>OZ026841.1:34870812-35368172 GCA_964023205.1 Lutraria lutraria
GAAATGTTAGGCAAACGGAACAAAATGTCGTCGTGAAAGTGCTGGTAAATAATTGCCTTAGTGTGTTTTCTGATTTAGACCAATTTACATTTTTTAAAAATGTATCGGGAATATTTCAATTTATTTACCTTCCAGATGGTGAAAATCCAATTGTTATGTGTTAGAAACTATTTTACCAAAACTGGTTGTCGCAAATTTCGGAGGACATTGTGAACGGTGCCATAGCCCAACGGTTATTCGTCGTCTTTCTTACAACCTCAACTATTAGATAAATACGTACTAAGTACTAATACTGGTACATGTTCATGTATAATCAAGATCCTGTGGTGTTCTTGATAAATGTCTTTTTGTGTCTAGATATAGTATGTGATCTACAAGAAGGGAGTATTTAGCATTGAGTACCAACTCATACAATATGTGTTTGTTTTCTGTTGGTTTAATGTCGTTTTTGACGATGTGTCACTTACATACCACACGGCGGCTGATTTACCCTTACCATGTTTCATGGACTGTATTCCAAAGAGGCAGACAACGTCTCCACATACATAGGAAACTTGACTTGTTTTCTGTCATTTCTTATAGAAGGGTATGACCTGACGCGACCGGGATTTGAACCCGGAAAATTTATGATTTGTGACTCGAATGATTTTGTAATTACAGTACAGTGAAAGTTGACAGGTGGTTGATAGATGGTTTTCTTTAATCTGGTCTGAACGCTTCATGTCATCAATAATAATCATTAACCACCTATGCGTTAAACCTCCCACTCTTTAACTGTATCTTTGGGGTCCTTAGAATGCATTTAGTCACCCAGCAAAAAGGTTCATCATAAGCAGTAACCATAGTATGACCTTATCCAATTGCTGGATGCCATATAATCAAGTACATTATGAAATATCACTTTATTGCTAAACAAGCTCTTGTCTGATCGTATAAAGAAAAGTGAATATTCCATATTCGTTCCTTTTGCACCTTTTTGGTACAGGTAGTTTTATATAAATACATTTTACATACCTTAAATCTGATTTTGTGTTAGCACAAGAAACAGTTTTACAATGTCATCTGCACCTTATTTTTAATTGATATGTTTCGTAGAAGCAAAGTCTAAAAGCTCTTGAAATAGTTATGTTGCAATTATAAGTATCTAAACATCGGAGCCATGTCTCAATATTGTCTACTATTGTGTTACATCGACTTTGCTGATAAGTTACTTTTATTGATATAAATTGTAGCAAACAGGTTTTACATTCATACACTTCAATGCACATTACGACGTCAGCTTTACAACGTTACTTGTCAATTACACTGAACATAATGAGAAGTTACACGATAATGTGGACACAATTAGTGACTTACGGTTGTTCTTTGAGACTTACGTACACACACGACAGAATAAGATACATTATGTTTATTGCCTTATAATGATTCAAGTATTTCTAGTTTTAAAACATGTTTAACAGCGTAATAACAACTTTCTGACGTTCAAGATGCGTTTGTTAATGTCCATCCCTGTCAGGTTCCTTTGCAAGATATTACTACACAAAAAAGTTACAACTTTTTTTCTTCCCATTTTCATCTATTTTCGTCTTACCAATGGGATAGCTTTAATACACAATTTCTACTCAGGTCGCTTGAATACAAAGCATTCGTTTTCGACGTAGTTATCTGATATAAGTTTGGACTATTGGTGTTGGTTTCAATTTTTGGAAGTTTCTGTGAACATTTACAACGTAAGTAAAACACAGCTGTTTGTAACGCACAGAATGTAATTAAGTTTCCAAGTATAAAGTACTCATGTACATAAACATCTCACTTCGGGTGTTGTGTTACCAAGTCTTTCATGAACTCTACAGTTGGTGCGATAGTAATATGTGTTTATGCTTCATTCAAATAGTCTTTGCGTTTCTTTCGTGATGTACTGTTTTACGCAGAAGCCATATTTGGTGAAAGTAACTTATGTATTGTACCGCTAGCTTGAATAATACGTGCTATAAACATTATTTTATACGCTGCTACGTCTACAACATGGAGTGCATTGCAATTTGTATCGAGTCTACTGTCAAATCATTTACCTCTGTAATATATAAACATTTTAACAACAACATTTGTCATTGGGTGTACAAACGTTTATTGTCTGTGGGCTCTGTTGTTACATCACGATATTATTCATGTTATCTTTGCAGATATAATATTTTGATAAATTGTCAAAGGAATCTTAAATGTAATTATTTGTACGTGTGTCTATGGATTCTGAAAATATTGTTCTTTCTGTTGTGTCTTGTTTGTTTAAACAGAGACAATGGATTGACTTGAAGTTGTTGTTTGCACAGCATACGATGTAACACATGCAGAATTTAATTATATATAAATTTGAATTATATTTGAATTTTACTGTATGTGAATACACCATATATCGTTGTTAAACAATTTCCGTTTTTATATCTATACCAAGCTGAAATCCAAATATTCTTCAGAAAAAATAAACAATACCCTACATGTATAGTCCTTTGAATATTAATGTTGTCTAAAATCATTACTTGTCCATAATGGAAGCTTCAATGCTCTTACAGATTGAATTACTAGTAAACTTGAACTTTAATGATTAAAGTCGGGTGTCGTATTATGAGATCGATAATACTGCAGGGATTTATTGGTTCACGTTTATTGAGCATGCTTGGTTCCTGTCAGTTTGTTGACAGGAACGCTTCATCATTTTATCGCAGGTAGTATCAAAAACGGTAACATCTGGACATTACCTTTATATAAGACAGAACCTTATATAAGATGAAATCAAGACTAAATTGGAAACTGTAACTGGACCATGTGTCTTCAGCCGTATCGAAATATTTCAGAATAATCCACTCACTTTAAAGTAAAATTGGGGATATATGGATATTCGGAACAAATCTGACTGAAACATATTGATAAGATAAAATTGTCATGCTCAAGTACCATATGCACCCAGTTGATTTAGTGAATTTTACCGTCACGGCTAAAAAACATGGTCAAGCTATGGTATATAATGTACATGTACTTATTTCTGTAGCATCTAAGTGTTTGTAGGTCCCGTGTTTACACATTGATTGTGCTTAATGGCTTGTTCATTTTCTTGGTTTAGGTGATTGTTGACTCATATCATCTACATCTACGTTGTTTTCATTGGTTAGCATGTCTTCATCTTAATATGGTTGTGGAATCTTTCGCTTGTTTCTCCTTCATGTGTCTTCGTCCTTTTCATGCTTCTTTGAGTGTATATTGTTTGTTCGTCTACTTCTTTATGTGTGTCTTTCCTTCATGTATTTCTCCTTTTGATTGGTGTATTCATCTATTTCATTTTGCATTTGTTTGTTCTCTGATCTATGTGTTGATTGTGTTCATTAGTTTGGACATCTACTCATTTATGTATGTGTGTATTAATTCTTATGTCTTCTTCTATACGTGTTTGGAGATTCTCTTATCCACTGCTCAGTTATGTTTATGTTAGTCCTTTCGTCTAAATCTTTAGGTGTTCGTCTGTTTGTTAAAATGCCTTGTCATTTCCTATTGATTCCGGTAAATTAAAAAAAATGGACGATTTTATTGAGTTCATTAACAGGACACATAACGGAGAGGAAAATAGAAAAATAAGAAACGTGTCTGCTACAAAGTGTATCGGCATCCTAACATTAATAATAACGCTGTGAATTGCTGATATCTTATCAATTATTACCGAAGCAATCTTAGAACGTAGTATGAATATATTTGATAATTTTCTCCGGTGTTTCATTCTCCGAATTTGATGATCTAAGATATACTGTTTTACGAATAAACTCATATTCAGTTAGTGCTTGTAATGTGATCGTTGTTGTAAGTACAAAACATTTAATGGCAATTAGCTTCGTACATTGCCTTTGGCCATTAACAACATATGGCAAAGACAAACGAATATACTTAAATACATATACATAAAGAACAAAATGAGCATGCGAACAAACAGAAACATAAGAAAAATAAGAATGTGACTTTTTATATAAATACCATCCCTAGCTGTTAGTCTACAGAGATGATTCCTTCAGTATTTTGACAGTTTGAGGTCGATGTCTGGTTTATATCAGCACATGGCATGTAAAGTTGTCCTTTTTTTGTTGCTGTTGTTGACATAAGCGTTGGTCTTAATGTTGCTTTTGTTTGTATCTACGGGAAACCACCAATAATTGATGTGCCAGTAAAGTACACATTATGTTGTTCAAATAAATAAAAGATCTAAATATTAAATACAATAAACCGACTGAACCGTTCGGATGCGATTTTGAATATTATAATTACCAGTCGACAGTTCTATTGTACCACTCATTGTTCGGAATCTAAATGTGTACTGTGACGTTGCAAGACCAATTAAAATATTGTTTTAAAACATTGGTTAATATAAGTTGTTTACATTATTTAACAGAAGATATGAATAATGTTATTCTTGCATTAATTTTCATGTTGAGTAATACAAATAAGCGCTAAGACGGAGAAAGTAAAACCTTATCCTGGAAAGACGTCCCAGAATGGGACCAGGCCCCGATGTTTTAAATCTTGATAACAGTCTCTAAGCTCAAATCTCAAACCATTCTCAAAGTAATATGATTGAATAGATATTGCTGATTAATGTTTAGATATTAATGTTGTCAGTTATATAAATGTCAATATAATCATAGTTAGTTTAGAAGCATTAAAAGACGACAAGATATGAGATTTTAGCTAGAAGACGAAGCTCAAGTTTTCTAACCTCGGGGCATGATAAATTATGATAATTTGCGTCTGTAAAGCAATTAATTATATAAATTGAATGCTTTATTAACCTAAGCAATGAGGGCAGGTTTTAATATATGCTTGATGATTCAACAAGACTTGAATTTAAAGTTTAGTATGAAACCGCACCATCCTTAAAGAAATACTGATTTGCTGTCACGGTCGAAATCACCATGAACCATATTATCGGGTCGAGTTTTTTCTAAGGTCAGGCATTATAACCAGAAAAAACGTTTAATGGTGACCTCATGTCCGCATGTTTATTCTCAATTGATCGGTTATATTTAACTGCCAGTGTATGGTAACAGTACACGTGGTATTGCTGAATGGACATTTGAATGTATACAACAAATACTAGTATTTCTGTGGTATATTTTATTATATCTATATAGTTGTTATATAACATTATTGTTGATGCTATGTTTTATTTCTATTCTAGGTAAGGCACAGACAGGGGTGATGGGTGAGTTATCTGCTTTCTATCTTTCTCTTTCTTTTCTTCTACTATTATATTGCTTGTATAAATGTACAATTGTTTCGTGTGGATGATAGAGTTATATTGTATCAGAAATCTTTATTTATGTGTCTGAGATAGATTGAAACAATATTAATTACGTCATGGGATCGGAATAGATTTCATCTTATTTATCAATGAATGCGTTTTTACTTTGTTCATTCCCTCAATTATTGTCCAACCATATTTGTGTTTCCTTGCAAATAATTGCAAGATATGTTATTCGTTGGCTTGAAAAAGTTCCCATTTCTAGAGTCTTCAATATACTTGAAATTAATACAGCGGACAATTCATCAAAATCACCTTCTATTCCTGTATAATCATTTACCTGACTACCTTCCTTGGACTCCATAACAACTTTGTTAAAAGAAAGTCGCACATGAAAATAGGTCTCAGCTAAATAGTGTGATTATATAGATGTATCTAGTTTATTTCAAAGACAGACAGTCGCAGATACATTCTCTAATTTATTATAGTCTTCATTAGGGACGGAAAACCACATTTACCAACCACTTCAAATGTAAGACCACCATATTTCAACGTCCAGTTACATTTGATGTGATTTTCGATAGTTTCTATTTATTTCAACAAGATAATGATAATATCGCAATATTTAGACCGTTACTTGGTCCCAAAGGTGATTCGAATATAAAGACTTCCTCATGCTTATAAAACTCGGTTTAAAATATCTATAGATTATTGAATGTTCTTTCAATTTCTTCAAAACTGATGCCGTCCTGAATTTCCCACTTGGATTGTAAAACGAGGTCATCAAATGTGAAATCGTGAAGTTCACAATTTCATTTTTTTGCGGCTTCGCATTTCTCAATTTCAAATTTTAGATTGCGAAGACACAATTTGGTCTTGAGTAGAATGCACTTCATTTGTTTGTGCAGTATAAAAACTGTCTAACTATCGATGAAATAACACAGGGGTGAGGTGCTTTAAGCAATACAACTTTCTAACCAAATTCTCGATGTAGAGTCTAGATGGAACCGGTGTTAGGTATATTCTCCTAACAGTAATTGCAGTCTTTTCACGTACGACAAAACTTCACCCAGGGACCGTTTCAACATTCAACCATCTCGTTATATCACCCACTCATGTTCAGACAGGTTAACAATAGTTTAACAATACATGTATGGTTGCTTTTCCTTAAGTCGTGGCTTTTCCTTGAGCCTTGGGTGAGGAAAACACGTGAACTTTCATGAAAGAACGATCGCACTCAGAAACGTTCTATCCGTTAACTTGTTAAGAAACATCACGTTCGAGATACTGTGACGAAATGCGTATGAAACAGAAAATTATCTGCATATACTTGAAAAATTCGATATTTTTGCCTTTAATGTCTACTTTTAGTTGTTATTATCGCATTTATCATTCTTCTTTGGGACAGTTTTCTTATTTTATTTACATTTCTTGTGACCGCCAATGACAGACTGATTGTTTACGGTTTGTTGCGCACGCGCGACAAAATTCTGGATAAAACATTGATCTCACAAAACTATCGGTAGTCGACTGATTAAAAAACAATGTTGCGCTATCAGCTACTTGCATTGTTTACGAACGATCATCTTTTAATCACAAAAAAACAATGATTTGAATAAATTTCTTTCTTTCTTGTTTTGGCTTTTATTCATTTTAAATATTCATGCCCAAAGAAACCAAATAAAGTGTAGAGAATATAATATTTAAGTACACACATTAATTCATATGCCATTTAAAGTTCATCAGTAAGGATTGTGTGAAGACTTTCCACAATGTCGCTAGTTAAGACTGTTCAGTGCTAAATATTTTAATAATTCCCTGTTAATCAGCATTAAAGAGGTTACTTTCTATATATATTGTTTACGTTGACAACTAAAATTGTTTCAGTGATTTTTGATAGTTTAGTGAGACTTAATGCGTTTTGTATACACTACACTATTGAGATATTTAAAACCCACGACCCAAGGAAAAGCATCATCTACGTAAATACAAAGAGGTACTAATGAATAATGACGTTAAATATTGGTATATGACATTAAGAGAGACATGAAAGTTCGTATTAGTGTAGATAAAAGGTGTCTTATGTTTTTCATGTAATTTTCATGCGTGTACCTGTGACGTCATCACACGCCACTAATCTATATTTAGAACTGGCCACGACTCAAGGCAGATAAAGCATAATTGTGACAACCTCAATGTTAAACAAACCTTTAATACCGAAGATCTACTACTATGTTCACGACATGCAAGAAATATCGATGTGTAGGTATTACATGATACTAAAAGGTGCCCCGCAATTCGTAACAGTACGAAAACAAAAGTTGAAATGTATGCTTTGGGTAAAATATACCTATGAGAGTGACTGTTCCATGTTGCCCCAGGTGATGTTTCATTTTGCCCCTTCTATGGGGCAAAATGAAACATTTTACTACGACTAACTTGTCCCTTAATATGGGTCTAATTAAAAGAGATATGCATACTTAACAAATATATATATGACGTGCGATAAATGTACGTTATACACATGCAAAAGGTTTCCCGAACAGATAACGCACGAATGAGAACTACTGAGTTTTGTAACAAATGTTTCATTTTGCCCCGGTCTCCCCTATATTCAAATAAACAACATGATTGTCAAAATGCAAACTTTACGCCCTTGCAACTTCGAAATCATCATATCGCCGCATGATGTGAATGTTCGAAATATACCCAGATAAATGACTTCGATTTTAATTCTGGTTTGAACTGTCACATCTCAAACTTAGCAGTAGCTATAACATTAATAGTAACGATGCTTTTTACCTTGGAACCCTTTCCCATTTCCATTAAGCCGAAGTAACTTTAAAAAAAAACCACACGATGTTCAGATGACAACAACTCTTGTATAGCGATCGAATTCAAAACTTTTTTCAAATGAACTCATCGACATTATTCCTGTGTTTTTCAGTTTAATTATAATTCAACTCAATTATTGAAACCACGCATTACACCACATTCCCACTTCACATAGATCAGCACAATTAAAGTAGATTTAGTTCAATTATAGTCGTATCATTAGAAATTATTTGGTGAAAATCGATGCTAGCTTGAATCAATTCACAAGAAATCTAATGTTTTCGCATAGATTTGTTTTTATTACGAACACCATACGTTCCTCGAGAAGAATTCTGTTGTTTGAAATTTATTTCCCCCGCTTGAAGCAAATTAATGAAATCATGTGATCAGCTATAAGGTCCGATGAAGCATATATAGTACAACCTCTCCAGAGCGACCCTCTCTTGAGCAACAACCTCCCTTCAACAATATACTGTGTTTTTCCTATCCCGGTGCACAATTTAGCTATTTATTTAAACTCTCTACTAGAGCATTACAACCTCTCAACAATAACAACATATTTTTGCAACTCCTTAAGGGTGTTGCTTTGGAGAGGTTGCACTGTATCTGATATATAGGGCACGAAACGTTGCCCTAGGTTACTGCTTCGAGTGTATGTACATGTGTACTTGTTCTGTAAAACGCGTTTAAAATGATTTTAGTCTTTTGAATTTGTAGCAAAAATGTGAAAAATGGAAGGGCCAAGACTTATAATAAAACGCAAAACTGTCCTGCAAGCTCATTGATTGTTATCTTTGTATGAAGATTTTGACTACATTTCGAAAACGCCATTAGAAGTAAAAATGTTCATTTTATGAAACATAAGGTAACATTTGGAGACACCATCTCAACTGCTTTTGGTGATGAATAGTGGTTCTTTAATCAAGTTAATATGCGGGTAGGCATAATATAATTGTGTGTGTTTTATTTTTCATCTGTGAGAAATTAGCGATAATTTTAATTCACAGAACGTTATTGTTGTTCGGTACGAACACAAAGTTAATTTCATTTTTCAACAGTCGGTCGGTTTTAATTTGCCTGCATACCGAACAGCTTCAATTAACCTTCCGCCTACAAACATAGTTCCAATTTTTCAATTCAAAGGCATAAATACAAATTAAAATATTACGTGCATTCAAGTCAAAAGCAGATGACTATGCAAAATCGTAAACGGGCTATACAAAACAGTCGTAAAAAATCTAAACAATCCT
Source organism: Lutraria lutraria (assembly GCA_964023205.1). Classification (NCBI taxonomy): domain Eukaryota; kingdom Metazoa; phylum Mollusca; class Bivalvia; order Venerida; family Mactridae; genus Lutraria; species Lutraria lutraria. The sequence continues at coordinate 34,880,176 of OZ026841.1, forward strand.
CTTCCTCGGATTACTACAATATTTACTATCAGTACACATATTTCAAGAAAGGATGACGTCATAATTCACGTCCTGTCCTCGTATATATATGCTAATTTAGTCTCTCTTTTTTAAACTTTGTAGTTCCGAACAACAGCAGAACCTTCAGAGCTTTGATTTCTATTATGAGGGATAAAATGTTTTCCGTCAGTTTCTATCTGTGATAATCAAGTGATATACAGATCATCCTCGCTCTCAGGATATCTTCACAGATTGGGTATAACTATGGTTAAAATAGGACTTGATTTAAGATAGAAAATCGATTGTCTGAATCTCTGTAGGATGTTTCTTCTTGTCTTTAAACACCGTTTCAAATGTCTTGTTTATCCTTCATTGACATTTGTCTTACTTTCTCCAAAATTGGAATTGGAATTATTTTTGCGTTGTATGTGTCTTAGACTGGTTGAACTATGATTGAAACTTCCCTAATGCATTCATTATGTTTTGCTTGTTTTGTATGCATGAACAAAACAAATGCAATAAGCGGCCGGCCGCCAATGCGACATTGCTTTAAATACATACAAACGATGCCAACCAATATTCTCCTATTCAACGCCATTTGTTATGTTCGTGTTTGAAGTCTAAACACGCACGGATAATATTGCGTTGTCATAATTCTCATTTTCTACCGAGATTGTTTAGCAATGATTGTTTTTTAAATAAATTATATTTGCGCGAGGAAACGACAACTTTATCCGTCAGCGTGGTTGATATTGTCCCGTTCTTGTGGCAGCTGTCAAATTTGTCGACGAAATTACGTTATTGATTACTAGCAGCATGGGAGTAGACATCGTATTCAAATTGTCGTCTGCTGATAATACATTATTGAACTATCTTACAATCATTGTGGTGTATATTTTTATTTGAAACATTTATACACAGTCTGCTAAACATGGCTAGACATTTGTTTTGTTAAATATTTTAGCAAGGTATTGTTGACACGATGACTTTTTTCTGTCCTCTTCCTATGGTAAAATATATATCAGAGTAGGGTACTTCATGATCTAGTGGAAATGACCCCTGATAAGTAATCACTAGTCCCTCGTCACTAGGAGTTCGTATCCCATCCGAGATCAGATTAATTCCACCACGATGACATTGTGCTGCTAGCTTACGGACGGCCGTTTGCTCTACCATCGCCAAAACTCGGAAATTCACTATCTGACCCCAATTGTTGATGCGACCTTAAATTCGGGGGGAATGAATGTTTTAACGTTCAAGTCCATCTAGTAACTGCAGTCGACTAAGTACTAGATCCTTAATATTCTTAAAGTTGTTTGTACAAAGCCATTCAATGATTCAACACAAACATCTGAGTTCGTTATACCAATCTCTATGTCTCCTACCTCTGAATCATTTTTGTCACTTACCGATAGGTAAAGGGTAGTACAGTCAAGGAGCATGTTATAACATACTGTATGGCATACGTAACATACGAGATACTGCTGATATTCGGGGCGTCATTCCTATAATATCATGTAAATTTCTCTTTTTCATCAAATGTCGGTTTACGCGTATATAAAAAGCTTCAGTCATCAGACGTTTGTATGTATTTTGTATCTATCTATACCGCAAGTGTATCACATAGAGAATATAAGTTTAGTGTTAGGTTGTTTTGCTCTTATTTATCATCAACAGTCAAACCTATGTTTGCAACCAGCCGTCACCCGATTAAAGGCCACTTTGTTAATATAAGTAATTCGTTAGAAAACCGTCATTAATTATACTGAACGTAATGACCTCAGAATAAAGTCCATAAAGTCCATTTTTGGTCTTTTCCAAGAATAGCCTTTGTTCACGGATTTGACTGGATTTCAGTCCATCCCTTTATGTTAAACGATAGGAGTCGTCGTGGAAAGTCACTGAATATCATACTGACTCTCCTTCTGCTGTATGTTATCTCGCTTTGATGATGTTTTCAAAATGACAACGTGTTCGTTTTTAGTTTACATTTTCCGGTTATTTCAAATCAAGTGATATCATCTTAAAAAACTTTCCGGGAACTGTCAATATGACCAAGCCTCTTCAAAGATGGTCAAAGTTGCCTGTATTGATAAATAACGAACACGGTAGGCGAAAATACGAAAGCATGCCTAAACCAGACAAACATCTTATGCGTCAGTCTGCATGTCTTTAGCATGTCGTATTAGCATTACCTCACGACTATGAATGATGCAGAGTAATTTTCGTTTCTCCCAAAATAACCTAAAAGGAAGGTTCAGTCATATTAGTTGAAGTATGATTAATGTACAAGGTCTGCAAGCAATGACATTGATATTCAGAATTAAGATACTGCGCTAAATGACAAGAATTTCAAATCTTGTTGGTAATTTATCATTAAAAATCACACGATACAGCGAAGTTGCCTGGCTTTTTAATTTTTGGTGGCATCTTAGCATTAACAAGCCTATCCTGTCGTTGGTTCCTATTCAGCATCTAATGTCACTTTAAGATTTCCTTTTCTTTCTGTCTTGTTTGAATACAATACTTATTGATCGACCATTATTAAAAAAATGTTGATTTACAGTAACGGACGGTTATTAAATCATTCCAGCATTCAAAAGTCCCCTTTTCATTAGACGTTTAGCAAAGTTGTCCAAAAAAGTATTTTTCTTGTTCTTAATTCCAAACTGCGCTTTTAGCAAACTCCCATGCTACTGTCAACACGCCCACAACCTTACACATTGTTAAAGAAACCGCTGACAAACATGTTTAACCCCTAACCTGTTGAATTTCCAGAGTGGACCTGTTCAACTTCCAGTTTGACACAATTAAATGTCAATTTAAGGGATATCCGAATGAAAAAATAGAAATTAGTCTCCTTACAGCATAAAGCCTGACCAGACTGCATGGTATGCAAGCTGACATGGCTCTGGTCCTATGCTGATGGCAGAAGCCTTGTTATCTTAGTTCAGCATTGTAAGGTAAATGATGTCGTAACTAGTAATGTTTATAGCACTATGTTCATGAAGCCTACTAGACCTTGATATTGAAGTAGAAATATGTGACACATTTATTGGCAATATTGATTTTCTTTAACTCAGCATTTAATTATCTTCTGATTGATCGAGGTTTTTTTATCGTAACAAGTTCACATAAAAAACTTAATGCAAAACGAGAATCTCCTTCTATATCCTGATTGCAGTAATGCTCTCTAGTAACTAATGTGTTGTAGGTTTGTTTAGATATAGCATTCTCTTGTGACAGGAAGTCACTTATAAGTAACGTATATTAATACGAAATTGCGTTACGTAAATGCGCTGAATAAAGATATTGGCTAGTTCCCTTGAGAGTGAACGAGTAACTTTAAGTAATGAGATGGTTGGTCCCAAATGGCACCGTCTTTGAAATCAATTTACACAAACGTCATTCTATAAATACGCAGGCGACATTGTCGGAAAGCAGACGACACTAATATCGACAGTGCTAAAATCAATGAAAGTTTCTTGTAAGAATTCCACATAGCTATACTTCTTGTTTGTAATTACAAGAGACCTTAAAAGCAATCGAGGATTTCTACATGAGACGTATTCTGAATTAGCTCATCAACTAGATTGTATAGTTCCGAGTGTTTCGTGGTTTCACGGGCGTGAGAGAAATAGCTAATGCTTATCGCAAGCAGTTATACATATATTTAAACTGCTGTGTGTGATCTGTCTCCTAAACTGATCAGTGTTTTGGTGCAAGTATCGCAGTGTCCCATTTAGAATGACTGCATATATACTTGAAGGACTTGTCAAAACACCCATTCAAGATTTGCAGACACAATAGTGGAAAATATATAGGTCACTTCGATACTTACAACAAAGCACAAAAGTTCCGTTTCTTACGTCATTTCTCAACAATATATATATTATATAGAGAAGCCAGTTATCCCAGCTCTTCTTATTCAATACAAACATTTAATGTTGAACATACAAATGCCTACTAACCTATCTACCGTTAAACGTTTGAGGGAACCAGCATTTTGTTTAATATGCAGGTCTTTATCATTATATAACAGTTTCTGATTTCAATATTAAGCAGAGCTGTCTCAGGAAACAAAGATTTGTTTTGCACAAACTTAAGGCCCAATTATCATGATATATATCAGAATGAATAGTGTATACAAGGCGGTTCTTTGTTTCTTAAAACCATTTTCAATATGGTACTGTTCTGTATTGATCCTTAGTTTGTAATATTACGATATCATGTTATTTTTACATCAATATAGAAAAAACTCTATCATATTCGGTATTGAACTGTTACAAACGTAAAGAAAATTGATCAATTACTTGTATTAATTATTTATCTATGTTAGAAATAGGTTCGCTTAGTAAATATCATCTATACTGGCGTGTATTTGATAACAAAATTGAATATTGACTAGTCGAAATGTTCAATCAGACAAGGTATAGAATGTAAATATCCGCACTGACGTCCTAATATAAGATACGAGTGTGTTGTCAAAGTGTAAACTTGATATGGCAATACATAAATAGGGACAAATGTATAATTATGACCAGATGACCTTAATCGATGGAACCATAACACGTGTTACACTTACTCGTATATCTGTATCTATGGTGGCTTATCAGTTGGATAAACAAAATCAAATTCAGGTCCTACTGTGTCCTGAATGAAACGTATATAATCATCATCTAGTCCACCTGAAACAAATACAGGGGAGGGTGGTTCGTTTTCGATTGGTTCTGGTCTTTGTCTGAAGCTCACTAGTTCCCCATGGCTTTAAATTAGGATTCCACCGGGTACCAGACAAATATACGCACATGCATATTTGAAGTAACTGACGTAGTACTCAATCGTTAAAGCTTGAAAAGTCGCCGAGAAAAGCCAACCATTTTATTAGTTTAATCTTAATTTTGTACACAAATGTTGCTACGGTATTAACGTGATTTATTACGAATGTTTTGCTTATACCAGATGTAATCTCCAAGCAAACCAAAATAGATTTGCAAGTAACTGAAGGTCAATTTCGATGGTTTTGTAATCCATGGAAATGTTAGTTTGTTTCAATTAAAATGTATTGCTGGAAATATATTAATATATATGTACATTATAAACAAGCATTTCCATTTTGCTAATACAAATATTTAAAAAATAATCTCTAAATTTCGTTGAGTTACACTTTTTACAGACAAGTTAAATTCAATAAACTTTCACGAATAAATTTATTTTCGTTATCTTCAATTGTGGAAATATTGCAGACAAATTATTTTGACTTTGGATTGGGATGATACGTAACGTTAATTCTTTTACACGTGGATACTTGTCTCTGGGGTTTCACGTTGCGCCAATAGCCAGGCGGCTCATTTGTCGACTTTTCAAGCTTTAACAGTGGATCCATTGTACAACCAACTGGGTTGTACCACCATCGACCTTCCGTCAGATAGCTCGACAGTGAATGTGTGTCCTGCATCGGAGTCTTAATCATAACGACGTGGGGTTAGTGCGTACGGGTTAAAGAACATCACCACCAGATCATGGATACTATAAATCCACACACATGCAAAGCGTATCACCTAAGAACACTTTTCTTACAAGCACGGGAAATAAACCCTGTGAATAAAAACTCTCTATACGCATACATGTGACAATATGAATACATCTTATAGATATAACAAGTCTTAATATGTCTAGCATCCATATACATTGTACATAGAAATGTCTTTATAGTAAGACACCCGCTCAGTTACTTCAATCGATATGGGTCCAAAGTTGTGTTTTCGTCTTTGAATAATTTTATATGACATTCACTGTCAATTGTTTCTCAAGTCTGATTCCGGCTCCGTGTAGAAACATAGACTGTTGTTTATGCTATACGGAGGAACTGTTAAAATAGTAAATAAATGATAATTTACACAACATTATATAGTACAAAAAGGACTTATTATAAATGTTGGCGTAGAATTGCTCATAAACGACATTACAAGACAATCAAATAAACGAACAAATAAATGCTTCGCCTAAGATTCTGAGTCTCTTTCTTCAAAATGTTTCATATATGAACGCAGTATTCTATTAAGAATAGGTTATCGCGTATAAGTATTAGGCTTTCCCTTGAGTCTAAATGCTTTAGATAATTATTTGAAGATAAAACGTATAATTCCAGTAATGGTTTATAATACGTATCATGCTATGAATACATTTTGTCTGGCGTCAGCTGTCACAATGTAAACTTTGGTCGGGGTCCAAGGGAAACAACTCCGTACTTGAATTATATTCTCTTAGACAGAGTAGCTTCCCCTTACATGAAAAGGCCGTGTTTACGTCTTATTGAAATTTAAATTATTTAACCAATACGCTTGTCAAGAAAGCAAGCGAATCACAGGTTCACTCGTTGTCAACATTGGATCAGATTTCCAACATTTAATTAACACAGCGGAATGTTCAACAAAGAAATCACCCAGCATCAGTTTTTGCTAAATGATTTCATCTAGAACTGATATTGTTCGCGACAATTGCTGCAGATTGAATAACATAACAATCGTGTGTAACCTTAACGGAACTAAGTGTTAGGCTTGTAAATAAATCTCTGTTTGAAGTGTTTTTATATCACCCCTACTAAACGGTGGCTCTTTCACATTTTGTGATCTGTTAAATATGAGCCATCGACACATCCGTTATAAAGCCATCGATCAATTTCAAGTTTAAACAGGTAAACACATTTTATAAAAAATATCCGTTTTAAAAGCACATGCTTGTTTTTCAAAATTCGAAGAATGCTATGCCACCCAGAACAGCTATCTCGTCATTTTGCATGCATTTTCGACAAGCAATAATCTAAAATGACGTTGCTAGAATATTTAGAAATTATCAACTCGTGTGTTTTCTTTCACGAGGAGATACATCTGGAGTGATTTCTCTTCCATGAAGTGGATGCTGGACCATTTAATCGTGCATGCTACATTGTCCCAACATCCCTTTTGCCTCAACAGAAAAACTAGCTCACAGAGCTCGCTTTAAAGCGAAACAGTCAACATTTTTGCAAATGTGACTGAGCCATCGACAACGTGCTTGAGCCATCGGCAATGTGTAAGAGCCCTCGCAAATGTGATGCAGCCAACACCATTATTCTATGAGTGTCAATATATCAAAAGAAAGTTGTGAAATTACCCCGCTATTAAATTATACGCAAGTATATCAGATTCTGTTATTTGATTTGTACGTAACACAGCTCTGTTTATCTTGCGGTGATATTCTAAACAGCAGTTACCGGGTTTATGAGTACTTAACATTGTGCTTGTTAGTGATACACCCAGCACGTGTCGATTCACACCTTTGCATATATTGTATAAATTTATGCTTCAAAACGAGTAACGCTGTCAACAGCTTCTTTCACACCACGCCCTTCGTACCCATGATAAACTTCTCCTAATGTACGTGTTCTACATTAGTCAAATACTTACTTGCACTAATTAATTTTACGGTTTGTTCATATTTTATGCTATTTCCATACTGTATTTGTGTATTTGTTTAAGGCTTAAGTTATGTAAATTGATTTGTTATGTGTGTCTTACGTTTCACTTATTTAGATAGTTACAAATCTTTCATAGATGTTTATCATGTGAATATATAAGTATGTACCCGTTTATAATCTAATATTAATATTCAGGTGTCATTTATTACATTACCATCAATATTATACGATAATTTACGTTTATCGATTATCTACACTGAACATTTATCTACACTGAACGATTTTATTCATTATTTGATTATCTTATTTATCGATTATCTGCTTTGAACGATTGTCTATATAGAACTATTCACTATGTTAATCGATTACCTTTATTTACCGATTATCTGCATGGACGATTATCTACCTTAAATCGTTATATTAGGTTATTACCGAAGAAGAAGAATTATTTGGGTTAAAACGACAATTAATTTGGTCTAACTAACTTTCTTAATCCTTTCGTAATGTAGTGAGTAATAAACTACTAGTTGGTCTGTGACAACAACTGGCCTCACGCGAAGACTTGATCAATATAATTGCCATGGAATTGAAGTCATCAATTTATTTCCATACATTGTCAGCATCTGTATGTACATTAACGCGGTCCATTATTTTCATTATCTGACATTTACAAACCTCTCACAAGTACGAATAAATATATTTATCAACAACATATCCAATGCAATCATACCGGTGTTGTTGCGTTCTCCTAGATTAAAAGAACGTAGGTGGTAATTGCTCACTCGTTGTTGATTGTGGTAATCAATGAATTGAACCGGTGAGAAAGGTTGAGCAAATCTCACACAAACACAAAGAGTAATTTACATTTAATGATAATAGTAAACTGACCTGGCTTTAATTATTCACCAAACTGAATTAACGTAGCCTTTGTTTCTTTGGAATTGAAATGACCTTGGGTTATAATGAATAATACAAAAGTAATGTTGAGTGGTCTTCCCTACTAAACGTGGTTGAATTGCCTTGCTAACTGCATTATAAGTTCAAAGAAAATAGTATGTTTTTGTTTATTTGATGGAGGAAATATGCCTTCACATGCTGACGAAAACATTTGGTAACGGAGACTACGAATTGGTGTGATGGTAAACACAACATTAACAGTGATTTTCTCTTAGTTCCATCATCTTGAAGTGAATGGTACAGATAACTATGCTGACTTTTCACTAACAGCCGCCGAGCAGGTGGAACTAGTAGTGAAAAATAGAAATAATGTCAAGTCAGTTATAATTCACGTTGCACACGTGTTATAGAAATCAGTGTTTGTTGGTTTTCTTATTTTTTAACAGTTAATTGATGGGTAGTTTTTAATGTGATGCAATAGTTGGAATACGACAGTCTGTGCGTTTTTAAGCTTTTAGACTGTCTGTCCCTTTATACACCGTACATGTTTGTTTGATTAAAAAATTGGCAGCGCGATTCGTATTAATTTGGATTTGACTTTGACATGACAATATTGCTCCAGTAAAGTATGTAATTATTCTTATTGAGAACGACAAAGGTATTGGAGGTAACGAATATCCACCGGGAAGTGCTTTATATGTATTAAACGAGATATACAATGAACAAGTCCTTCAAGATTGATGCCATTTAACTTTTAGTAAATACAAACAAATCTTGGTTTTTGACTCATATCTTTAAGATATACACGTAATATTGTAACGTACTGTTGTCAAATACCCTGTTATTCCACGAATATTGCGAATAAGTTACTAGTGTATTTAAAGTATTATTTTTGTATGTATTCATTTTGGATTTAGTGTTTGTTTATGGATTAAATGTTACTATGGCGACGTCAGAGGACGAACCAGTAACAGAAATGACATTTCTTGAACGTGTACAAAGTCGATTTCTTAATTGTTATATAATTGAGTGGTTAATTCTGTGCTTTTGGTCACGAGGTAAGTGTTCTAAATAAATTATAAAAACAATGTTATAAACATAAATTTGTTTTTAAAAAGTGACTGAACTTATGCGATTCATAACGAAACATCTTTCACGAGTGTTCCGTTGAAATTTCTAAAGATTTCCTGAACAATATTATATACTTTCCTCATATGTTGTTATGCATGCTAATTTGATGATAATTACTTATTCAGTGTTTGAATAGTCCGTACACACAAATATATAATACTTCAGATATGCTTCAATGGAATTATTTGTTTCTTTTTTGCACTGGCATCAGATGCTTCAATGACCAAATTATGATGAAATTCTTTATCAGCAACAGTACTGAAATTATGACACAGCCACTTTACGAAATAACGCAAGTGGTGTTTGCAAATGTTTAGTAGTATAGATTTGAATTTGTTACTTACACAATATAGTTTTAAGGAAATCTATTTCAACACTAGCCATATCAGGCATTACGAAAGCATCATTCGTGCTGGATAAACGTGTTCTGTATTCACACTTCCGACCCTCGTTGCCTTCCTGATACAGGAAGCACCATCAGTATCATTATGGATAAGTATCACAGTATACAAACAACCATGAATCAAAGTAATCTGTTTAAAGAATACAAGTTTTAATGTAGTATGGTATTGCAGTTTAGTAGACTGTTTATGGTATCATACATACTGTCTATCGTGTTCGATGAATGTGTTGACATTTCAGATATGTTATAACATAAATCAGCAAGCAAGACACGTGTGTGACAATCGGATCGGTTTGCAATTGCTTGCAAATGATTCCGAGAAATCAGTTTCTTCAAAGGTGCATTGACTTGCAGTCCTCGGCTAAGCGTTTTATATCAAACTACATACTAGGCTATTCATTGTCTTATATTGCAATGCAATATACGAAGGATTGCGGTACATTGCCTCATCTGTAACGTAATATCCAAACTTTCATCAGACCAGAAATAATATAATATCAATGATATATCTTATGTTTAGAATGTTCATGTTGTCAGTGAATATTTATCATCTTCGCTTATTTATGAAACCATTAGGGACTGATCTAGATGTATACTGTAATGAGAGTATCCATGTATTAGATTGTTGTATATATACATGTAGATATAATTATGTATCACTTGGCCGGAAAAAGGGTATTGATTATAATTTTACTATATAGCAGACTGTTTTCCTTCAAATCCACACATGACATATCTGTTGTTGCTTTTTCAGAATGTATGAACATTTATTGTAAAAAACAAACAATATGTTCTACCCGGAGATTTAGCCCTCATGGAAACTATTAACTACACACAAATAATTAAAACTGATCGGTTTTGCACGTTCAATACCAGATACAAGTATTAATTAGATACTTGAAGCGGTTTAGAAGTGGTAATAAACCGTACACTACTTACATATCTAATTGATTTTTCTCCGTGTTCCTCGGTGTACTCATATCATAGAAGAAACAATAAAGGTTATGTGTATTATTTGCCGACATCATGAAGATGAAATTAGTCTGCGCTTGTATAATGTTGAGTTAAGTGTCTGCTCAATACATATCATGTTATGTCATTTGCAGCAGCACTTGTTTTATTATTATTATTTCATAATAACTTGCTAAGGGCAAAAGTGCATTACCCCGGAAATCATGGCACAACTTAAACACAATGAGAAAATAAGTTTGGAAACTTTACGATCCGTGATTTCATCTGATAACATGCTACACACATATTACCATCGATAAGCATACAATAGCACTAGACGTACAGGAGTCTTTGTGATTTATGAACATATTCCGTGTCATGGTTCGTACTTACACGAGAATAGCATCTACTCAAACGATATAACACAATGATCTATTTGGGATGAATGCTGTTATTGTAATCCCGACCTTTATTTGATTTGAAAAACAGTATAATTCGATTAAGCCATTCAAGAGACTCGCATTGACTGAGCATAGTTCATAAGAGGCCATATGTCATATACATTTTATTTTTAACCCATTTGTTTATTTACTTAAAGGTTGTAATTTTCGCTCTTGCTTCATGTATGAACCAATTTTTGATGAAAATCTGCAGGGAATTGTAAGTATTCTCAAAACAAGAGACAGTGATTCATCTGGTGATGGTTTTGAAGTTTTCTCCACATAAAAACTATGTTTTATTGATCTTGGCAAGACACGAATGACGTGCGGTGTTCTGAGATTCCGGTTTACTATTTTTTGTCCCACGGGAGGGTTCTAAGAAACAAACTTGTCTACAATATTCCAAAGTTCTTAGTATCTATCTACCTGTTGATGTATCAATATCGAAATGCTATGAGTATCGTGCAATCAGTTCAAACAATCATGATACATTAACTGTGTACTGATCGTCAGTCATCAACATCGGATGTTGGCATATTTCTAGTAGCGCCAGTGTATATTCCTCACAAAGGTATTGTCTAAAGAAATCTTTGAAAACTATTGACTTTTGACTGAACGAAACCAACACTAGGTTGGGTTCAAACAGTTTACCTGCTTTCCAGATTGTTGTATTTCTTGACAAAGGGGCAATGGTTTAACGAAAGGTAGATATTCATTGTTTATCACGATGCTCGGTTTTCTAATTGATAAGCAGCAACAGCATGTCTGTACTCGTCTGTTTACAGTCCGGACTTGATAATTATATAAATTTACGCCAATATATTGCCTCAGTTGTTCCATGTCATCCGGCTATTCTCTATCATGTACTCCCATTATACAAATAAACCCATCCCACAAACATATTTTATTATTATATAGCATTTTGCAATGAAATAAAAATTTGAGAATGAAATTATTCACTGATGCAAAAACAGTACAACCTCTCCAGAGCGGCCCTTTCTTGAGCAACAACCACCCTTTAACAGCCCCTTTAAAGCGTATATTTGTTATTACTAAACAACTTTTATAACGTTTTGTTTATTTTTTAAATAGGTTTCGAGTATCACTTGTCTTCAGCTACCTTTATACATCATGTGTCTATAGACTCAGGAACTAATGCTTCAGTATTAATGCTACACCAAATCTGTAGTTCTTATATTTCCCTATTATGTCCTAAGATTATGTTTACTAAATCCATGTTGCCCACTCTTGAGCCACAGTGATAACAATTATTCATTTGGAATCTTGAATCCAGTGGTCTTGTTATATGTCCCTTAAAAGCCGGAACCAATAATTTGTTGACTGTACACGATTTCTCGCAGTGAAAAAAAATGATAAAAGTTCAGCAACAACATGTTTTTCTTCGTTATGTTGTTTTTCTCCTGTCAAATGAATTCCCAATGGCATAAATGATGATTTGGTAGACATTCTGAATGCCTCGTGTTAGAAAATGTTCAATAATTGTTTTAGAGATCTTACACTTTGTTTTAAACCAATAGTTTATGACATAAGTTAAATCTGATATGTTCGACTTAACTTGTGTCGGCTGTAAGTCGTTTCAGGATTGCCGTCTGCGCTTTTGGTTTGCGTTAAGGAACACTAAAATAGATGTACACATGTTGCGATTGAAGTGCAAAATGAAGCGACAGTGATATAGTCCCAATAAAATATAAATACATTGATAATTAGATATCAACGTTTTTTATAGCATTGGCTTATTTCATTATGCAAAAGGCGCAATAAAAGCTTGTAACGAGCGGACTACGGCGCATAGGAATACAAAGTGACGAAGATAAAGCAAGCCCCGGTACCAACTGACACAATAAAAAAATAGGATAAAAGCTATACTGGTAATTGTAAGAACATGCAGCGTTTCACCCGTTCTTATTCATATTCGGCCGGGAATTGAATGTAATTAATAATAGAGAAAATATTTGTTAACGAATAATGTGGACCCAAACAGTAACAAGGCGTGTCATATATCAAAATGTTCCGGAAGAATTGAAGTTTTACCGAAGCCCGTTGATCGTCCAAACTGCCTATATTTATTCTACTATTATCAGCGTCCCCAGGCTTTTTACCTGAACTAAGCCTTTTTCCACTTGTACTTGCAAACTTACCCGACCACCCAACGGCAGGAGACTAATGGCCTTCTGACATGACGTAATTTGTCAGCCAATGTATTCATAACATGCTCTGGGCCCAGGATCGTCTCACGAACTCATGAACCTGAGGCATGTGAAGCTAATGCTCTACATGTCAACATAAGCGTGTGTGCTCTATAATATGTGTGCATTCCTTCTTGGATATTGCACAAAACTGTTCATATCCATAATACGTGATTGTATTAGTTCTATTGTAATATGCTAGTAAATAAGTAGTCTTAAATGTCTTTTATATTGGTATCTGTGTATGATCTATTTAAGAAATTAATTTATTTTATTCATTTGTTTCATTTAGTTGGGCCCTTAAAACTAATATAATTCCCTTGTAGATTTGCTGTAGACCGTTCAATGTGGTACCCTCCGGAGGAACTTATTTTATCCTTCAGTTTTTGCAAAGTCTCGTGTGCTAGGTGGGTTATGTGTTGGGATGTTTTGCTAGAACATTTGGGAATGTGTTGTTGTTTGCATTTGTTTTTTAGAATCCTTATCTTTACCCTGTACAACGCTTGTGTTTTTTTTCCAAAGTTTCTTGTTCATGTGAAGTTTGCTGTATCATCTTTGCATTGACTACATGTTTGCTATACAGACATAGAATTCAAACACATAAAACGCGATCGTTACTCTTACATTATCCAGTCAGCAGCTTGAAGACAAACGTGGAACATTGAGCTCATGATAAATAAACATGAGTCTCTGCCGACTGTCATCTTACACGTTCATACATCGGTTGTATAACAATAAATTTGCATAAGCGACAAATATATCGATCATGCCTTTGTGTTACCCTCATGTTAAACACTCAAGAAAATGTTGGTTTCGCTTAGTTCGTTCTACAGTTTGCATAATCAGACAAATTGAGCATGGTAACTGATATCTGAATTTCCTAGATATGATCTGCTTTTTATGCAATTATTTCTACTTCACTAACGAAGCCTGTATACTATATATGAAGATATTGACTTGAGCTCGAAGGCTAGAAAACCAACCCGATTGACAAATTAAATAGATGCTACATTACTATGGCAACTATGCGATATAATGTTCAACATTGACTACACTTGGGAATGTTCTAATAATGATATCCCTTGAAATGTTATGATAACATAAAAATGATAATTTGCGTTACCATTTTCGAAGTCTCCGCAACCTCCTTTGAGAATCAAATGAATATCTCCAGGAAATGATAATTAAATGATATATTTCTAATTCATACGTTTATATCAATGCCAATGTACTTTTTCCAATAACAGGTTTACTATCTGATCTAAATTATCACCAATACAATGTGGAATTCCATTCTCAAATTGCTCATTAATGTTTTTATTGTTCTTTAATGGTAACGGCATTCCAGAAATGCACTTCTACTTTTATAACGTGTTTATCTTATGACCTTATAAAGAGAGCTTCTTATCGTTCATGTCTATTCTTTGGATTGATGTCAGACTTTAGATAAACACTTGACTGTCCTATGAAATTATATTGTGATGACATGATGCTAACAGATCACTTGTTTGAATGCATCAACCATGTGTTGATACTAGTCTTTGTGGAACAATTCAAACAGACACCAAATATTAAATTTGCTTGATACAAATAAATCCTCCAATCGACTTATGACGAGACTGTATTCTTTAATCGATCTTTAAACATAGTTATGTAACCTTGAACCCGAAAGGTTTTGTCTTCAAATGCTATCAATGAAACATCTAAAAAATCTAGATTTCCCTTTTGCGTTTGTTGTTCCACCTAACAGCGTTTGAAACATTGTTTTATATTGGACTCTTCAAAATAGAGAACATAATTGAAGATGTTATCAACAAACTACAAGAAAGAACAAGTAACGAAGTGTTACTTCCCAATAGTACGAGTACATTAGTGTTATGTTTGTTGTCAGTTCCAAAACAAAGCTAAAACAATTACTTTGTCAAGGGTGAACATTACGTTCTATCACCCTCTGTGGGATGTGATATTTTTTATTATACCGAACAAAACAATAATTTAGAAAAATAAGAATGCAACAAACATTCTAACAATTGTACGGTTCTTTTCGTACTGGTTGAGTGAAGTCATCTTCCGAGATTGTTACTTTCACTGTCAAATTGGCTCCTGCTAAACCGGATGTCATATTACGAGTGGAGAAAAGCGTCTAGGATACGGAACAGGTTGATAAGAGCCAAGCAACCGGTAATATCGCGTCAGCGCGTGAGGGCAGTTTCGTTATGACAAGCGGGTCGAAATGTAATGCCGTGGGGTAATATTATGGATTGTCACCATCCGGCGCCACATAAGACTATATAGTAAATAAGCCACGTGAGGTAAAATAATAAATAATATGGCCATACTATTTTTTCATGTAGATTATTTGACTTAAGGTGCTTTCTTGGGCATCCTTAACAAAATAAACCAGTATAATTTGATATGACATTTATGATCAAAGTTCATATGAGTATTTTGTCAGGACACCATTGGTGATAAATAGATATACATTTTTATCGTTTTGTGTGTTATGGAATACTATAACAGCTGAAACCGTGTTAAAACTTTTTAATGCGTACCAAATGTGAAAGGAGTCGTAGTGGGGAACCAACTTCGGTACTGAGTCACAAGCGTCTGGATCATTAGCATTGTATGATCAAGACAGACAGAAATGGAACAACAAGAACACAACAACCTGTTAACTATATCAAGAAAATCGTATTGGTTGAGATGAACATGGCAAGCAAATCTGAATAGAACCAATCTGTCAACTAATCCTTCCACTCGTCTGTAATTGTTTATTTACATAAACGGGTAATCCATCGATTTGGCCCATTGTATTTCTTGTTATCACCGTCAGACAACTCTCCATCTGTTTCACGACAATAACAATAAGAGGTTATACGGTTAAACCAAACATTGTTATTTATTTATGGTTTAACATCGACATTTACAACAACATTCATGCCACGTATTTACAAGAGTGTTGTTACTAGATATATGATTTAGGTCTATTGTTTGAGCAGAACGTCAGGGATTATTAATACAGTTACAGTTATCGACTGATGGTATAATATCATGCTATAACAATCCGGAAATATATACGTTCAACTTGTTGCTTTGATTCTGTCACACTTCATGATGTTACTTAGGCCAAAGCCGTTTTGTACCTTGAAATCTTCACTCTTCGGGATATAATGATTTCTCTGATATAAATGGTTGATATGTCCAGATACCGATCGTATGTTACATTTTGTAGCAGACATGATAATGGTTAAATTGTAATATTTGGGGACGGACATGGCCATGGTTAAATTTTAATATTTGGTGACGGACATGACCATGATGTAAGTGTTACATAGGATGGTAGATGTGACTGTTATGTTTACATTTGTACTTTTGTCTGACTTTCTATATTCACTGATTAGCTTCTGTTTGTTTCTGAAAGTTAAACACTTTAGTCTCAGTGGCAGTTTATCTGTTTGTTTCTCAAAGTTAAACACTTTAGTCTCAGCGGCAGTTTATCTGTTTGTTTCTCAAAGTTAAACACTTTAGTCTCAGCGGCAGTTTATCTGTTTGTTTCTCAAAGTTAAACACTTTAGTCTCAGCGGCAGTTTATCTGTTTGTTTCTCAAAGTTAAACACTTTAGTCTCAGCGGCAGTTTATCTGTTTGTTTCTGAAAGTTAAACACTTTAGTCTCAGTGGCAGTTTATCTGTTTGTTTCTGAAAGTTAAACACTTTAGTCTCAGTGGCAGTTTATCTGTTTGTTTCTGAAAGTTAAACACTTTAGTCTCAGCGGCAGTTTATCTGTTTGTTTTCTTTCTGTTTAGGTTATTGTTTATTGTCTCCTGTATTCTTATTAACGTCTGATTTACGTAAAGCCATAATTTGACAGACAGTTTACAAGTGTCTAGTGTAAAACAGACGCATGTCATATAATCGGTAGTTATCGTTCTCAGTAGCAATCATTCATATGTAATCCCGCCTATAGTTCGGCAATTATTATCCACTAAAATCCTTTCAAACACGTTTATCATGTTTTATTACAGTTCTATTTCCTAAATGATTATTTATTTCTTACATATAGCTCAAATGATATTAGTAGAGACTGCAATGTTTTAAAAGTGCTTGATTCAGTGTCCATATTGTCACTGAAGATAAACATATTTCAATGTACAAATCTATGTCTGAAGATATAACCTTGATGTCAGAGAAATGATAACGAAAGCATGTTTTGTTTTAACGTTAAACCTATAAATTTGTATTTAGTAATTTTGTAACATTTTTCAAAGAAAATATTCTGACAAATTTAAAAAATAAAAGTGCTACTTTTTATCAGTAATTCCTTTAGTTTAGATACTAGTAAGAACATCGTTCATAGAAAAAATAAACTTCTTACCTTTCCACCGCCTTGTGACGTATTGTAGAAAAGCCTCAGAAAACTAAACTAATTTGGTGGGCCCCAATTTCACCCAAGTAAAGCTAAAAAAATCGTGAGCACATTTTCATAGGCGAAATTACAATTACTGACTTGTATCACCTTTTGTTTATAAGAATCCTAGATATGTTTCTTTAATTTGCTTTATTGCCTGTCGGACTAACATTACATTGACCTAAGCACTCGCATGGCATTCATGTGAGGTGAACACTGGCTTCTCTGTCTTGGTAATGACTCCTTAATCATGTACACGTTATTATTGCGTTTGTATTCAGCATGCCCGGTGGCTATTAACATGTTGATTAATATGTAAAGTTTAGAAATAAGTAACATGTAGTCTTGTTCATTCTTTTTACTGGTATTACAATTGTGTATACATTGATATAATCAATTTTAACATAATTATATTCAATGCACATGTCTGTTTTACACAATTTGTATAATGATTTTAGCGTTCATTTTAATTGTTTCTCGCAGAAGCAAATTGGAGACAGGTTCCACTATGAATGGTCTGTTAATGTATTCAGTAACGGATTTAGTTATATATGGCTGACTGGATTAATTATATATACATGTTCTTTCCGCCCGACCTTATAAAATTAGCCTTCTATCTGAACGGAACACCGTTGTTTGATATGTAACTGATGGGTTGTAATGGAATAAAGTCATAAATTTGTTTGTTAATCCGTCGAAAAGCACTCTAGTAATTTGTGGTTCGTTTTGCGTTATGATTCATTCCTTCATTCGTTCAATGCCTGCTACATCGTTTACCCGTACTACTTTAGTACAGTCTTGAATTCATGTGGCGTCCATCGTATTATTTACTTATGTTGTAAATATTATCATATTGCTCAGATATACTGACATCAAAATCAGATTTGTTTTCACCAATTTATCAAAAGAACACGGCTTCTACTTATGTCTTATTTGTTCAGAAAATGAAAAAAAAAGATCAATTTGTCTTCAGTAAAACGGAATCAATAGATATGTCAGTTATCTTGTTATCGTCTGGCTTTTGTATGTTAAATGCGAAGTGGCTTTTTAGAATAATGCCATGTCGACAACGATTGAAATCAATAGATTTTATTTGATTTATTTATTGTAGATATGTACATCTTTTCAATGAGTACATGCATGTGATAACGAGCACACTGTTTGGACTCTTATTGTGATATAAAACCTTGATATAAGATAATGATACTCGGTCCTGCATAGAAATCCTGGCGCCTTCAGTTTCAAATCGGAATTGAATCTTCAACTATGCTAGTATGCTAACAATTCACGAACATTATCTAAAACCGACATAAATTAAGTACAGTTTTGTTTATGATTTCCTAGGTTGCACTTGCACTAATTACAAGATTACAGAAATTACTAACACAAGTTTTGCAACAGTTTATTAATGTTAAAACTAATTAATTGTGACTCCGCTTGCTAACAGTTCATTTACATAAACGACGAGACAATCTTTATTAGTCACACCGAAGGCACTTATCCATGTTAACCGTAAGGTGTAAAGTTATTGTGAAGCCATGTTCATATAATTCCATTGTAATACTATGTTTGTTTCTTTCGTTTTCTTCAAAAATTTTCGTTAAATGATTATGTATGTCGACATTATCGTTTTTAAAAGATTCCTCTATAGATATGAAAATGTTCATCTGTACTTCAGCAGACAATATATATATATAGCAACCGCTCAATCTTTTTATCAACGGATACATGCATTATGTTAGTAAAGAACGTTATTTTTTTCCTACAAATTCATCATGGGAAAGTTTTAATGAATTATGTGGAGATCTCCGTGGTCGATTGATATTGGCCGTTTACTAATGACCGACAAGATTGCCAGGTCACAAAATACGCCCGTCAAAGTTCATTTTCAATGCGTCAAGGGAGTTCACGGCCGATTGGGCTAGACCGAGAGTTCGTGGCTATAAATATTTCCATCAAATTTGGTGAGGATCCGAAAAAGAACTGTTTGAATCAAAAAGCGAATACTGCTGTGGACGCCGCCCACCCGTTCCCATAATACGACCCGTTTTTTTCAAACGGGTGTATGATAAATCCTAATCGCTGAGAGTACAAATCCCGTATAGGACCAAATTTATCATTTGAGAAATTCATTTGGTTAGCTTACGTTCTATTCAGGTGTACGCTTTGGGTCTGCCCTTAAGTCGTCGCCAAAGGACCCTGGGTTTTGGTCCGACGTAAAGCTGTTGAGAAAAAAGTATCTTCGTTACAGCTGAAGTTTCTTTTTTTGCATATACGTGTTGGCTATAACAACCTCTTATATAAACATGAACTGTAAATATTTACCTTGAAGTGTAACAGATGTGATGGAAACCTTAAATACAACGTGCTTGTATTGTTTCTTTCTTTGTCAATGTTTGCTTTGCAATGTACAACATCTCGAGGGATTACTTAGAATACAATGATTAGCAGTAGTATGGAGACTCAGCCTTGTCTGTGGCGAAATTTGAACTTTTACTTCTGAAGAACAAACAACGCATCAGTCTGTTCACGTTCGGTTCACGCTACTAAATAAGTATATTCCCAATACAATGTCAGCCAGTCGTGAGTTCATGAGACCGTTAACCGATTAATTCTGATTGTATGAAAATCCTGATATTCAATAATGATGTAAATAGAGCTATTGACTTGATGATTTGATAACAATACTCTCAAATGTAACCGTTTATCGCCTGTCTATACACGGCAAACTGACCAAAGACCTGCACGCATCGTTTATCTGTTTTCTTGTTAGACAAGATAATGCGATGCTTTAGGGAAAGCTGGCACTCTAAACGACTACACCTGTTTGATTCAGGTCTATATTACAGAATGAGGGAGTTGAGCGAACTGATAATATGTCCGCTGTAAAAAAATAGCTGTACAATTTCTAATGGAATAGCGTTTTAATAATACAGATTTTTAAAAGCTCTTAACAGCGTTGTTTATATAACCTATAATTGTCTATTCCTTACGGATAGTGTTATTTGCAGGCGTGATTAAGGACGGTTTTAGGTATGTCTTTCTGTCTCATGGTAGTTAAACAAAGTGTCTGGGAGACTTAACGCTGTTGATACGTTCTGACATTGTGATCATATGGCAAACAATGGGTTGTCATAATCTTATGTACTCAGTTATTGAAAACAAGTTTAACTGTTTCATTCGAAATAACGATACATTTTGTGGAGTTTCTTCTGAGTAATTTGATGGAGCAAATAAAACATTGATCTTACAGACTAGGATTAATTATGTAAAGAAAGTGTTTTAGTGTTCTCTGTATGTTGTTGTTTTCTTATGACTCGATAAAAAATCGATGTTTTGAAACATACCCTGGTAAGAAATGTGTTCAATGCTCAGTATTTCGGATAGAGTAATTTCGGATGATATATAGATTGCGGACGTTTAAGCGATTTTTCATGGAAAATATTTTTTTTAATACATGTACTATTATTTCAAGTTATGAGTGTGTTGTTTCATGCGCTTAGAGTTTACCGTTTCTGTGTCTTTTATCACTTCACAGCGATATACGAGCCAGCATTTGTTCAACAGTAACTGTGTTAACAAGTGTGAATGATTTCTTTAGATGTTGATGTGATTAATTAAAAGCCGATATTATTCGGGAATCTCATTTGAAATCTTTATAACCAGGTGGTAGACAATGTGTTAATTTTGCTGAAATAATTATTATAGTTTATCCTGGAGTGACGAGAATGTATCTTTTAATAGCAAGACTTAGTGTACAATTTTTTTGACGTTAATAAGTAAAATTTTGATGCTTACTAAATACACCAGAGTATTTTTATATTCCCAAGTGTTTGGTTCCTTCGTATCACTTTCTAATAAACATTAGTTATTTTCATGACATTAGAATTGATCATTTTCCACGAATCCTTAGAGATTATTTGGCTTCTGGTTTCAAAATTATTTTACGATGTGCTAGAAGATTATTGACATTCAATTAAAAAACTCTGGATCTATAGTTTTAGCCATTATTATTTCAACCAACGAAACTGAATATATGAAAGAGTAAAACGCTTTTGAAAAAATTGTTCCTAGAAGCGCATTGTTACAATGTTTTATTACTTTTTATTTTGTCTTCTTCACGAGTAGATAATGATGATGACAAATATTAAGCTTTTGAAGATGTGATTTCGTATCTTGGAATTTTACTTCCGTGTTTAATCATCAGAGTTCTGAACATCATGACGAAAGTTTATAAAACACTACGATATTGGATATATAAGTTCCTGGACAGGTTCCTATTTGACAAAGGTAAGGTAAATATTTGTTTTGCTGGAACATCAACCAATAGCATTCAGCAGTCAAAATCTTATCGCCCATCGTACATTTTTCTTGATATACAATGTATTGATAATCATTCACATGTATGTTGTACTTTAAAAATGTCTCCACATTCGTCATACATAGTACTAGTCGTAATTTCTTGAACACCTTCGTGCTTTTCAAATCTTATATGTTCATGTGGTTTGTACTCTTATATTTAGGTATAAATGGGGATAATACTATTGATGAGTGCCACAAAATGTTAACAGTGCATTACTTTGTGACTGACTATCTTCACATGCTATATAACACATAACTTAATGTATCTGGCTTGCATGTCAGGTCAAATCAAGTTTCACCAATTTATACATTTAAAAACTAAACCATAATTATATACTAAAATAAACCCACTGTATAAAGTGCATTGCAAGTAATTTGGATTAAATATTACATTTTATTGGTCTTCTATAAACCAATATCGCACATAATTTACAAATTTTTGAACAACGATTACTACTCTGTATATAGGAATATATTACAACAAATAGCCTTAGGATCACTATAAATATATAATGCAGGGAACCGTGTCTCAGCTTTTTTTATAACGTCCTCGGTTCGTTAGATACCAGACTTTAAAGAAATTCCGTACCCAAAACCCCGCTGTTTATTACGTAATACGCCATAGATAATAAATGAAAACAAGTATCAAAATACTGAGGCACGGTTCCCTAGATTAACATTTCCGTTACAAAATACCGAAAACCGCTTTGAAATCTGTCGTCAAATAAGACGGCAATGTTAATTCGAAAATGACACCTACCGTTTTTTAATTTAAGCTGAGCAATTAACAATTAAAGTGTCGGATCATTATCGTCTCATGAAATCAACAAATTTGACGCACCCCATACAATCTTGACAGCCAATCAAAATCGCTTATGTTTACGGTTCAATAACTGAAACCACGCCCAGGTTAGATGTCTAGTAAGAGATTTTATAACAAAATTTTGTCATTAATGAAGTAATAGTATCATATCGTACAAATACAATGCACATTACGTTAGAGATGTTTAACGCTGATAAGGAAAAGTTGATAAAGGAGTTCAGTATTTATCGCAATAAAACACCACTTTTGAGCGTTCGGTTAGAATTGTTTGTTGCTTGGTATTAAAGTATGATATTTATTCTTTGTAAATAACGTGAAATATCATTTTACGTTATTTTAGCGATTTTAACCAAGCCAGATACGTTAATGAATGCTTTTGGTCTACTTTACTTAGTCTTCGAGAGACGATTGGTAGAAATAATTACAGCATTTATACCTTCGTTTTACATTTCTTACAGTAGTTTAATTACCTCCTTGGATGAATAAACAAAGAGCACTTCAAAGCACGTGTTGCCTATAAACAAACCGAAAGCTGTATTGTTAAATCAGTTGAATATCAAAACAAACAAAAATCAGGAAGAACTGTTTTGAAGAAAGAATCGCTAGTTGGAAATGAACTAGATGTTATCTATTTGAATCGATTCTTGAGAAACGAAACAAAATGTTGTATAGTTTGTCAATAAATTGTTTGAACGTATTATATACTGCTTCGTGTCGTAAAGTTCTTGTCAATGTGGAGTAATTGATATTCAGAATTTATTAGTGAAAACTAATAAATCATGTATACAAGCAATACACAGCCAATTGAAGTGAAATAGACCTTGTCATGTATACCTAATTTAATATCTGGTGATTACTGTAATAAGTTACCAGTAATTAATTACCGATTGGGTATCCGTGTTTTGCATGATTAGACACTTTTAACTGCGGACAAAATAACTCATAAACTGATCAATTGTAATATCTGCGGGAGGCCTATTAGATAAAGAAATGCCGAAACAATTTTTGCATGGCATCTGCTTCAGCAAGATAAACATAAAACCAATAAAACGAGTGTCTTGTTAAGTATGCACTGCCTGTCAATTAGTTTAATTACAAAGCCTGCTTTATTGCCAGCTATTTAAATTAGCAGTCATTCAAACACCACAGTTGCTTATTATGTCGACATCGTTTCTTGTAAGTGGTTTTAAACTGCCAAACATCACAATTAGCGTCAGAACAATTATGTACCATCGGTTGTAATCAAACCATGAAGAGACTTGGCCTTTAGAGTATTAAGTGAAATCGGGTGTATACGAGTTCAATCCACTTAGGGCGAATTCAAAGTCACGTGACCCATCGTCCTTTCTATTTCTGAAAGCGGACTCCATGATTGCCTGAAAATCGGACAATTTTCCAAGTCCCATTTTTCCGGATTTTTATTGAAAAGGTCTGTGAAATCCGGAATTCTCAGAAAACGGGACTTTTGGCCCGGTCTGGAAGGAGTTCAGTTTTGAGGAGTTTAATTTATATAAACGCATGCTTTAGTTGATTTGATAAACAATATCATGCATGCACATTAGTAAATTCCTGATAGGCATGCTCAAAAATGGACACATTTTTAACTTTTTATGGTTCACATGATAATCTTATATAATATGTCGGATTATAAGTACAGAAAAAGTGAGAATGTTTTAATATTAGTCTGCGATATAAACCTGAGACAATATTTAAATGTCATGATCTGAAATACAAGTCCATAGACGTGTTGTTTGTATTTAGATCTTTTAGAAAACGCAGTAGAAACAAATTAAATTTCTTGTTTTATGAGATTTTGATCAGCTGTTAATAAACAAAGTTATGTAACACTGAGCAGAATATGAAACAAATGAATACAAACAGTTTAACGCTTTAAAATAGTTTGTTTTTAGTTTTCGAGCCAAGTAATTTTAACAATTTACTTGCTCTGAGAATATTAAAATAGTTTTCGACACATAAAGCGCCACTTTCTTCATCTACTACGTAAATAATCGATATAAATGGTTTACTTTTATGAAAAGAAAACAAACGAAAATAGTGGTTAATTGGTTTTGGGTGTAGTCCGCCTGCGTCGTTTTAAATACGGATGCCAAACAACTCATTTATCTTATAAGTGATTCATCATTGCATACGATAACTACACCTTCCGTCTACTCCACAGTTTATTTACATCTTAGTCAATGGCTGTCTTGCTTTGTGCTTGCTAACAACCTGTAATGGCTCTACCCTGATGGTGATTAATATCTATTCGACGTAATGAACAATGGCTGATCAAGTATCCACTTACCGGTTCTTAGAACTAATGCTTTTAAATATGCCAAGACATGTTTATTTAAAACGAATGCAATTATATTCTGATAAATGAAATCGGAGAGAATCAGTGTTTGTTTTAAATCAAGGTCTGAGTGGTGAATTAAATGTGGTTCGATATGAAACCACGCCCAAAGAACGTTACAAAGAACAGGCAACGCTTGCAGCAGACGAACTATTGGTTAACATGTTTGAATCTTATTCATGTGCGTGTGTTCAATGAAAGTAACTGTACTGTTTCCTTATTTGCTACAACTTTATGAAATGTCTGCTTGAGACAAATGATGATGACATAGCATCACCCTAAAACTATTGGCATAGAACAAACATTAAAAATGTTAGCATGAGTCTGGGGTTTTGGTTATTTAGAAATACTTGAACGTGTTCAGCTTAAATTTTTAAAATATATTCTTAAACTTAAACGTTCGACACCAAACTACATGATATATGGAGAAACCGGATGCACACCATTATGTCTAGATATCGAAGAGAGAACGATTGCATTTTGGTCAAGAATTAGTAATTATGATATAAACAGCGTACCTAAGTTACCATCCACAATCTACCAAAGTATCCTATCTATGTGCAGAAATATTGATGAAGAATCGTTTCAAAGAAAATTCCCATGGTTATACAATATTAGACGTATTTTAATCAAATGTGGCTTAATTAACGTTTGGAATAACCATGTATTTCCAAATTCTAAATGGCTCAAACTAGCAGTGCGTTTTAAGTTAAAAGTTTGTTTATAAATGACTGGTTTTCACTTGTAGAAACTTCTTCTAACAGCACATTTTATAGAATTTTTAAAACTGAATTTGGTATGGAAAAGTATTTAATGAAAAACCCACCATCCTTTTTACATTATGTGATACGATTTAGAACTAGGAATCACCGTATGCCTGTTGAAATAGGAAATTGGTCAAGAACGACCGAACACATTGAAACTTTTTCAACGTCTGTCTGTTACTAATAAAACGGCATGTTCAAAATTATGTAAACTCATAAAATGTATATTGTCTTCTCATATATAAAACATAGAATATTTCATTTAAATTTGAATTAGTCTTGTATACTATGTCTGAGTTAGCTTAACATATGTATTAAACATAATTAATATAATGAACTAAATGTACTACTACCAATAATAATAACAATAATAATACATAAAATGGGGCTCTCCACAGAAATACAATTGTAATTGATTATCATGTTTGCTATATAACATATTCATTTATCAATACTAATATACATGTATATAATTGTCAGTATTTTGATTTTGTTAAAGAGCCTCTTATCAATGTTTGTACATTATGTTCCTCATATTTTCATGTATACATGAAGTGAGAGAATAAAAGGATTTTGACTTGACTTTGAGTCCACCCTTTAAGAATGTTGGTTTGCGTTAACGCGAATCAACCATTAAAATGGGTAGGTAGGTTGGAGTTATGTTTAGTTAGAATGCAGTATATGCGTATAAAGAAAACGAAAAGCTTGATAAAGAGATAAACAAGTATTCAAAATAAAAGGGGTCGTTTTTGTAATCCACCAGTCGCTTAACTGCATACCAATAATTGTTTAAGGTGACCTGATTATAAATACATGATGAATGTACATATATTTCTGAAATCTCTATGACACAAGATACGCATGTATGGTCAACCTGTTTGGAAAAAGTTTCCACAGTGACGGTGACTATAATTTAAATCCAGGATTGCTCGTCCACCAAGACACCAATGCCTGCTGTGACGTCAAATGTCTTGGAAAATCAATTTGTTTCTCTCGGTCTGGTTAATTTGCATTCATTTATCTTTGATACAAGTATGCATGCATCATATATAATCCTGTTAGAATCCTGCATATCTCTGTCGCCAATTTCTATGTATAATTAAGAGAATTTCTTATAGAAAGAAACTGATATGGGTATTACACTTGTTTCTTGTCAAGCAACTTTCATGAAAGTCGAATCAGCAACGAACAAATATGAAAATGATAGTAACTGTGAAAATTGTACGGTAACTAATACTCTTTGAATTATCAACAGAACGCGATTTTGGGCTTTTCCTGTTGTTTCAATGGCTGTGATCCGAATTGGTTCATCTCTTAGTCGCCAGGTCCGCGACGTTCGTACTTTCTATCGCTGCTTTAGACATAATTTATTACAAGCTGAATTACTCAAACTGTGCAATGGCATACTTACCATATTTCAGCAAGCCCGGGTGTATTTAATGCACGATTACTAGTTAGTTGTAGCGTAGGGTACTATTGAAAACCCGTAACGTGCGATATTTTCGAAATATTCTGTAAGTAATCCGGGATACCCGTATCCTATATACAGATTATTTACCCTCTCATTCGCTACCAGGCACATATTGCTTACATTGTGCACTGTATTACCAGGGAATTTCTAAAAAAATAAGAAATGCAAACTCATTAAACAAAATTTCCAAACGGGTACACCCATCACTTTGACAAATATGCGGAGATTTATGCAGACGGGTATACCGTCACATGGCAACTATGCAGGGATTGGTGAAAACGGGTATATCGTCACTTAGCAACTATGTAGATATTTATGCAGACGGGTATACCGTCACATGGCAAATATGCAGAGATTGGTGAAAACGGGTATACCGTCACATGGCAAATATGCAGAGATTTGTGAAAACGGGTATATCGTCACTTAGCAACTATGTAGATATTTATGCAGACGGGTATACCGTCACATGGCAACTATGCAGGGATTGGTGAAAACGGGTATACCGTCACATGGCAAATATGCAGAAATTTATGCAGACGGGTATATCGTCACATGGCAAATATGCAGAGATTGGTGAAAACGGGTATATCGTCACTTAGCAACTATGTAGATATTTATGCAGACGGGTATACCGTCACATGGCAACTATGCAGAGATTTGTGAAAACGGGTATACCGTCACATGGCAAATATGCAGGGATTGGTGAAAACGGGTATACCGTCACATGGCAAATATGCAGAGATTGGTGAAAACGGGTATACAGTCACATGGCAAATATGCAGGGATTGGTGAAAACGGGTATACCGTCACATGGCAACTATGCAGAGATTTGTGAAAACGGGTATACCGTCACATGGCAAATATGCAGAGATTGGTGAAAACGGGTATACCGTCACATGGCAAATATGCAGGGATTGGTGAAAACGGGTATACCGTCACATGGCAAATATGCAGAGATTGGTGAAAACGGGTATATCGTCACATGGCAACTATGCAGGGATTGGTGAAAACGGGTATACCGTCACATGGCAAATATGCAGAGATTGGTGAAAACGGGTATACCGTCACATGGCAAATATGCAGATATTGGTGAAAACGGGTATACCGTCACATGGCAACTATGCAGGGATTGGTGAAAACGGGTATACCGTCACATGGCAAATATGCAGAGATTGGTGAAAACGGGTATACCGTCACATGGCAAATATGCAGAGATTGGTGAAAACGGGTATACCGTCACATGGCAACTATGCAGGGATTGGTGAAAACGGGTATACCGTCACATGGCAAATATGCAGAGATTGGTGAAAACGGGTATACCGTCACATGGCAACTATGTAGATATTTATGCAGACGGGTATACCGTCACATGGCAACTATGTAGATATTTATGCAGACGGGTATACCGTCACATGGCAAATATGCAGAGATTGGTGAAAACGGGTATACCATCACATGGCAAATATGCAGAAATTTATGCAGACGTGTATACTGACACATGGCAAATATGCAAAGATTTGTGCAGGCCCGTCCCATTCGCAGCGAAAGGGTTAACTACATAGTTTAACAGACCTTGTGTGACGTTCTTGTATTTTCATTTGCACCGTGAAAAGTTTCTGTGAGAAAAAATCATTTTCTTTACATTCTATATTTATGCTTAAAAGCGCATGAACTCTTTTCAAAGTTGTAGGATTGGATCATCATGTATCTTTACGATGTGCTAACAACATATGCTCTACAATATTGCCGTTTTTTTTTATTTCTGTTTGAAATTACAATAAAATCTACATGTATCAAGTAACAAAAACTAAGACATGTTCTCGATTCTTTAAGAATTTCTTAGATAATTCGCGTGACTAGACAGCGTTATAAGAATGTACGCAGTATCGTCTATACGTGAACAATGCGCCTAAGTATATTTTGAACCGCTCCTGCAAATAGGGACGTAATGCATTATTGATGAAAGTTTGAAATACAACATAGATAGTACGTGTTGCCATTTAATGATGGATATTATATTACCAGAATAATACGACATATTGGTGCATATGCAAATGACAAGATCAGAAATTAAAGGATGGGTCATGAAACTGTGACAATAGCGCCATGTTAAAGATAGTGTTTCATCGTCCATGTATGTTCTTGCATTATATATTCAACTTAATAATGAATGTCTTATTGTCCTGATCAGACAGAATTGTAACTTGTGAAAAATATAAGCATAATATTATAATTATAATCATGTAACAAATATTTTCATAATTTACAAAATTATTCAGTATTGTGTCGTTGAAACGGAAGCAATTCCTCCACATTTCTTATACATGTAAATCAAAGGTTGCGGACAGTCACTGTGGATACAATGCCATGATTCAGCTTGCCACGGATATCACACTTCTCATTTGATGCTCGACCCCTCACCCATTTAATCCCCAGCCTATCGATCATCAAGTTCTACCCTCCACAGATGGAACTAATCGGATGACCTCTTGTGCAACAGTTTGTGTTTGCAGACTTGCTAAGGCAGATATTGTCATTTCTTAATCAACGCAGCCCTTATTAAAAAGGCTTGAATGAACTTTTCGTGTCAGAGTCGGACATAATAAAGAATAGGTTGTCAAATAAGCCATGTGTTTTGCAGTCACAAATTAATATACTTTAGGACTGGTTTGGCAGTATTGACGACACTTGCATGTAGTTGGGTAACTTTGATATATATCTATTAGTTATTTCCATGTGACAGTGTGCCAATTGGCTAGTTCATACTTTGATATATCAACATCATTCTGGGTATTTCCATATAAGGACAGTCACGTGATTTGTTTCCCCCCTTAGGTGTAAAAGATAAGAAGAGGTGGTGCTTTTTCTCGCGTTCTGCGTGCTTCTCTGCCCAAGTCTGTCAATTTAAATGTGTTGTAGGAAATTGACAAGAAGAGGATTCCTAGATAACAACACATGTTGAGGTTACAACCTTCTAAAATACCACCACAACCCAGAATTCACCATTTTTCAAACATGATAAGTGTATTATAAAACAGTTAGCTGAATACACTTTGATTTCGCACGGTATATGAATTTATGTTATAATGTAATGATAACTTTGTTTATTTATGATAAAAATATGCTTATATGTCAAAGACTGTTCAAGTTGTAAAGAATGCAAAGAATGAGCTCCAGTAGCATTTATTGTAAAACAACTACCCAATAACTTCTGTACTTTCTGCTGCATCATTTCTTTATGTCAATGTAAAGCATTAATTACCACGTGGTACTCGGTAAATCATTCCTTACAATATTTAAAATATTTAATTACTTGTTACAATATCTCGGAGTTGATATATTATTACTGAACTGTGGTTATATCTCTGTGATATTGCCATTATATGCATTGTGTTTATTACTTCTCAATACAGTCGCATTTCATGTGATGCATTGGCATTATTACATCGCGAAATTGATTCTAGCTACTGCATCGCGGTCGCGAAAATTGATGACAAACTATCATATCGATGTTAGCTTTACAATGATCACCGTGAATAAATAATAGGAACAGTTTGATTGTTTCATTTAAAACGCTATATTAGTACGTTAATATTTGCTCGAAATGT
The DNA here is from genome assembly GCA_964023205.1 of Lutraria lutraria. NCBI lineage: Eukaryota > Metazoa > Mollusca > Bivalvia > Venerida > Mactridae > Lutraria > Lutraria lutraria. The sequence goes on from OZ026841.1 coordinate 34,911,450, forward strand.
AAATGCGAACGAATAATAAATGCAAACGTATGACAATTTTGTTAATGTTTGCCGTTTCCTTGACAACTGTATATTCTATTCTGCAAATAGTTTAATTCAAAGTGACGCTATTTGCCTGGGAAATTAACGAGAAATAGCGATCGTACTGTTACATGCGATGTCTAAATATAGACTTAGTTTACAGCTGTCTATTAAATACACTGATGAAGCACAATGGACAGATACTATGTCGTTTTTAAAGATTGGATAATGAAATTAATTGGACGTTATGTATTTAATGTAGGTGAGATACCATGTGTTTTTACTTATACATTTTATCTCAGATAATTGAATCGTTTACGTAATTTAACTGCCGAGTGTTTTGTTTATCAATTAATTAAATATAGTTAACAATCTCAGACAGCGCGTGTTTCCAGTAAAGCCCGTGAAAGTGCTCGATTTCTCTGCTTTTGTTCAAGTATACCTTTGACGTTTACTGTTACTGCAATATTTGAATTTGATCGTTAATATAAATCCGGACTTGTCTGTTGAAAGTACTGTTAGGATGCCAGACAGCTGTTCTTCACAATTCCTCTGTTCTCTGCAAGAATAACTTCCTGTATTAGGACTGTTATCTGATATGTCCACTTTGTTTTATCACTAATTCGGCTGATCGTATTATCAATATTTCCCCCATTATGAGCAACCATAATGTCAACTACATTTGTATTAGTAACGCGGAAATGTTTAGCTCTAGATGTTCCAGATGGCTTTTAATATAATCTGATTATCTGGTTATAAAGTTAAAACGATCAATTCCTGACTTTGTGCCATTGAAAACTGAATGTTTGCATCTTTTTACACCCAGATCTCGTTCCACAACGGAATTATAACTGATTTAAAACAAGTTGTTTCTTATTGTATTTACCACAACTTTACCGCACTGTGGTGCTCTATACTTATCGCCACACTTAATAAGTTCGTGTTGTGCGTACGGAACTGAATGTTACGCCTTTAAATTCTGCAAAGCATTATCAGTTTCCAAAACCGCTTCATGATTGTCAACTACACAACCAATGTATTCTAGTTCATCTACTAGAATTTCAACAAAATCTGTATGCAACTTACTTTGACACTTTTTCCCTATAGTGAATAGATATTATAGAACATGTTGTATACTATTGTTTCCATCAGGAACTGTGTAAGCTCAATCATCTTTCAGCAACATTAACATCTCACGATCTCTATCAGTATAGAAATAACACGACTGTATCGTGTTACTTTGATAAAACAAACCATAAATCGTACAATGTGTCGTTCAAGATAATATTTTTAACACGGTTACAACTTTTGTGGTCATTTTGTCCTTATAAAGAACTTTCACAAACTTTGTATCGATTTTGTCTTTTTATGTTTGCTATATATACGCCCCGTCTTAGCTGTTTTTCAATCAAGATGACACGCGATTTGTTCAAAGAACACAATGCATTCCGCAGTTTTCCTTTGAGTATTAGAAGACTTTCATCTTAAAAAAAGTTAAACTTTAAGTTAATAGATATAAGACGTTGTTGAAATGAACTGGGAAAAATCTCATAACTTTGGTGTTTGTATTTCCTTATCAAATAATGATATAATGAGGTTTGTCTATGTGCAATAAATCGTTAAGACTCATTCTTGGCATGCTGCAATGCGTCTGAAAATAAAACATGAGAAAGAGAATACATGTATTACCTATGATTTGAAAATACGCAAATTTTTGCCTAATGTATTCATTCCCGAGTATTCCATTTTATGTTTTACTATCCGAACAAATAAGCTTAAATAGCATCTTTTCTGTTACCGTTTTTATTAATATAAAACGTAAATAATGTCGTTAGAATTTCTAGGAAATGTTCTTTAAAAACATTGTTCTCTTTGATAAAATTATCATTTTGTAAAATGTAATTATATTAGTGTGCATCTTTACGAGTGTATCTTTTCTTCTTATATGTACTTAAGACTGTCATTGTTTCATAGAAATACAAATTATTATCCGGAAGTGAGAATAACTCATGTCAGTTAGAAACAGTATATAATTAAACGCTAGGAATGTCTTACAATGTTAACTTTTTTATGTGAACTTGCATGTTTTCAGACAGCTCGCGAAATACTAGTATACATTTTTATACTGGTACATTTAGTTGAGAAGTGTTGCATAATATAAGAGGTCGTCGGTTCGATGCGTTCACGAAGTACAAAATAGCTCAGCTGATTTTGTCACATTACACATTTTATGTTACATTGACATCCCCAACACTACTAAATCACGTTATATGGAAATAGTTAGAAGCTCGTTCTTGGAATGTGGGGTGAAGAGAGGTTAATTGAAACTGTTTGCTAACTCCAGTGCTCTAGTGAAATAAACTGTTTTATGTTTACGTAAACTACATTTAGTAAAAGACAAAACGAGTACAGACATTGATATAGTGAATGCCAATGATGGGTTTTAGAATAAAGATATGCTTTATTAATTATCTAATTATAAGTTCACACGTTTGCCGCCAAAACAACGTTATCCTTATTTATCTAAGACATTTATTAAAACTTATCTCCACGTTAATTACATTTTCAATTGATGCATCGGCTCAACAGTCGATCCTATGCAAAGTCATATAATCATAACATTAAATGATGTGTTCTATTTACGCTTAAATACAAATTAATGGTGAGAAGTAGAAAGGAATTTAAGATTTCTTCCTGATTGGACTCCCATGTCTGCTCTCGTTACTATAGTGATATATTGCGACAATGAGGTATCATGTTACAATTATTGACGTAATTCGGGGAATGACGGATGTGGTTCGTTAGCTGTTTTTCTTGCAAATTCCGCATGACAGTGTTTGCTTTCACGAGGAAATGAGATGAAAGACAAAATTATGTTCTCTCTGCACGGACGTATTATATGGCCCGGATGTCTTAGCTCTCTAGTCGTCTGTATGTTATCTTAGGTTATATCTGATCTATTTGTTGAACATGTTGACGACCACGAAACACTTTTAGCTGCGACTATTATTGCGTCAACGTCAAACGTTTTTAATTGATCTTGTGTGTCGATGCTGTGCTTGGTGTCAGTCGAATCGTACCAAACATATTAAAATATCTCCTGGTATAATAAGCATCTAATCTAAACTGATATAAGTCACGTCTTGTTAACCATGTAGATATTGTTTATATTAAGTTTGAAAGTATAATTATGTAATGATTGAAAGAAATAAACAAATGAGACATTATTTGTTTTGAATCTCCTTCGGTAAATGAAAACATGATGAGCATTGCAATGTCGATGTCCTGACTTTTCAAAAAATCTAACTCGAGGTTTAAGACTTTAATAGTTTGATAACCTTAAACTATCATGGATTTTTAAATTTGGAAATACTTTCATTTGATAGTCATTTAGATAAAGAAATACTTGCAAATATGATTAACCATGATAAAAAATTACGATTTTACGTGTGTAAGAATATTATTCAAATCGTTAATAACAAAGTAGAAGCGTGCGTAATTTGCTGCATCTAATTTTGCATTACATTCAGGATGATGCCTATATAACAGTTAATGTATGTAACCAAATTTTCTTCTTCAAATATTCAAAATTTAGTTTCAAGATGCCATCATTGAGTTTGTCCCGTTGTACATACCGATGGATTCTCTTACATGTGCCTTTGCTACAGTCGGTAACAATGTTGTACCCTCCGGATGACTGTGTTCTGTACCTAATTTTGGTAAAGTCTAGAATGTTGGGTGGGTTTTGGGAAAGGAAACATTTTGGAGAAAGTTTGGATTTGTTTGTGTTTATTTTGTTGGAATATGTTATTTGTCTATATTCTTTTGCTATGAAAACGAAATTGAACGCAGCTTTGTCGTATTTTGACATCTAACAAATCTAACTTGCGAGAACAACCAATATTTCAAGTGGATTACCTTTTGAATGAATCCCATTACATGAATATGCCAGTAAATTTCATAAAAAGAGGTTTCCATTCCGAGTCCAGTAATGAAAATCATTTTGATGACGACAAGCTCTGAGACAAATCGTCAGACATATTTGGCATTACTTATTTTCCAGTTATTATAAAAGTAGAACATGCTTTATGTTGACAATGGAAGGACAATCATCTTTAAGCTTATGTCGGCTACATGAGGCCACTCTGTGTCGATACATTAATGTTCTGACGGTGATCTACAGGTCATTACAATACTGTCCTGTTGACACTTACAGTACGTTATCGATACAATTTATGCGTTCTACTGTAACAATATCGATATGTTTGTCAAATCACAGACGCTGAATAAATATATGACTTTCGATAAGACAGTGTTTAATTGCTTCCTTTGCCATTGATCAAATATCAGTCTCGTATGTGCGCTAGTGCCGTTTGTTTATATCTTTGATATTGGCTGGTTCTTGTTATGCTAGAGAAAGGTACGGCACGATCTCGTAATATAATTTGATATGTTGAACAATATAACATACACCATTGTCTTAATTATTCTTATTTATTACATTAATCAAAGTATGCAGAATGTATACATCACGAAAATCATTACAGTGTTGAATTTAATCATCTGCAATGTCGTTGCGGCTGAACATTACTCTTTCTCTCTTATCGTTGTTTGTTCTGTTTTAAACTAGTTATGCTCACTGGGTTCTTTTTAATGTGCTTAATTAATTGTATTGTCCAGGTCATAGGTAGCATGAGGGTAGGGAATCCGTCCCACATGAGCGTTACAATAGTATGGAATATTGTCAGTATATAAATATATGTCTTATTGTTAATGTGCAAGTACCAACATACCCATGTGTGTGGTCCACTTTTGCTGCCGGAAGCCCTGAAGGCATTATTTCGTCTTTATGCCTACTTTCGTAACATGCAAGATGCCATTACAGAATGCACCCGCCATACGTAGATATGTTGTCGGCTCCTTTTGGAAGTGTATGTTACTAATAGTACTAGTTGGAAATTCAATATAGCCCAAGGAAACTGGTTACTATATGTGAACCGGCCTTATTATATATCTGACGTGTCGCTGAACCCACTAAAATGGAATAAAGCAGGCAGACGCGTCAAAATTCAATCGCATATTGTTATCTACCAAACTGCAGCCTGACAAATTAGAAAAAGCAAAATCCGAAAGCCAATTTATCATAAATATTACACTTGGTTTGATATTCATAAGCTTATGTATTGTGTTACAAGTATGTTATGATGGTTATTATAAGCTTTATTTTATCATGTCTTGTTCTATGAGAGATATGTTCAGTCTTAGATGTACTGGTATAAAATATACACGTGGCTCTGTCACTAATTAGCACAATTGTGACTTTTTATAAGTGTTGTTTTCAGTGACATTTTAAGTTATTACTACAATGTTAGACTTATTACAAAATGTTGCAGACAACAGCGAAAACACGATCTGCAATGTTGTCTACGTTGGTAGAATGATACACGTTTCAATCAATATTTGTCTTAGAAATATTCAATGTATGGAACATATAATATCGTTAACATAATGATTATATAAAACACACCACTGACATGCTGACATTTTACTTAAGGGTCGTTTGTGTTGGAGGACTCTATCAACATCCTAACATTATTTTGATGGTATTTAATATTTTATATACATGCTAATATATATATAATTATCAGGATATGGTTGACTTTCGCGTGAAATGGGTTTGATTATTGAAAAATGCAACAATTTCTATAAAACAAAACTTTCTATATCGCTATTGACTCCTGACACTTAACCAATATGAAGATTAGTTGAGTGTCAAAAAAGTGTTTATAACTGTCTGGTCTATTTAACGTGGTGGCACACAGTTTTAAATACATCGACGTTTTCGATTGTGATATTTTTTTTAATTCTAATTCATACATATCCTTTTCTATATTTTATTTCAGTTAATTTTTTATACATATACACATTTATACAATTGTACATCTACACATATATTTGTTCACATAACGCATATACAAAAAAAACACATGTACATTAAAACAATACAAATACTAGATGCTTGTAATTTCACTGAAATATTACATCATCAGACTTGTTTTAAATTATATCATAAATGGTGCAAAAAATGTCTATCAGCTTCTATAATGTTGTCTTTGATTTTAAATACTTTATTTTTATTTTTTTATGTTCTTTTTTAGCAGAGATATAACATCAATGAAAATTTAGCGGGTTTTACTTAAGATATTTGATTTGTAGATTCAAAATCCAATGGAAAAAAGATACAATTTATTTCTTCGTAACCATCTTTGTAATATATTATTATGTTATATAGCTTTTTTAACATTGTTTGCGGTATTGCAGTTTTTAAAGGAATTAATCCAAAATATATCTAATTGTTTACATTTGATATAGAAATATTCATAAAGTTACATCGCAAATGTGACAAACTCTGAATGTGGTGCGGCGAACTTTTCACTGGAGTTAAAATATCGGACAAACAACCAGGGTCTGTGTGCGAACTGTCTAGCTCGAAAACTGAACTTAAAACTAATTCAAACCTACTTTGAATACCTACGAGTTAAGGCCAACACTTGGAAGTCTTTTTGACCAAATTATACCCTTTTGGGGCATAGAAATGTTTGATTAATTTGTTTGCGTAAAAAGTGTTAACTCTTTTAAGTACTCATGTACTCCCCGTCAAGATCAATGTCCCCTCCCTGAGCAGAGCCTCCATTAAAGGCGATTATACAAGTACTTCGTGAAGGCTGGAGTTCATTAGATTCTAGAAATTGTACAATTTTATAATATCACAATGATGATTTGTATTTTATTGCCATGGTATTTATTTTACGTATTGATTAGATAAACTCAGTATTCACTCTGATTGGTCCGTTGTATGGATTCCATAGGACATTATGAGCATTAAGAGATAAATACCAATTTGTATTCACCAGTGTCAAGGAAATGTGTGGTACATGGAACATAAATCTGCGGAAAATTGTTTGCAAAGTATTATTTCCCAGTCACTCGGATATTTATACGATTTCTCAACTCTGAACGGGTTGGAAGATTGATTTGTAATCATATTTCGCGATGTGCTTCGTGTTTTAAGCAGAAAATCCAAACCCAGTCACACCAGATAGTCATAATTAACACACATGTCATATTGTAGTTGTAAGTTGTTTGTCTGACCACAGACTTCCTGTGATATCTAATCAATACGTCCAACATTTTACTATTAAATGTGTAATGTATTTCTAGTCGCGGCTGTGGACCTGTGGCTATTGGGATGAATTTAACACAGCGATCCAGGTTCGAATTTCTGCCGCGACAGGACATACCCTGCTATGAAACTTTTACATAAATATCGTATTTCCTTCTTATTGGAGAAGTTTCCGGTTCCGTGTTGAATTGTAAGTTAGTAATGTTTAAACTACAGACCAGGAAAACTTACTGGGTGAACCAGCCACCGTATCTTACTAAAATATCGTTGAAAATCGGCGTTTTTTTAAACCCACTAAATATTTATATGCATTTACTGATAGAGACTATATATCATCGATATTAATAAGTACTTGGTTATATCATTATACTGACGTAACAAGACACACGACAGAAACTGTTTCATATAAAATATTGATAGCAAGTAGTGACTGTTCTGATAGCGTGTCTTCTGGGGCTTAAATTATCATTACTAAATAATCATTAAATTTAATGTGATAATGGAATATTAATGCTATTGAATTATCAAAGCTTGAATCTCAGATTCAAAAGATTACATTTAATATGTACGATATTACAAATGAATTGAACATTATATTTGATTCATAAAACATAAAACGCCACATTCTACTTTTGGTATTAAATAATTATCACGTGGAGCGATATGTCGCTATCCCTTTAGAAAGTACATGAACGCATATTTCGTTATTATAATTGATTTCAGCTTTTTCAATTTCGCAAATGATCGATAAATATGCAGGGAACGCCATAGCTAGATAGAACATGTTATTCAATGAGATTTTTCAAAGTCCATGGCATTCCTTTGAGTTAGTATCCCTTTAAATTTGCATTGAAGTCTATGGGTGAAACCTTATTTCAAAGATTAAAGCGAAAAACAAATCTGTTTTTAAAAAATCCACGGTAAAAATATGCAAAAGCATAGGTTCAGTTTACTTTGATATATGAAATATTGGTCCACCATGCAATATCGACAGAATAGTTTAATAGTTTTCTATTTTTCAGCAAGGGCATCAACTCTTACAAATCGAGGGCTCAGCCCAACACTGTCGTAACTTGTTCTTATTTCAGTATGAGTTACGACACTGTTGCGATGAACCCTCGCAATGTATTATAAAAAGGAATTATAATATCGGAGTTAACTAACAGAAAAAATATAATTGGGCAATACTTTACTATAATATGAATACGTTTGTGTTGCATTAAGCAGATATATCACAAACTAGGGATGTACCTTAGAATATCTTAATTAATTATGTTCGACCTTAATCAGGATTAGTAACAAATGGTTTATTAGTATTCATTGTACGAGAAAAAATGATGTTTTGTCTGGATTCCTTTCAAGAATATACTCAATGGTTTACTGGTAACCCTCAGCTCGGTATTTTCTATTACTGTAATAGTTTAGTAATTGCAGTTATATTATACATTTACGATGATCCTTCCGTGTAACTGGCTACATGATTTACATACATGAACTGGTTAATTTAATTAAGTCTTATTTAGAATAATGTCGAGTAAGTAGGGTGAAAGAGTTTTATTATTTTACATCTTATAATGATACTTTTAATATGACATTAAGTACTATTTATGACTTTAAGTACCATTTATGACATTAAGTACCATTTATTAGGAATACATCATGAACACTACCAGGCTTAGTTAGTGAGTTGCTGAGTTGAAAAACAATCCTATTGATATACTCGTAAGTATATTTTTTAGTTGTATTAGTAATATCCTCTACTTTGGCTGTTACAAAACTACATCCAATGATAACCCAGGTGATGTTTCATTCTTGTATACGAAAGGTCGTGTGTTCGAATCTTAGCACCGCCTTCCGAATTTCGCAGGGACGCTTTTTCAATGTCCTCACCCGCTACCGAGCCAAGTACTGTGTCTAGAAAATCAAGGGGTGAAAAGGGCGGGGTTCTCCATCGGAAATGATAAAGAACAAGGAAAATATTTGAGTAGCATACCCAACTTTCGCGGACATACTGATTTGGAAAATCGATAAAAAATTTACATTAAACAAAGAAGGGGTTTTTCACTATAATCGTCATAACTTTTATTCTATTTAAAATCCGAAATTTGTACTCATCACAAAAGTTTAATTAATCTTTTATCTTTCTAATGGTGTATTTTTTATTATTTTGAATTAATTCTTTCTTCGACCCTTTTGCGTTTGAAAAAGACACCTATCGATTCCCTCTATATTCAATGTAAAAAGCGTAAAATTGGTAGATTTTTCAATGAAAATTTGATGTTTTCAGCATCATAACTTTTTGGGGGGAAATGTGATCAAATTTGTACTCATTGCATTCGTTTTGAAATTTTAATTTCTATCACCATGTAAAATATGAAAACAATCAAATAATATCTTCTTCGACCCTTTTGATGATTTTTAAAACTACCCCTTAGATTATTTTAAGTTCAATTCGTCAATCGTTCGGCAAATCTCGGACATTTACGTACGTTTACGGAAACAACGATCATTTGGTGAAGATCATATCTGCTGATTAGGTATCTATGTATATACAGCCACAGCATGATGTATTATACAGGGTAATAAACATTGGACGCGTTGAATCAAGTTTTAGGATAATTGAGGTTGAAGACTAAAACATATTACAACATGGATGAAAATATTAGAATCTGTGAAATATTTAACTTTACTTCCGTATAAAAAGCAAAATCGATATTTATAACCCAATTTGGTGATATTATAAAAAAAAAAAAAAAAAAAGATGGTTTTCATTATTGTTAAAGCCCCATTAGCTTTTTGGATGTTAAAATTGAAGTAGGTCTTATTTTACCTAGACAGATGTGAAACTGTCTTTTACTTGCAATAAAAACGTTCCAATTTTTTTATCACAAAGTACATATAGTAATACAGCACAGTATTTTTTAATCATGTTGCAAAAAATAAGAAAAAGCATCTGAAAACTATTTTATGAGATATGCCTAATTGAAGGCATTATGTAAAATATTGTTACAAATCAAGTAATATATATTTCTTATATTTTACTATCATTTCATCTATTGTTCTAATGGGCCTTAAATAGACGATGATATTTCATTAAATGAAATTTATTATTAAATCATTTTTGATAATATAATTATATGCTAAATATATCATTTTGGCATACGTCCACATGTCACTTATAAAAACATGTCATAAAATAATATAGATTAACTACTTTGTATATTTATTTTTTCAATGATGTGTAAACAAATTAAGGACGGATAATAAAATCATATTTTTGAGATCCCTTTATATGGTTGCTAACTTTACCTGATTATTGATTTTTATACGCATCTCACATTATTTACAAACAATTGGGAACGTCGAATTATATATGTTAGATATCATTTAATTAAGACGGATGGAAATTGCCATAAAATTGCAGAAATTGATTGTACTATTTATACACCAGGTCTATAATTCAATCGTATTTTTTTCTATTTTGTGATGGAAATAGATATCTGCAACAGTTATTGAAGGTTGTAATGGATTTGGAAGTAATTTCATTTATAATCATTGACCTACAAGACGTGCGACATAGTGCAAAATTTCTGGTTACTCGATCAACCCTAATTATTATCCCGCGACCCTAGACATTTTCATGATTTTATCCGTTGAAATGGAAAATCCCCTTTCTCCTTTTTACTTTTCCCTCATGCTTTCAAAAGCCAAATAAAGTCCATCCCTACTAACCGACTTTCAATAAGAAAAGAAAAAAAAAATTTTCACGCCTAAGTGTAATCATTATGATTTAATGTTAAATGTTTCAGTAGTGAAAATAAATGTATTGTAAGCTAATGTGTTAAGTTTATATATGCAGAATAGAATCAAATTACTAGTTGACTGTGCATACAATAACAAAATTATTACTAGGATTCTTGAATTTTGTCTTTTCATGATATTCGCATTTGCAAAATTAATTTTACTGGTGAAACAAATTAAATTAATGTCAATATCATACGTTTCTGTCCATTTTAACGACGTATACAATAGTTGGGACATGCTATAAAGTCTTATCAGAGATCCAAAAGTAATGTATACAGTGAAATATCGATTTTTGGATCAATTAAGATAACAGATTTTATCTGTTACGCGTGACTGACTTTATTACTTTATGACCCCTAATAAAGTCAGCATAACGCAAGCAAGGAGGGTAACAATAGGTAGACTGTATATAAACCCCTGAATTGTAGTTGTTTCCCTTGAAAATTGATCAGATACTCGATAAGGCCATGTCCGCCAAAGTTGGACATGGGATGCCCGTTTCTCATGTATCTTCTTTCCCCTCTTGGATGGTACTAAAATGACCATAGCAGTCGATTGGACCGTTAAACAACAGATAAATAAATAAATATATTTTTATACACCCCTCACACAGAGGTAAGCTGTGTGCTAATCGTAAGCTAACACTTAACCCACAAGGAACCAAATATAAAATAACCAATATTGTTAATTTCAAAACTATGATAAAGTTATATAGTTACATGATTTGATCATATCAGTCTTCGACCAAATTGACTGTTCACCATCACCAGAGCATCTTGCAACTAATCCGTCAGATGCGAAAATACTAAAATAGTCTATGCTCATTTTAAAAACGTTATTGCCGTCTCTAGGGGTATTATGATGCACACAAAAAAACTCTTTCGGTCATATCAGATAAATACCAGATATGAATAAAACAGATTTGAACGAACACTGCAGTATTCTCTAAGGGCCATTAAATATGATTTTTGTTTAAATTCCATAATCAAAGCCTATAACTGGTCATGCAACATGTCTACGTAAAATGCCAGGATTTATGCTGCCTGTCTGTCTGAATGATTTACGACTCATGTGGTAGATGGTGCCTGAGGTCTATGCTCTTGTTATCATACAATGTCGTTGCTAAAATGTATAATTATGATATACACGTATGAAGCAGACCAGTAAAATGGGTATTAAACAAATCAAATTTCATGCGCTATAGTTGATGGTGACACGCTAAAGAATTTGATCTCCATGTTGTCCATATTTAATATACTTTAAAATCGCAGTAAATTGAGTTTTATTCCTTTGCCTACATTTTTCAATATCTCTGTTCCGTTATGTGCGTTATATATCCTCAACAATATTTAATAAATGAGTTTTGTTAGTGTCTTCATATAATGTATATATATATCTAGTTTAATAATTTTATGTACGTAACAGCTGCCGGTACAAATTGCGTCTGTCTGTAGTTGTGCTTGGTATGGTGGTAATCAAACAATGATGGTGCAAAACTTGTTATTTCACAGGTGTTGATTGCTTATCCTTAAGCAGAAACAAAACTAAATAATTTTGCTACGATAACTGTGTGATATGTAATCAAAGCTTTGAATTATTAATTAAATGCATCTAAACTTATTATTTGAGATCGCTTCTAGCTCATCTTAAAGTTGGATGTAATTACGCTTCGAAATTAAGCAATAATTGTTACTTACAGATATTTCTTATGTGTGGTACGATTCGTCCCCAAATCGTTTCGTCCTCAAGATTTGCTGTTATGATAGTGTAGTGTAGTCTGACCCCTTCTTGATTTTGGACTCCTGTACAACAGGGTGAAGTTGTCACTTTGTTACTGTTGTTGTTGCTAGCACTGTTGCCCTGTATGGTACTATATTTGACGAGGATTAAAACGGTAATACTGTAAGCGTCAACATTGATGGTGTCATTGTTCCTCCTAATGATGATTAGGGCGATGATTATGATGCTATTGGTGATGATAATGATAATGGTGGTGATTATGATGATGATGGTGGTGATTATGATGATTATGATGGTGATGATGCAAATGATTATGATGCTAATGTTGATGATGTTAAATGCGGTAATTTTGACAGTACTAACTACCACCACAATTGCCTAACATAAAAGGGACGATAAAACAGTGTGACATCGAATCAAAATATTCACAATATATTTAGTGGTTACCTCCCTTGTATTTAAAATCTATTTAAATTCTATTGTATGCATTTCAATTAATTATTTCATCGGATAAAACGCCATTTTCCAACACTAATTAAGTTATATCGTGGCAGGTAGTTATCCTAACCAGCTTCCCTGGATTTCACTTAGGCCTTTACCAGTACTAACCACATTCCATCCGCAAGCTTGCTACCCAACATAATTCAAAGGTGGAGGCCAATTCAACCTTCAGTCAAATTTGTCATGGACAGTGTGAGCCCCGCCCTTATTCGATCATTAGATCAACGATCTGGCCACTGAGCTAACCAGGTGGGCTGTATGCGAGTAAAACATTTAAGAAATTAGAGATAGATTGCTCAGTAGAAATGTGAAACATAATTTACATGCACTACTTTAGCTTAAGGCATAAACTGAGTAATTTATTCCGCAAAACATTTTAAGAAAATCGTTTTTGGTTTGTTTGTTGTTATTGATCGTAGCAAACCATGGATGCGGAGTTACAATGTGAAAATTGTTTTCGTGGATGAATTATCATTATAAAAAAAGGTTTTGTCGGCATTTCATTTGATCTCTTCGTTGTCATTCAATCAAGGATCACGTACGAATGATTTTCACTGAAATTGTCGCCATGTGCTCAGTTTGTTTCCAGGAAATTCAGAATCATTTCAACTGCTTCAGTTCATTGCCAAGTACAAAAAAATGTATCTCGGATTGAAGATAAATGTTAATGTTAATGTATCTTGTACGAATCCATTACCTTGCTTGTGTTTTTTGTTGTTATATCGGCGTCTTGAGTACTATGCATGGCGTATGCTTCGCTTTTTATCACATCTTCTTCAAAGCGGCACTCACAGACTTCGAAATACTAAATAATTGAGATACCCAATCATGCTGATAACCCAATCTTGAAGACAAAGCCTGAAAATGGCTACATTTAAGCTGTCATCAGATTGCGATTTTGTCTTTCGTGATGGCTAGATGAAGAATCTATTTATATGCAGATTTGAAAAAACACAGATATGTCTAAGAGGACGAATACAATATTTTCAAAGAGGCATACTCCAGTGTTATGAATATTATACACCGCAATGTTTTTTCTTCAATGTTACGTTACTACCATATATTTTTTTCATAACGTCATCTTTTATGACTGAAAAATACTAACGTGTCCTTATTACGATCGCAGGACTATTTTTGTGTATTCCGCGCAAAGATAACTGCGCCACATTACAGTCATGCCAACATTCAGTTGCTATAGTGATATAGATATTTTTTTATTAAAATTAAACATTTGCGAACATAAGACCGTATGAGAAGTAAGTTTTGCATTAATGCGACAATACGTGACTGTGAAATTAAATAGCATTGTATTCCAAAGGATAATCTGTCATATATAAAGGCTAAAAAATAGTTCTCCTTTCGGTTACATCACCAATATAAGTAAATCGGTGGGTATGTCGCAAACCTTTTTTCTCAACACGCCTTCTGTACTTTGGAAATACTATTCGTTCCCAAATACTATGTTCGTACCTTTAATTTGCTCGAAGGATCGTTCGGGTAACCGTAAACTCATATACATATTTTCTCGCCAGATAAGCTCTCATCTTTTTGCAGGTAAAACATAATACGTATACCAACTAAAATGTACCGTGGCAGTCTTACATTTTAATACATTGCTAATTGCAAATGCACCTGAGGTTTACGAGTACATTTTGAACTCACATAAAACGAAACATGCGTATACGTTAATCATAATATCTTTGTGAAATTTGAATTTAAACAGTTTTATACCGGTTACAATTATTTCAAGTGGAAAGTAAAGTTTGTTTTCCCATCAAAATATTCATTTAATGGTAATGTTTTCAATTTATAGATATTTTCTTGCAAGGTTTTGCTTTTGTTATTACCCCATCAGACCTTTTTAAAAGTTACAAGCCTTGAAATGTTATTTAACATTTTCTATGTTAAATACAAAGGTAACTGTATCATGAATGGATAATAAATAAATGAATAATAAATAAATATTGACTTTTTTTTGAAATTTTTTGTTTACTAATAACATATTAGTAGACAAAAATTTTCAAAAAAAAGTCAATATTTATTTATTATTCATTTATTTATAATCCATTCATGATACAGTTACCTGTGGTTAAATACTAGAACTACATTGTGTGATTACGATTTGAAATTTTTTATCAATATTTGTACGAATTAATAGTTATAATGGTAAAAAAGTAAACATAACTTAAATTAAATTAATTATTACGAATGAATAGCAATGATTCTAATCATATAGCACGAACGACGTTTGACAACGAAATTTGCGTAGTAAATATTTGATCTACATCTCTATCACAAACAAAAATGTTTGTCTTTCATCTTCTATATGAACAATTTTAGAAATGTAATTACTCGTATTGTATCTATATACTTACAATATATTCACGGTTTGACGTTTATGATTAAAACAAATGGAAATTAGTATGTTCTGTTGTTTCTTTAATTTTAAGTATTTTATTCGCTCTTACAATGCCATACTTGATTAACATGCATCTATACAAAAATGTAAAATACTGTTGGGTTTTTGGGTGATACGCATGCGCATTGGACCAACATTAATATGGCAGAGAAAATTGCAAGCAGCTTTTATCAAATATGTTTTGTTTCTGGTTCTCTTTTCTTCAACATTTGTAACATGTGTAGAAAACTTGATTAATGCATGAAGCAAGTGCTTATACTATTACAAACAAAATGTCTGTAATCTTCATTGACAGATGACCTTCATTCGGTGGTCAATTTGTTATAATATAATAATCGATGATAGTTTTTAAAGAATGAACATTATTCACATAGCGGCCTTTATTCGGAGATGGCCACTAATACAGAGTTGACTATACATTTTTAGAAAAAAACATTTAAGTATTTATCTTAAGAGCTATCCACTTGAGAAACTCTGCTGAAATTTAAGATGTTATTTATATTCTATATCTTGTATTGAACTGCAAAACACGGTACGATGATACATCAGCATTTCTCTTGAATATTTAATAAACTGACTGACTCTGAGTCTCAAAGATAGACAGTCAGTTATTTCTGCGTAATTGTCATCCTTTATATAGAATGAATTTATATAAGTCGATTAAAGTTTCTAGGAATTTCTCTGATACGACTTACAGTGAGGTCGAATCACAAATTGGAAATTCTGATACACCGCTGTTGCCCAAGGCAATGCTTTTTAATAAACTAGTACTAAAATCAGCACCAAGCGCGTTAGTAGATAATATTATAAAAAATGTTTTCAACTCAAAATGTGTATAATATTATACAGATTCTCCCGAGTTCTGATTCGGCTCGTGATATAAAAATATATATCCCGTGTTGGCTACTTCAGTTTGTCAATCGATATCTTTTATAACTTATTATCAAATCTAAAAGCAAAAGTAATAAAACATTTTATTTAGGGCATGTTGAATGTAGAGGAAGGTTTAGGGCATCCGGGAAGGTAACTATCACGTGTGCACGCTAAAGTTTTCGTGCAAACGGTTTCCATATTAATTTTAAAAATGCGTTTGGTCTGTTCATTACATAAATATTAAACCTAGATATACCCTTTTTCATATAAATGTCCTAAATTTATCAAACTGAAATTGACTTGCGATAAAGATCAAATTAAATCAGGGGATATTTGCTGGTCTAAGTGTAACTCGCCAGACTAGGTGGGTTTGAATCTCGACTTCGCCATCCTAAATTCTCAGGGACGCTTTTTCAGTATTCGCAACCCCGATTCTCCTATATAAATTACTAATTTATTATCTCTCTATCCTGAAACGATCATAGTTGTGGAATGGACAGTGAAACACCAGATAAACAACATTAAATCAGGTTACTTACTAAATGCCGGCAGATATCGATGATATATCTAACCCAAAAGTTTCTGATTCACTACATATTGGCATATTGCTTTGTAGTATCAGTATCAACAAATTACTTATACATACGTAACAAGACACTCCCGTCCATTTAGCAAACTACCCTGACCGGTATAACAAACACCAGGAATTACTGTAACTCGGTTAGCCACTAACACGTCCATTAATTAACCATTATACACGGTGTATTCACCATAAAGCATGTGTGATAATGTGATAATGCGTTTACAAATAGATGGGTATCTTACAGATTGACGATGTTCAAATTGGCTTTTGCTCAGAAACAAAAATGCTGGACTTAGTTATTTATGGATGACCATTGTTGACATCGGTATTTTTATAGTAACATGCATGCTAATACCAACGACTGAAAGCTTCATTTATTCCGCGGGTAGTTTATTTCATATTCCTAATTACATGTACATAGATAAAATTCTAATTATTAAATTAAGAAGTTCATTCTTTAAGATAACAAAAATGGCATGTTTGCGAAAATATAGAATGACGAATTTCTAATGACCGATTTTTGTATATTTTTCCTTGCTAATCTTGTGAACTATGAAAAATGTTGGCATGATCGGTATTCCGTAGTTTTTTTTTTGTATCCATGTCTTGGAATGTGTTCAAAGGTGTCTAATCAGCGGGCATTTGGTGTGTATGTTGTTGTAATGTTCTGACGCTTCATATGACTGTTTACACTATATGTAGACACCTACAACTCATTTATGTTTAAAGATACAATACGCCCTATCGTATCCGTATCTATATCATCATTCTACCTTGAACATCATTAATACTAGTATTACATGACTTATATGTCCGAATGCTTTATTCAAGAGCAAGAGTTAGAGAACAAATATTATTTTACTGTTTATTTGGCGGCTTTTCATACTTGATTGGAGGAGGGAGAGCCCATGCGTAGTACTAACCATCATCCGAAACTACTTGGACATTAATTAATCATGTAAACTTCTTTAAATGAACCAGTTTTTTTAGTCAATAATATGATATACATGTATAATTACTATATATTGTCACGATACAGACTTATTAAACAATGACAAGCCTGTATCATGGCGTGACAGTTTTAAAACGTTATTGTATTGTAATATAATGAGTATAGCACTAATTTCTACAATTAATAGGATAAGTACGTAAATGAGAGTCTGTCTCTTTTTCGACAAATATTTACCTTCTTGTGCTAACTCTTCATTCAGATTAAATAATTGAGCATGTGTTTATTTATTAGATCAACAAGGGGGAAGCATGTTGGCGGATCTAACATTTAAAAAACAACAACTTTTTTATCATTTCGAATTGAATGAATGATAGAAATATGTTAGAATTGATTGTTTTGTTTAAACATAATCTAAATTCAATTAAACAAAACTTTATTTATCAGGTGGAAATGAACGGATGAATTAGAGGCAATCCTTTAGAACTATGATTGTTTTTTTTGTTTAAACATGATCTGAATACCAATGACTGTACAGTTTTACTAGCGGCACGTGTTTATTTAAGTCAATAAGAGAATAATTGTATAATTTTCACAAAGGATCAATAATTGATATCCAAGTCGTTTATTTGACATAAAATTGCTATAACAATCCGTCCCCAATGTCTGGGTAAACTTATTACGATATACAGCCTTATTTTGTTCTAGAAATAATTGCAATTCTTTCTGGAGGCATATGTTTTGATAGTTAACAACTGACTGCAATTATTTATTACACACATTACCAAATGGGCTACCTTGTAGGCAGGACTTTATTATTAATGATATAACTGCCCAGAGCTACCTCATTGTGTGGTTGTAAGGTTGTACTAAGTTAGTACCTCTCTGTTATCTGTGTAGATGGTCTGCGATAATTCTGAGCAAAACAGGATGGCTTTCAAATTTTGATTTTCTTTGGCAGGTAAGAATTTCAAACACTTTTGAAAATGATACAGTTTCTATATATTATTTAATTCATTTACGTCAATGAATCGTCTCTCTTCTTTGCTTATTCTTTCTTGATTCATTGTCATAGTAATAGATGTATCATTCTAATCAGTTAACTCAATAATGGTTTCTTCTTGTATTAAACAATTATTCGGAGGTGTATAACCTGATTACAAATCTAATACAATGTTGATATGCAAAACATTTAAGGGCATGTAATAGATCAAAGAGATCGTTTCACCGTTATAAAATACTATTATATAAGTATAAAAGTGCGTTGAAAATCTTTCCTTTTTGTCCATTAGATGCAATATGTCCTCCATGATTATCTTTGAAAGATAATGATATACAATGCTCAGCTTTTACAATTGGTCATTCTGGGTTATTCTGAATAGTTTGTAAGCATGATCATCACTTCTTTCGTTTGATATTTTACAGATGAAGCGTAAAATGTCACTTTAATCTATCGTAAACTTCACCATTTTACATTTTGCTTTGTACAGGTCTCCGATTGCCTTAACTTTTTAATGGTGTTATATACGTGCAGTGTATCTACTAAATGATCAAACATCTAGGTGACTTATTATTAAAGTTGAGAAGTGTATGTTTAAAAAGCTGATTATTACAGTTGAGAAGTGCATGTTTTAAAAGCTTAGTGACATAGAGTTGGGCGTAAGAAATCCAACATCCAAAGTAACTTGAAAATAAACAATGTATTTATTCTTAGCAAGTTAGAGCCAATGTCAAATGAAATAGCATTATTATGGGGTATTCGTCTGACCGGCTACATGGTGAGGAAAAAGGATAAAACAGAAAGGACAAAATTACCTGTGACAGAAAATTCGTACGAACCTTACGAAACATGGAATATTATGAAAACAGCCTCAAAGCTGAGAAAAGAACCTAAAGCTTAAGGGCCAAAAGACAATGATTTAAAGCCAAAATAACCACCAAAAACATATGATTCTAAAAAAATACATTGTAACCTATTAAACACATGCCATTGTTTCGTTACAATCATTAAAGTGAAATTTCTTCGTTTTGTTAATAATACAATACCATGAACCTAGTAATTTACAATTCTAATCAGATCCTGCATGTTTTGTTTTATTTAATCAACAAAGTTCTACATCATCTTTGAATCCCGAGATTTGTAAAATTGCTTCGTTTTCATGATACAGAATATTATGCCCTATGGGAAAAACAGATCATATAGATAGTTTGATCCGTGAAACACGTGTACTACTATAATGGTTGATATATATCGAAGTGCGCATGCGCAGGTTAACCTTTTTGCTACCATATTACTGGATAAGTGTTTCAATATCATATCATAATAACATTATATGATTACTTGTAAAAGGGATACAAATGCTACAATATACGTTAGGATGAAAAAAAATGTATGTGACTATGTGATAAAATTCGTCTTGGTGTGTAACATTCATCAGGTAGTGGTGTGCCGGCTCCGTCGTCCAGTGGTTATGGTCCCTGACATTTACTGTCCCATCACAGCTGTGAGTTTGAATCTTATCCAGGCATACATGCTTGATGTCTCTGTCCAGCTGGCTTATGTGAAATCAGTGATTCTGCCGAGGTGAAGACCAGGGTTCTTCATCAAAAGTTTAAGCCGGAAAAGTCACCAAAATGACCCAGTCTGTTGAGTCGAGGTTTAGCCTCTCAGAAAAAGAAAGATATGTATATATACTATGTACATTTAAATGATTTGAATGTTAATTAGCATAACTGCAGTATGAGTCGTGTAACCATTTTTCTATACAAAATAACGGGCGTGGCGATATTTTCTGACAGCTACAGTTCTGTCAATAATATCATCATATTTTGTTTTAGTTAATCATTGTTACAACTACTAGACTTTACCAATACTCGTATTCAACTCGGTTCAATATTGACATAACATACATAACTATCCGTAAATTGAAACTGTTCACAATATAACAAAAGTAAATGCTGAACATTGTTTCCTATTAACTAATGTATAAGAATAGAATCAATTGTAGCATAAACAATGTAATTAGATTGTATATACTACTTGTTTGATTTGGGTCAAAGATCGGACCGGTTAGCGATATCTGTACGTTCAATGACATTCCACATGCTACATCGATTACCAACAGCTGTGCGGTGATATGCTGCTTAGCTTTCTTATATACCGGTGATAGTTCCACAGCTTCTGCAACTTGTATGCGAGCAAAATATCCCTGAAATATGTGTTCTAACAGTATGATGGTATCAAATGATAAACTAGTATACAAACAACAGTTTGGATATAGACCAGATAAGATAAAGTTCTCTTTACATAATTATGCGAGAGATTTATTATATTTTTTTGTAAACAATTTAACAGGTTTCTTTGTCTGTGTAAAACACACACACACTGCCCTTGTAGTCTACGTACTGTTTCATTTGTAGTTATACACCATATACATAAATTAATTTAGATCGCTATTGATTCATTGAGTGGAACACCCTTGTCGTATATACAATATATACCGGGTTTTATTCTTAGACTTTTAATGTATGTGTACCTTTCCGATTCGTGGATTGGAAACTCTGCTCCTCCTTGCTACAATAACCAGTGCTTCGTCTGTTTCAAGGGAACCGTCAAATCGTCCTTGTATAACATTGCCCATGTCTGGTGCTGGAACAGTTTTGTCACATCCTCGGGGTCAGAATCCCTTGGCTTCGTTGTCAGTCTTTATTAAAAACGAAACCTTACCTAACTGGATTAAGTATGGCGGTCTAAGAAGATAAAATTAATCATCTGTCAATATCAGGCATTTAGTATAGCTTCATTTTGCTTAAAGCTTACGATTCAAACTGTGTCTTGCTTATTCAGACACATTGATTTAATAAAGTATGTTAATTATTCCGTATGGAATAGAATATGAAGAATATTGATAATATTATTGTGTTGATGTAGCAGTATAAGTATGTCTGTCATTTAACGACACTTGACAGCAAGTAACAAGTCGGTTATAATTCATGTTCATTATATACGCCATAGACTGTACGGTGGTCTATGTCATGAAACACTATTCGAAAAGATGGTGATTTTATAGGTCAAATTTTCTATTTTGCCGGGCTTTTTGTAGGTCTATCAATAAAATTGTACAAATGCATTATTGTTAAAATCCTAAATCTATTTTACTTGCATGCTGTTAAACGCATTAGAATGCCACGATTTATCACTCGGTAGAAAATAGCATCGTGTCAATTTTGCAGAAATACTGCTTTTAACACATCGGCTTTTATGATTAGTATTAATGATAATAATAAACTAGTATTTGAACCTAATCTTTTGAACATAAACTCAGAAAATTGAAGTCATTTACACAGTTAGCATTCTGGAAATGATATAATTTGAAAATGAGATGGTATGGAATAGTTCGTTTCTCAGCTGGTAAAACAATAATAAATAGCTTATTTGTGGCACGTATTGTTGTATTACGCCATTACTTTTCTATCAATAATTCAAAATGCTTTGAATTAGTAAAATGGTTTAACACGGGATTTTAATACAAAGTCTCGTTTCTCTTCCATTACTTGGATTGTAGGAACTCCATTTTTAAATGTTGCGCTTGGAATCTAAAGGTGATCATAAATAAAAAAAGTCCCTGATTTGGAGATATTTTGTTCAGTAGTTTGGTTCGACCACGTTTTTTTAGCCATGGCGGAAGACTACAATAAAATCAACTGGATATACGTAATACTTGAGTATGTTAGATTTATCTTATCAATATGTTTCAGTCAGATTTGTTCCAAATATGCTTCCCTGTTTGACTTAATGGATTTTTTTGAATGATTTCGTCACGGCTCAAAAAACATGGTCAAGCTATACTGTTATAAATAAATGACAATGTGTTTAGGATGGTCAATGATTGCTTGCTTAACACAATCAATTCATTTTATTCTTGATATAACAATATCATTTATTGAATGTAACAGTTGCAGACGTATCCCTTTTGTCTAGCTACTAGTTACAACTTATAGATAAATGTACCAGGCCTGAGGTTATAAAACTTAAGAACAGTTTCCGAGCTCAAAGCCCTATTCCATTCTTAAAGTCTCTACAGTTCTACAGTTTCCAGTTTCTTTTTCACATAGACATATATATATAGGGAAAATGAAAACTCTTCCATGATTTTTTGCATGATAAAAGCATATGATAACAGAAACATTTTAAGCGAACAAATGGGGATTGACGGACTCGTTTTTGAGTTCTCTGTCATTGAATTGACCTTAATTCAAGGTCAGTTTTTAATTTTCATGTTGTCGGAAAACATCATAAAATTGTTCTGAAAGCATCCATTTTAATCAAATATTGTAATACTCTTCGTGTCTATTCTATAAGGGGATTTGTTTCTTCTCCTGTCTTGATAAAATTAGCTCTGATATCAGTGGTTGTATAAAAAGTAATATTACATTTAAACCGGATTGTTGAAATCCTACTTGTGCGACAAGGCGACGACTTAGTGAATATTTTTTTCATGGAGATTAGTGGTTTTCCCTGGAACTTGTAAATGAACACCGATCAACTCTGGTCTGTAATACTCCGAATAACAAATTGCACTCTACTGACGTTGAATTTGAAAAATATAGGAACCTCTTGAATCTACTCACTTAGATACATAAATATTTGGTCAGGAATGTAAATATGGACACTTGGCTTATGATTGCTTTCTCTCAAAGACGTATACTAGTAGTCTCTGGACATATCAACTATCTTTTAATCCAATGGTTTTGATATTATGTTTACACTTTCTCTGTGAAGAATTCTTCCATTTTGTGTTCCTAAATACAGAGAAACCCATGAAAACTGGATTCAAGAAAACCATTTTTTATGAAAGGTTCTCTGAAGACCGGAATTTTCTAAAATAAAACGCTCATTTGGTCCTGTCTTGAGAGGATTTGGCTTTCAAATGATTAAATGTTAGTTTAATCCGCTCGATCAAGCTTTATACACACCATGGTTAAACGGACTTTCTCTAGATTTCCACAAGTAAGACAACATGACATTAGTTCAAGTCACATTCCAAAAGCGATTGTTGAAATTAATGTCTTCCGCAAATTAGTTTAAGATCTCCCAAATACTCATTAGATAATCTTCTTGTAATCAAATAACTCGTCAGATAGCGTCACCTTTAATTGACGTTAAACGTAAATCACTTTAAGCATCGTCATTTATTTTCCTTTCTTAAGGTTGATGAATTTGTCTCGTCTGGACATATATAATTATAGTGGATTCTTAACGTCAGATAAACTTTGGCATTTTATGTTACGTCTTACCGTGTATAGTTCTAGCTTTCTTCATACTTCGAGGTTCTTTAAATTAAGATGTTTGAAACTATAGTGCGTATATATACAAGTACAAGCAAACCTGTGGACAAAGGCTGCTCGTTGAGAAAGAAAGAAATATGCATTTATTGACAGGCGGCCTATATCCGGAAACGTTTTGTTCTGAATTATCAATGACGCTTTTAAATTGTATTTATTTATAGGGTTGTCTATATTCAGAGGTTACCACTAACTCTAGTTTGACTGTATATCATTACTTGACATCCTTATGTCCAGCCGTTCAATGAGAACATACCGTTTGATATTTGTAGAACAATAATTATATGGCATGCAGATGTTACAGTACAGGAGACATTGCTTCATGGTTTTATGTTTTCCTCGTTCGTGATTTCATTTTCTGCGAAACTGTAATTTCTGATATCGTGTGACTTAGGATTTTGCATTTTTTCTGAAACTATAACCATGTATTAAAAAGACACCGCAGGTCTCTCGTTGACTCTACATATTATTCTTGGTATGCTTTTCGTTCTGTGCAATTATTACACTGGAAACCAAACAAAAACTTGAAAGCCGAGCGAATCATATATTACTTGAGATAGTCCAGATGAAACAGTAATCATGTCTGAATGATTTCGATAAGTAACGTAAAATTAATAACAGTTAAGTAATTCGAATTGGCAACATAAGCATACGATATAATGCTTAATGTTAACATATGATCTTATTGCAATGGATATTAGTTTTTCTGGTAACTGATATACAGTCTAATTGCTATGTCAATATATGATTGCACAGTGCTTGCGGGCGACTAGAGTACGAATTGCTACGTATAGTTGGCTGAAATTACATTGTAATGTCCATTTTGGATTAGTCTCTTGACAAACATACTGGTAAGTGGGTTCATTCAGGTTAAACGACCTGTCACACACAGCGTCTGTCTGAAAGTCAGAAAAGATATCAGTATTCTGAGCATTTTGTCTGTTTAGGAAAACGAAGTAGCATCAATAGTCTTACCATTTACTTCACGTCATGAGCGACCAAATGAGATTTATTGATCTTACCTTCAGACTTACAGACTACAACGGAAACATCATGACTCAATGTAAACATGTTGAATAATTTATTCTCATTATCATGTTAAAGTACCATTTGTTTTGGATGTTATTTTTCTGTGTTTGACAAATAATGCCTTCTATACAAGGTGCTAAATAATTCACACAAACTCTTAGGGAAGTAACGAAGTTAACACAGGAATTAAACTACGTTTCTGACCCCGTAGTGACGTTACTTGTTACTTAGTAACGCTATATTTTCCAAGTCGATGTATTGGTGAATTAGACCCAACACGTAAACGCAGCATTAAAAGTAAATGAGCTACCTTGATAGATCCGCTCACAAAAAGCAATTAATCGACATCCTTGCATGTTAAACTCTATCGCAGTTCAAGACGCGTCTCTGCATGCATGTAGACTTATAGTGTTGTATATATGCATGCGGCACATGCCTTTTTCCTACGTAACCTACAATATCCAAACGTGGTGTGCGACTGTAGGAAGAGCACACAGTTGCGTTCGAATGCACAATGCTACCTTCCAGTTAATATCTTAAAACAAAGGCTTTAGTTAACTCGAACATTGTACGATGGGTGATCGTAAACATTTAACACGGCACATTGTTCAGGTAGCCTTACCTAACATTAAATATTTATGTAAATTGTGATACAGTTTTTCACATTGAATATTATTGATCGATGTGTACTTCCAAGATAGGCGAACAGTGTAAAATGTCTAAAATAATACGTTGGTTAATAATATGACTAAATTTCAGATCTGAATATTACCAAACACGTTGAGCTGCAAATACACGTATTGGATGGATGTTTCTCTAATCTAAACGTTTGGAATCTTATGAGACAATTTATGACTACGAACGTTAATTGTCAAGAAATAATTTTCGCAGACATTGACAAATTACCACCAGGAATGTACGACTATATGACACTGAGTTTGATAAATTTGTTTTTCTTGTGTCGTTACCAGCATTGTACTTGTATATATTTAATACGTTAGCTGTACATACAACGTCCTTGTGCTGTCAGTCGTCTCATAATTGTTCATATGTACGATGTATTTATTGTTTTGATTTTAAACTATCATTTTGTGTTTATCTATATGTGCACCTAAGTGTCACAGTTGTGTACCTTTCTACTATACTAGTACTAATTTCTTTAACTAGATATCGAGTGGTGCCATAGTCATTCATCAATGACGATCTACCTCTTGGATATTATATGTATATTACGTTTAATGTTTGTATCTAGGGACTCCGTGATCCAGTGGTTATGGTATCTGACCAGTTATCACTAGTTCCTCACCGCGATGACTTCGAATCCCACTGGAGGCCAGACAAATTTAAATCGTAAAGAAATTGTCCAGCTTGTGTATAGGTCGGTGGTTCTATCGAGGTGTAATACAGTGTTCTCCGCCGTTTAAACTGGAAGAGGCGCCAAATGATACTGTCTGTCGGTGCGACGTTTATCTCAGAGAAACAGTCATGCTTATAACTGTTCTTAATTATTGTACAAAAATGTACCACACAATAATCACTGTTATTTGAAATCCATCGTTATTCCATTAAGAGAGTTATACTATATCTTATCTTACTATGTTGTTACTGAAACTTATTTGGTGTTATATGAAGTACTCTTATATCGTTGTCTCCTGGCACACATTATTTACGGGACATGAGGTAAAAAGGATAGTGAGATGAGAATTAAGATGCCAATAATTGTGTCTGTGAGACGTCATATAAACAAATCAAAGTGCTGATTTATTTTTCATCTCTGGTAAAAGTAGTTGTTATGTATCATTTTTTGTGAAACTTGTGTTCTATAAACAGTCATACATATATTATATTTTACAGGACCAGAAATAGGTTCAATGTAGTTCAAACATAATTATATCAGATTTCTGATTTCAGAACAAATGAACATTAAATCTACTTAAATGCATCTCAGTTTGTATGAAGATTAATTTTTCATGATTTATCGTACAAAAACACGGCAACATTGATTTACCAAAATATGTGGAAGAATTCGAATTAGCGTCCTTTCAACATTTTGTAGCTATTCCAGTTAGAACAGTCGATAGACCACATGTAATTCGTTCACGATGTCAATTATCCGAACACTGTGCATGGCATAATTATGTTCCTCCCTGGCATTGGATTGAAGATGTTTTATCAAAGGTCATGATGTAACATTTTGTTGTGTAGTTCTACTTAATTCATGAATGGTGTGAGGGGCATGTATGTGCTGTATGTGCAAACAGTATTATCTGTCTGGCCCACATTCAGTTGTACTTTATTCAAACACTGTTGATGACTTGCATTTAACTTTTAAACTGAGTGCAAACTAATTGTTTGGATCTATATTTGATAATGGCATTTTCAATAAATTGCTTCATTTACTTTTCTGTTTACCCGGTGATAAAATTACCTGGGAAAACATGACTACTAATTAAAGGTTTGGATGAGTTTTGTTATTTTCTCGTCTGCTAAATGTTTCGTATCGTCGTACATGCTTTCTTTACAATGCTATGTATGCGAGATGTTCTTTTTGAAAATTTATAGTTGATTTATGGCTATACTATAAATAATGATCAGCAGAATTTCTTATTAATTTATCACAAGTGGTTGTCTGTATCTCCCACTATTTACCGTAAAGATCATAGGTATGGACATTAACGTGGAGCACTTCTTGGCACAAATAACAAAACACGTGTTCCTGGGATGTAATAAAACGTATACAGTATTAATACTTTGATCTGGTATGCTTTTGTTAACTTCCTGGTATTGCCGAAGTATAAACAATTGCTCTAAGTCTGGGTGAATTTGTTAACATGACGTAAGATTTGTTGAGATTGAAACGAATCGATGTATTGATGTTTGTGTAGTTACGTGATAGGTCTACGGCTCAGGAAATCTTTAATGGCCACCATGTATATAGATGCCACTTGATAAATTAATGCATGATTGTTCGACATAGTGACGATCGTGATGCCGTTATAACTCGTGTATAATACAAGTAAAATCAAATCAATTCTGTCCTACGGGAGGCGATTCATGACGTGAGAATTACAACGTAATTATAGACCTAATGCTGTACATATAGCACATGGAAACCATCGCGCGAAATATACGATTATCGTTCATAAATTTTCAATCGATTTTGATCATATTTATGATTCTAATTCTATCCTGCTTGTAATAGAAAACCTAATGTCGGCGTTACTATTTTCAAATCCGCGCATCGGATTCAATCCAGCCAGTAATGTCGCGAGCTTCTGTCTCTCCCCTCTCGTCTTCAGTAAATGAACAGAATAAAATCGATGAGCTTTGCGTCGCATTCGGAGTAAAACTTTCACGAAATATATAGTCAGGACAATGTTTTATCAATTCAGCATTTACATTTACAGAATAAGACATCGGATCACATGCTATGAAGTGATTTGAAGATTTAATTAAATGAGAAGAATAATGCGGTTACTTTACCGTGGTAATTGTTTCTGAACAGTCGGGTAATTGGACAGTCCTTGAACTTTGTACGGGTGAGTGGAATTCGCTGTATGTCGTCATACACATGACCAACCTTCTGATGGATGTTCAGTATAATTGCACAAAAGACGCTATTTAAATGAATTGGAATCTGGTGTTTAATCAACGTATCTCCTTAGCATATTTTCCGGAATTTAAGTCCAGCACACTGTATCAAACCGTGCATGATCATCGATCGGTTATCGCTCGGTAAATCATTCATATCATCTACAACCAGCTGTTGTTAAACACGTGTTTATATCATCTCATTGTATACATTTTTAAAAGAGTAATTTAGCGTTCTATGCTGATTGGGGAATTTGTTATATTATAATAATAGAATTTCTGGTTCGTGATAGTATTGGAATCCTGTTAGCGATTTGAATGAGACTTAATGAGACTATATATAGGGGTTTAGACTGCATTTGTGGTTTCATATCAAAATAACAATAATTCAAAATGTAGCAAATCGGAAGTATTCAGGTAGTTGGAAATTGAGTATCAGTGTAATCGTGCATTCACTGTTAAACACAGAATTACATTAATCAGAGACTGGACGTGTTACGCTGTCTTTGCTCTGAAATTCCGTCGCATTGGATTGTTTAATGTATTGGTCAACTAACCAACGGCGGACGTTTTATTCTAGAAGAAATACTTTGTTCGGAAATGGACATAGGAAATACTTGGATTGAATATTGTGATAAAGTGTAAATTTTAAAATTTGTGCAAATTTTGCATCGGATTTTTTTCTAGCGCACATTAAAAATCAAAAGCTTAATGTTTCGGATGATTTTATATCGTCTTTTTCCACCTCTTAGAAAGCATTTGTTGCTAACGAAGGAACAGCGTAAGTATTTTTCTCTTGTATTCAGTTTATGCATATTTGTTTATATTATATTTGTTTATATTATATTTGTTTGTATCATATTTGTTTGTATCATATTTGTTTATATTATATTTGTTTACAATATTAACAATATTAATATTTGCAGGCATATTAAAAAACAATATTCATTAAAATATAAAAAAGGTCAATTTTCGGTTTTATGAGAATTCTTGTTCTCAGCGAACTTTTAAAGATTTCCGAAAAAATGGCGCTTGAAAAATCGTTCGATGTTCAGGGAATTCCGGCTTTTAGGGTGTCCGGTTTTTTGAGGAGTTTTACTGTATAATGAATATATTCTTTATCAAGAGGGGGAAATATTAATATTGTTCATCTTGTAATAGTTTATGTCTGTATAAATCCCTGTTCTAGAAAAAACGACGGTGCTATGACGCGTAATTCTCATATCTTTGAATGTGTTATCAAACTATTTTCGACATTTACAAAAGGCACTTAGAATATTGTTGTTAAAATAATCATTACAAGATTGTATTAACTGATTATGAAACATACATGATGATGGATTTTCCATATTTCATCAATGAAATAATGATCAATGCGGAAATTGTTTGCAAATAACGGAAGACATTCGCAAGATGGCTTATCAAATAGGATTGTGCGGTATTGAAATAGCAGACATTTTAATATACACAAATACCACAGGATGGGCAAAAATCTGAATGAGAAAATCTATTTTTAAAACACAATATAATTAAGAGAGAAAAGCCGAAACCCTAAGGATTTAAAGTTCAACTTCGATTCCAACAACTAAATAAAAACAATGACATATTGTCGACAAATTTACTGCTTTATTTTAAATGCAATTATAGTTCGGGCATTGTTCTTAAAATGAATCAACATGAAGGTGAAATAAGTTTAGATGATACTGTGGTTCTATAACACCATGGTTCAGAGAGTATGTCTGATGATTTCTAACTAACAGTACGGAACAATGTTTCCTTATCTTTTATTAATTACATTTCTGTCTGAAAATTTTATCTAGATCATTAGAATACGAAGCTTGGCCGGTTTGTTACACGATATGGAAGAGTTCTTCTATTTTCAATGCATGCGCAGTACTATTTTTGCTGGTAACAGTCTTCAGGAACCAGTATAATTGACGGCGCCGATCACTTAATTGTTAGAACGATACTAAAAGCCGTACCAGGAATACGGACCGTTCCACTCATTTTGAGTATTTATTGAATGCTGACGAACGAAGAAATAAGAACAAATTTCGTTTCATCTAGGATGAGTGTTTGTCTGATTGCCGGCTTGCTTTTATGCCGCGGCCGTGGTCCAGTGTTTCGTACGCTGGATTTGTAAACCAAAGATTCGCGTTCGATTCCTGATCGCGCAGGTCATTCCCTTCCACGAAAATGACAAAATTATCAATTTTCCTCCACATGTGGGTAAGTTGCCGGCTTCTTGTGGAAGGGTTAAACTACAGTCCAGGAAAACTTGTTACTAGGTGAATCGGCCGTCTATGATAATTAAGGATTTGTTGAAGGAACGGTGTTAACCCAAATAAATACATAAATAT
Source organism: Lutraria lutraria (assembly GCA_964023205.1). Taxonomy (NCBI): domain Eukaryota; kingdom Metazoa; phylum Mollusca; class Bivalvia; order Venerida; family Mactridae; genus Lutraria; species Lutraria lutraria. The sequence goes on from OZ026841.1 coordinate 34,942,848, forward strand.
GCTTGCTTGCAACTACTTTAAGTATAATATATGTTGTCATAGTACCATTCGATCTTTCTTGAGTTCAAGATCGCGTAAGAAAGACATTTATCTTTTAAATATCTCTTTTTTCTCGGCTAACAGTCTATACGTCTCTTTCATGAAAATACATATTAATGCATTTTTATATAACAACAATACATTAACTTAGAGCGGAGGAAATATTATAAAATTATTGATTTGCGTGCATCACAACGCACAACTTACAATTATCTGGTGTAGAATCATTTAACTTGATTAATTACGGTAAACGACATTCTATAGAGACCTATGTATTCTGTACACTGTGCTAACCTAGTATACACTTGTTAAAATAATACCTAGATCAAACAGCCAGAGAGACTATAAATTATTCATAATTCTATTTATAGTAATTGTGTTTAAATATGTTTATATGATGTTAGTTATAATAAGCGAGTAGCATCTTTCTGATATATTTCTGTTGCGGTTTCGGGTATAGCCCAACCATTAATTATATTATATACATGCATTATTTATGATTTCACTTATGCTGTAATGGAGAGATTATGCCATCTTTGACCTAACTGTTCGTGTAATATCGATTCTTACGTCGCTATAATATCTTTGAGATAAGGTAATATAAGGACTGAATATTATGTTCTTTACAATGATCTTTTTATGCGAACTTAAGAATACCATGGAAACTGTCTCCTACGTTGACATCAGCATAATACAGACTTATCAAGTCGTGTTCACATAGAAATGGTAATTAGATGTCACTGTACGCTTGAACTTGTAAAACGAGAATTATCGAATCTTGATAAACTATTATTGGTCAATTCGAAATAGAAATATTAGTAGGTGTCATCGCGAAAATTAATATAACCAGGGTGTATTCAACTTTGTAATGTTAATTTTACAAATTATGTCCATCAGAGAGGCGACAAGTTGCACATTGAGAATCAATACATGCTCGTCACGACCTTTCCTTGATTGATACCCATTTCTATTTAGGTCCAAACACGCCAGATATCATTGTTGACTTAGAATTAAATACCATGGTTATCCGAATTAAACAGTATGAGAATCTCTCACAGGATACCGTTTCATTAATACCAAAGTACAAATATATTTAGACATTAACGTCGGAACTCAATATGGCTTTATGACAAACTCACACAATTTAATGAAATCTAATCATAAATGATAATCCGAAAATCATTAATTCCTTTAAATAGTTCAAATATTGCCATACGTCCGTATCTAAAACATGACATCCACAGGGTGTCACCTTGAGAATTGTCAATAACAAATTCACAAACTGTACGCAACATACATGTATATATTACTATCTGACAAATATGTTTGAACACCATGATTTTGTGCTCGTATTAATATGAAATATGCAAATGTAATTTTATAAATTGATTTCCTGTGATGTATTTCTGAAATATAACATTGTATGAAAACTTGCTTGTTGAATTACATGTAGGACGGGCGATAGAAGCTGAATAATGTACAATGTTAAGAATTTATGATATTTAACAAAACTGTATCGGTACCATTGTTGTGACTAACTTATTTTCAGTATTTAATCAAAAGCAAATTGAAAATATTTTATACGCTTGGTCGTAGAAAGCTCAGTTGAGAGTTTTAAATACTACAACATATGTTCATATTCCTCCTGTTATTTTAAGTACGTTTTTCTATCATGACTATTCAAAGTCCGCTGTTGTTGATATTTTATTTGCGGCAAATTGGTATGCCTCTTCATGATGGTTTCTTCAGTCCCTTATTGGTTGTTCTCATGAATATTCCCTGTATAAGGTTTCAGGGCATACACGTGGTATCTGTTTGTTTAGAACTGTAAGTTGTTTGATGTCGGGGTCTTCTGTGTGTTGGTTTTTATATTTTCCCTTTATTGAATTCACTTCTAGTGTAAAGTCAGCGGCATCATAGCCCAGTCTTCCTTTGGGTTTGTAATAAAACGTTAGATCAAGTTATTTATCGTTTCACTTGACATAGGATGATAAAATATATAATGCAATATTGTTTGAAATGGACGAAGCTATAAAACACTCATAAAGTCAAATTACGTTCTGTCTTTATTCGTTACAATGAACTTCTGTCGTATGACGAATCCCTAAAGTCAAAATGAGTTCAAACATTTCTATTTGATGATCGTATGAAATGATAGTATTTGTTCTAGAACAATGAATATCGGCGTACCATCATATGTCGACAATTTCTATAGATATTATTAGAGACGCGGGCATCTGGCTTAATCCCCTAGTGCATAACATGCTTATAAATAGATGAAGAACTGCAACGGCTTAACATATTTTCCCATATATCTTAAATCCAAGAGTCTTATAATTATACGTATGGTGTTTTTATCGTATTTGGCATGGGTAAACGCATTTTCAGTATGTTGGGTTTTATATAACCACGTTTAAGGTTATCACGCATGGAAGAATGGAAGAAAAAACAGCATTTTTATACAATTACGTTTGTATACATATTTGTGAACCCTTTAAGGTGTATTTAACAAATTTAGTGATCCCATTGAAGTTCTAAATTGCTTTAATCAAGAGTAATTTTAATTAAGTCCCAACGTCTAATTATCATCTTGATTAGTTCCAAATGTGATTGACGGCTGAACGACAAGTCATTAAGGCGTCAGTGATTACGTATTACTAGTCATTCGAACAGCTTTGTACAGCCCTCAGGATATTATGCCCACTAACGATAGTAATTTTGTCATCCTTTTTTTCGGATTTAGAAGTGGATTAGTGTCTTGACTCGCAATAGAGATGGTTCCTGGTCGGGTTTCTTAATTGTGTGAAGAAAGTATAAATTTGATTTCTTAAAGTGCGGTACCAACCTTCGGGATATTTGACAAACCTGTGATTACAATGTCCCACTCACCACTAACAGCAATACAACTTAAGATATTAGATCACAAAAGTTACCGACTTATCAACGACTAAGAACAGCATTATTGTATGCTTATCTAATAAAAGAAAACACTAGTATAATATTGATCTATCTGCAACAAAATGTTGTTTTGTTTTATGATAGATATCCTTACACCAATTCAATTAATACTGTATCCGGTTTATGTTTTTAGGTTCTTGTGCAATGTATGAAATGAATACGCTTGTATGATCTTGCTACCAATCAATGGAGATAAGTTCGCTTCCTCCGATGACGAAGTACACCATGAATAGACAAACTCCATTTATATCACTAATATATGAACCGGTTAAATTTTATGCTCGAATCACAATCACCTCTATGGACGTTATATAATGCGTACACAATGATAAAAATTGAGAAACGAAGGCTTGTTGAGATGGGCGGGGCAACTTTTAAATGTCCCTCCCATTTTTTTGTGCCTACATTACCATTGAAGTTCCGAGTACAAGTATTGTTATAATTAAGAGTATACGTGAATCTTGACAGTCGACTTACGTTCGTTCAGTTTATTTGCCATCCTTTATGTCTGAACATCTTACAGTTAACGCATTGTTATTATTGCGAACATTGGCCGTACGTCAATATTGTCCACTTACGCTTGTTATCGCGGCATTAAATATGTCGAACATGGCAAAGTGTAGCCTTATTACTGTCAGATATGATTATCTCATATGCCTAATTGAATATTCTTTATTGTCAGACATCAATGACCAATGCAAATAATTGATAAGTTGAAGATGGGGTGTCATTAAAAAGTCGTTGTTTGCCAATACAAACTGTAATGTCAGTTTGAAGAAATTTGGCTTCATCATTATGTATATTCCATTCTGTATGACCCCTATCTAAGCTTATACCATCCTCTGTTATACTCATATGCGTATATCATAGTAATGCATAATACGCATAACTTTATTTATCACTCTATAGTTTTTCATGAGTGTGAGTTATATGAATAGAACCTGTCAGAGGAGGCGTTGCTTATGCCAGTGGTTTGTCCTTGCGTAAACTGCTATGGTTTTCCTGTCGTTTGCAAATCTCGAAGGTCTGAATACGCTAAAAGTTATTTATACCTACTTGAGGCTTTATAAAGTTATGTAAAATTCCTCTGTTAGATGTACCAGATAGGATTTCATTAAAAACAGTTAAATGTATTTTTGTCGAACCTTAATTTCATATTCCGGAGTCGCGGGACTTTTTACTTTGGAATCCGCATTTTGTAAAATCGAGAATCATGCTCTCGTGTGTACTTTGTATACAAAATCGATCATATTATTTATAAACCCTGTCTGTTTCTGTCACGAAGAAATAATTCCTCCCCTATTGGGACTGAAGGCTTTTAATAATTCTTCGGTTGACAAAACGCGTCTTTTCATTGTTTCTCTTCAGGAACATTTATTATTGAACATCCCTAAAAAAGCTGTCCCTTGTTCCTGGCTTTTGAGTAATCTGAGCACAAGCTTTCTAAGGTCGATTAAAACCAATGTCATTTTGTCAGTACGCTGTTTGTGTGCCTCCATAGGGAGCTCATTAATGTCGAATGGTCGTTCTTAGAATCACGTATAGACTATGACATTGATTCTGTTTGTCGTCTAGGATATCACTTTGTCTTTATTTGTTAGTTGCTACGCATTGGTCAGCCGAAAAGTATCTGGATTAATGAATCGGATATCTTAGCAACGGTCAACAAGTCTCAGACTATCGTTTCTAATTCTAGTTTGTTGAGCGGCAACTTCAAGTTCTCGTTTTATCGTTCTAAAGAAGTGTTTTTCCCAAACCAATTCCATAAATTCAAATCGAAATCGGATACAGTTTAGATGGGCTTTATCTCAATTTACCGCTTACAGACAACATAAATACAGTGACATACGTCATCCGTTCCTATAGCAACACATATTTTTTTTATTTTACATCCTGCAATATAAATCGTCTGGGCTGTTATGACTTGATAATATCATGGAATAGAGACTAAATCATACAAAAGCGAGTAGCACGTGCTAGTGTTATCACATATGCACATGATAGGTTCTCGAAAATTCTTTGCAAGCTAAAAGATTGAAATAATTCAGAATGTTCCAAATCAAATAAAGTTTCTATTAGCGAACAAGAGTAAGACAGTGTGTCCCTGATATGGTTAAATTTGCCGTATTTCTGAGTAAGCGCAAATGAATTTATTAATTTCCATGACGTCTGTCTTATGAGCTACGTGACTTTAGTATGTTTTCTGGTGTAAATTAGCTTCGTCTGGTAGTCGAGACAATTGGTGCACGTTACACCATTGCAACCATGTCTGTACCCTGTGACCAGTGGGTAAATAAATGATTGCAATTAAATGAAGAACAACATTATCAAATATCATAGGTGTATGGTCTGACAGAAATGTTAAATTCAAATATTGTTAACTAATTGGAGTCCATAACGTTAATACGACAATATTACTGAAATAAAATGTACGCTGTATTTATAGCAATGTACGAAGACTTTATATCGTTTACTCGTATGATAATGCATGCATTTCTTACCTTTAACTACATTTATCTGCCACTTCCATCAGTATCTTTCATTTGTCAAGTCTGCTTCTATTTCTTGAGTACTTAAAATCTAAGCAATGATCAATAGCTAATATTTTTTTTTTCAAAACGTTTCCACCCAAACTGTTCTTTATGTAGACACTTAAAACTTGGATTCAGTACAACTGACGTGTTTTCAAGATTAGAAAAATAACCACCGTTTGTGAGAAATATTCAGAAGTCAATATGGTTACATACTTTGGTAAATATTGTTTACATTGTACATACTTGGCATATTGAGATATTAAACAAACTGGGAAGTTTTAGGAGCCTGTAAGATCGTTTGTATTCATTGATGTGTGAAATCAATATTCTCCTGGCATATCATAGATAGTAATGCGCGAAACATTCGTGCACTTTGTGACTTCTTGATGAAGATCTCAATTTCTTGCATGTTCAGTATTTCGACAATGAGCCTTGATATGCCCGTGTTTGTATGTATAATTAAGGGTTTTGTTTTAGTGATAGTCAGTGTTGATATGGTCTTTTTTCTGCGACTGTGCTCAAATGATGTCCAAGAATATGTATATCATGTCTATACTCTTACTCGGTCTGTTACAGTACGTGTCAGTTAAAGATATACAAAAGCTAATAGTATTGGCACAAAAACGAATCAACCTCAGTGAACTTCATGGTATGAAAAAACGAATGGGTACTTGGACAAAAATAGGTGACATTGGCTCTGACATAGAATAAAAATATGGACATGTTTCACCGTTTTCGTTTGATTTTAATTCTGCACAGAACAGAACTGCAGAAGTCGATATCATAAGATCAAGAGGATGGCAGAATAGCTATTTACACTACCTTGAACGGAGATATGTGCATTACCCTGTCACTCGGTGTGTTATCTACTCTACTGTCTACACTCCCGTGAGGAACTGATTATAAGGCAACAAAAATATATCGCCGGTATAAAGAGTCTTGAAATTATGTGAAATAGATATTAATTACGCTAGTGTTGCTATTGCCTTTTTTACACGATCCGATGCTTGTAATGATACTTTGTTTAATGTGTCCAGGGAAACATTACATTTGATGGCTGTCTACAAGCACCTTGGCTACGTAAGAATAGCATGTACGACAATGATAGGGTTTCATAATGCATAACATATATATGGTAATACATCACACTCTACTTATTGCCCTACCGTATCTAGAAATGTCTGTTGAACACCACTGAAGTATAGAATTGTCAGGATTTAGTCACGCACGTGTCCATGTAAACCGATTTACCGTTTCTTACATTTACTTTGAGAATGTAGAAATTGTCAAACTGTTGTGGAATTGTGACGCATTAGGCAAAACGTCTTCTGAATGTTTTGTATAATTTATCGCTATTTGCGATAAAATGAGAGAAATATGTAACTTTTAGGTCATGATTCCATTTCCTCTTTTGCTATGTTCTCCATCTCTTTTAACTCTGTATTTATCTCTTTAAGTATCACATATATCACGTTAGGCTAATCCCTTGTCTGTTTCCTGATTTCCGCAATGTTTTTTTTTCATAGTTGTAATTTCTTCCTGTTCAAAGAATCTCACGAAAGAACTCGTTAGTCAGTACAGAGGCGGTGCTAGAAAATTATGTGATTTTTTTTCATCAGCTTGATGATTATTAATTGCATAATTTGATTGGCTAATTAAGTCAAATTTGACACCGAAGCTGGATCCCATCATGATTCGCAGGGCATTTTTTTATTTGCATTTTCGCATATCTTGTGTTACGTTCACTTTAAGGATTTCGGATCTTAATGTCCAACACATTATTATTACAAAATACGGTGGACAGATTTTGGAAATGTTTATAATATGTATAGGTTTCCATGGCAGTTATTGATTTACCGTTCGGTATTTCAAAAGTGATGGCAATTCTTTGTGTGATTTTCCTTCTCGTGGTAAAAGATGCAAAAACAAACTTAAAAATATCAATCAAATTTAGTAAAGAAAAATCTTCAGAAAATTTTATTTTTTCTATTTTTCTAAGGCTAACAATTCTTACAAAGATTTAAAAATATGTCGCAAAAAGCTGATGTGTCTGAGGTATTTATGAAAGAAATAATTATAACTTTGCAATACCATTTTTGTAATAGTTATTTGTATGTGTAACATTGAGAAGATAAGTCAGAAATATACAGTATTGAGATACGAATATTCCTTAAATGGGTTACTGACTGTTCGTGTGTTTGTATTGGGTAAAATACATGTTTCTGATATTTGAACAATCATGCACACTCAATATTTCTGTCTGACACCCATTTTTCTATTGATATTGTTTTAACATCTAGAGGTACTTTTAGAGAATATGGAACATTTCCATATGACGTCAACAGAAGAAATATCTGGCATCATGCCTGGCCCCATGTCAGCATTAGTGTAAGATGATCGCATCATATTTCCGTATGAAAATAATTTCTTATACATTATTCAATTATGTCCATATTTTTGTCAAAAATTTGACTATTGGATACTCAGCTTGGATATTTATGATCTGTTTTTCTGTCTATATGCCGGTTGGGTCATTAAAGGGTCACATATGGTGTTTGATATTGATAATGTATCGACCTAATGAGGAAAACGTATGATCTAAGACATCTGTAACCGATAATAACCATGTAATAAATATTCATACTTTATTTGTGTCTCATTTGTATACATACAATGACATGCATATGTGATTTCTTTCCAAATAAATAAAACATGTATACAACCATTCTGTTTAAGAATTTCAAGAGACATAAATTATATATTATTAAAAATAACAATAATATAAAATCATATAAGAAACTCTACTATCGAGCTAGTCTATATATCACGATATAACAAGAGGTAAGGTGAGCTAATCCAGCATAAAAACTTCATAAAAGGGGAAAATGCATATTTTAAAAAGATCGACTTTCATCTAAGATCAGATCTGGGATAAACTGGTTAGCAATGGTCGAATACACTATCATAAAATTACATTATACGTATAAAAATAATGGAATTATTTACAAATAAATAAAACCCGGCGTTGCAATATATTAAAACAGGTTTTGGCACAATTACGTATCATATCAGTTTTAGTGAACAAAAATGTAAGTTTTTTCAGTTTGTAATATATACATAATAGAATCGAGTGACTTATCACTTATGTATACTGACTTACATTCTATAATTGACAAACATATTTCATCACAATGACTAATACACTATTGGTTAGGCAAATTCATTGACAGTCGTCAAAGATTCATTTGATTTATGTGTTTGATATTTGCAACAATGATCGAAAATACTCGAAATTGAATTTGTTTATCTGACCATCCGACTACAAAGTCGGGCTCCTTGTGTATACATTAATAATGTATTTTGGCCAGTGAGAAGGCTATGTGATTTATTCCTTATTGTCTGCTATTGGTTATCAAATCATCAAATGGTCAAATTTAATGAAGTGGTATGTTTCGGAACTGCACGTGAAACCCAGAATTTCTATCACTGAGTATTGCTGGTGTAATCATTCATTCATAATAAAATGTATTCCTATGTGGCTATGACACTGTCTATTAAATTGGTGTATTAAATATTCGAAGCAAATTTCTCTTAACTATGCGATTGGCAGCTTGCACCAAACACAACAATACAAATTTAAAATGTAATTTGATTAATTACAGATAGGGGTACTGAAACATGTATTGCTGACCAGCATAAAGAATCTGTCAAGAGATTGTGATCTTAGAAATTAATCCAATCATTTAACGCTTAAATGTCGAATAAAGAACAATTCGAATCATTCATTGTCATCATGTTCGTGCTGTTGTATTTGTACGGAATGTGTGCGCATTTCAGTTTCAGAGCTTACGAATCCAAGGACACCCGGTGTGTAATCGAATCAAGAGTATGCGTTGTATTTTTATATAATTTTTATATGGATATCAATCCCTAGGATGATAAACATTGTTACCTTATGGCAACTAAACAATGTATTGGTATATATATTTGCATGCATATTACATTGTTGAATTTTATAGTTACCATGTTCACAACAATATTCAAATGCAAATTGTTGGTTTTGAAAACACATTATGCTTGTTATATTGTACAACCATGCAGAGTAAATTCAAAACAACAAGGTAGTTATTATTTAGTAATTGACAGTAATAATATATAAATATCACATCCCACATAGGGTGATAGAACGTAATGTTCACCCGAGACAAGTAATGTCGACCGAGGCGTTAGCCGAGGTTGACATTACTTTGTCAAGGGTGAACATTACGTTCTATCACCCTATGTGGGATGTGATATTTATTTTATTATACCGAACAAAAAAATAATTAAGAAAGACACTAAATTCAACAAACATGTTAACAAATATAACGAAACTATAATAGAAATTGAAACGAAGCTTCTTTCTGACACTATAGTTACTTTTGCTGTCAAAATGTCTACTGCAAAACCGGATGTCAAACTACAAGTATATTCTACTAAAGTGCCTAAAGTGTCTAGACAAGGTAAGTATTCGATACGACAGAGATGGATTAAAATTCGACACCCGGTAAAATCGCGTGAGGGCAGTTTCGTTATGGCAAGCGGGCCGAAATGTAATGTCAGAGGGTAACATTACGGATTGTCACCCTCTGACGTCACATGAGACTATAGAGTAAATAAGTCACGTGAGGTATAATAACAATAACTATTAAATGATTGGTTATAAAAATATATAGTTTGTTTCATGATTGGAAAATCACAGTTTCTCGTGGAATTGTCGTCTGGAAACTATTTTATTGTAACAGTTATATTCTATCTTAGTATGATCGCCTGACTGCTAAATTATAAACAATGTCTGCTTCAATATACATAATGGACCGTGGTATATTCAATGTTTATTTATTATAGCTTATGAAAATCGTGTTGCGTAATTTGAGCCCGTAGTTTAAGAGTACATGTATACGTTTTTAGCGAAATTTACAAATACAATTGAAGAGTGTCTATAGACAATTGAATTCATGGTAGTTTATTGTCGCCAATGTTATACTTAGACGGACGCTAATAGTTATATTAGATAATTTAAAGTGTTTAGCTAAAGGTTTACGTTCATTATTTAATCATAAGGAATGGCTTGTGCATTGTTACTACTAGGTGACGCTGCATATGACGTTGATTATAGTCAACAGGTTAATTCAAGCCAGATACGCCCAAAGATAAAACGTCAAGGGTCCGTTTCATGAACAAATCCTAAAATAAAAATTTCAAATCTTTGACATGATGTATTATCATATCGATTTTTGAGGTAGGGGATGCCTATTGTCAATTCAAGTAAATGATTGAAACCCATGCGAATCAATAGAAGTTGGTACCCAGCCATACCATATCATGCTTGCAAAACAATTACATACGTCAGGTACAGATACTGAATATTTTGTTATGGTGTCTAAACATGGTTTTACGTGCTGTGAATATTGTGCTCTGTACGCGCCTAGGAACATTGTCTAACATTATTTAAGCTTAAATAGATAACGATGTATTATCTTAACTTAAAGACTTGAGTTGATTTCATGATCATAATTATGTTAGTAGAATCCAAAACACCGCATGTATAGTGTTTCTACCAACATTTTCTCGTATATTTGCTGGTACATTGGGACATCACATAGACCACGTTAACCAGTAGGACTGTCCGACTGGTCAACATGGTAAGGTAATAAAAATACAATGTTAGGTGCTCCTGATTTTCGATTAAGATGACATAATCAAAGTACAATTTTAGCTGCCTCTGTTTTTTTTCCAATAAGGTTATGTAATAAAACAGTTCAATTTTTCGAGTTTCTTTTTTGTGTAAATATTGTAATATGATAAATATAATTTTGGAATCCTTTGATGTGTGTGAATATTGTTATATGATAAACATAATTTTGGTAGTCCCTGTTTTGTGATTGTTGCTATTTTACCAGAAGTTCTATCTTGTCAGCAATAGTTATAGTTGTAAAATTCCTCTTTTCTCAATTTAGCTGTTTTGAATATCTCGAATTTATCCGTCCAACGTTAGACTTATTAAGTTACTTGGTATATTGAATCGTGTGTGTGATCAAATAAATAACATGAAACAATCAGACATATAAAATACTGCATTACATTCCTTCATGCAACATCTTCTGCTAACATGACATTAATCATGTCTTATTGTACTTAATTTTGTCTGAGCACTCCCTGTAATATACCTTGTGTCAAAGTTTATTTGTTTAAAAGTTTCTTGCGATTTATCAGTAAATTCTTGAACATTATAGATGCATCGCTTGTCAGACATTCGCTAAATGGCGTTTCAGAGTTAAATACGTTTTTATTTCTGGTGAATTTTACTGTCAGATTACTGCGTGCCGATGTCTGAATCATCCAAGTATTAGCAAAGCCTCCGAAGTTTTAAAACTGATGCTCAAATCTCACAATCTTGTCTTTCAATGTTTCTAAGTTAATTATGATCAGACAATAAGAACATTACTGGTACCTTAGCCTGCCATTGATCTGAATATGTTTAATCAGCTCTATCTTATTAACCCTAATACTTTGAGAATGTTATTGAGACCAAACACTGATTTTATAACCTCGTGGTCAGATATGATGGTTTGTTATAACGTGAAATGTTCTTACAAAATATATCTATGTTTGTATCTGCGTGTCTGTCAATTCTGAACCAGTTTAACTGACAGATTGACATTACGACATACTTTACATCTTTGAGACAGAAATTGAATGGAACAATCTATTATTGTCAGTAAGTTGAACACTTAGTTCACATCTAACTGATTGGGTCTCTGTATGTTTCGTCTTGTTGTTGATGATTAGAAAACGTTGTCCCGTGACGCCATTACAGGGGTCATGCAAGTATTTCTAGAATCTAAATTAATGCTGCTTTTAATAACGAGTGTGTATAATGTATTTCATTTATGCGAATATTCTCACATTTCAATGTATTCATTTAAATGTTGAGGTTATTTTGTAAGCAAATTCATTTTAACGAACTCAGTATACGACCATTCGATGTATTGGTAGTGGAAAATAATCTCTATGTAGCAAAATGAATCCTGGTTATAAATCTATAAGCGCTATTGACTTTGACCAGAGCTTTGGGAATCCACGATAACATAACTCACGCTGGTATGATTATTGTATTGTTGGTTTAGTTTCCCTTTAGATTACAAACAGTTTGCATGGGAATAAAAGGCGTCCAAACTTCACTCATAGTTAAACATTAGAGCTTTCCGCCATGGATATTCAATAGTGATACTAGTAATTAACATATACTTATCGCTCTTGGATGTCACGTATGAAAATGTTAGAAAATTGCTAAAGAATAAATACACAAAGCTACTTGATATCTATTATAATTGCCTAAGTTTCTGAAGAAATAGTTGCCAGACGCTGAACTTTACAACCTAAGGTAAGACTGGATAGCTGATAAAATGACAAGATTTATTCCACGGAAATGATTAATCTATTCCTTCTAGCCCTTGTCCTTGGATGATTCAGACACTCATTTGGTAGTATAATACGAAACTGATTCTTGATACAATATGTTTTTGTGCGAATAATGCGAGAGTATAACTCGAATATGTGAAGAAAGGAATAATCGGTCTACTATCTGATATACTCACAGTTCTTATACTATGTAAATAATGTTTCTAAACTTGTATTACGTTCAAATTAAATACAATGGTGAAGATATTGAAACTATTCAATGGACCTGATTATGTTTTTATCGGATCTGCTGTCACTATTAAGACATCACGTGGCGGAGGAAGGTGTCACGTGTTTCGACATTGTATCACAAAGTTCTACGATGTAAGTTAGTGTGATATGAATGACAGCAGCCAAAGAGCTTGCCTCTTCATTTTAGTTTTCTTACTCGAAAGACAAATCGGGAACAATCAATGCTAGAACAGTGTTAAGTTCTTACAAAGGGTTTTAATTATGTACGTTGAAACTGAATTAATTTTCACACGTTTCGTTTCCTTTTGAATTGACAGGTCACGAAATTAATCGTTCAGTTTCGTGTTAGAATCATTATCTTGAAGCAGATGCTTGATTAAAGTCACTAAGTTCAATTCTCTGAAAACCTCTTGCATAAAAACTCGATTTGATATCTTACTAGAGAGCTTAGGAAGCACATACATTCTGTTTTATACTTGATTGCTTTCCGTTTGTTTACCTGTCTCTGTATAACAATAAGTTGACTGGAACTATTTTACCTACAATCTCCTGTCTACTACCTAACATTCGCAGATCACATAGGTCACATTTGTCGTTGACTTGCGGCAATAAATCAAATGTATAATCATATCTTGGGTGCATGTCACCTAAATAATGAGACCTCCTCTTAACAGCGGTCATTCTTAAATACAAGTTATTGCTGTCGAGAAAAAAATGCCTTCAAATTAAAGGGAGTTGTGCATGAAACCCACATTTCTTCATGTTCGGATCAATAGTTAAAAACATAGCAACTGCATATTTGTGTTGACTATAATTCAATGGGTACTTTTTACCGTAAATGGTATGTTTTGGTACAATTTTAAGAATTTTTAATGTTTTTGGTACGATTAAATGCAACTGTTATGCCTTTAAACGATTTAATGTAAATGTTATGCCTTAAAATGATTTAATGTAAATGTTATGCCTTTAAATGAGTGAATGTAAATGTTATGCCTTTAAACGATTTAATGTTATGCCTTTAAATGGTTTAATGTACATGTTATGCCTTTTAACGATTTAGTGTAAGTGTTACGTGTTTTGAAGTTCTTTCTTTCAATGCGTTCTTTAAAGACTGTTCAGTTTGAAACCATATATACCACTCAAGGTTCTTATATAAAAGCATACTGTTAAATTTTTTACTTTTAACAATATCGTTTTTATAATCGTTTTAATGTTCTGCAGTTAGTTTTTATTTCTACGTCAGCACTTCGTTGATGTAGCTTTATTGACTCGTCCGTTAACATGTGTTTATTCGTGTCCGTTTATACATATCATAATTTTGTTATTCTACTCCAATCACTGTCATTATCAGAAATAAACGGGGAAATAAATCTGGGTTTACATTTCTCGTAGAAGCACATAACGTTGTTATAAGTACATTACAGAACGACGCTTCTGGTTCCATTAAACACAATGGTTGTCTTGGTGATACGACTGTCAATTAAGACTTTGCCATTCCTGATCGATATAAGGCTGTAATCTACTGATCTTACTCAGAGGTTGATAAATACAAAAAAAATATTTATCTTGAGGACGTATTATATACCTTTATGATTGAAAGGGCTGTTTAGAATAATGTCATTGTATATTGTCAATATCTATTAGAAGGCTCGGATTCTCAGCCGTTTTTAATTAGATTCCTAATTATATAGGATTCTTCGACAATGTAAATGAACAAAACACGCGATTGCAAAGTTCTGCATCATGTTCGATCGGTTGTAAACTTTTAATTACAAAATATCATAAGGTCAATATGCGATGTCCAATTTACAACACGTCATTTATTGAAATAGGTAAACAAACCATTCGGCCATTTTTGTTCATCAGTGTGTTTATATGTTTATCGAAATTTGATATCATTCATCTATTTGCTCAGCATTGAATTGTACTGACGTTTATAATCCATATTCAGCAAATTCTATCACTGAAAAGCTTTGCACAGTTACCGGCAACAAAGTAATATCAATTAATTAGTTTGATTATTAACAAACAGACAAGACAAACAGAAAATTAACAACTGATGAAACAAGCATTTCCTATGTTATCCAAACGTCACGAAGTTCGTCAATGTAACAGCGATTTTGATTGGTACTTGGATAAGAACCAGTACGCTTGGCTCCAATGTGTACCATACGGTGACGTCACGCTATGTTATTGTTTATAATTTCCATTTTGTAAGTAGTTCCTGCAAATACCCATAACGCCCCGAGCAGAATAACACAGGTCAGTGCATAGCGCTACCGTAGTGTACACATTGATGAAATAGATATGTTGAAAGTATGACTAAAGACCGGAATAATCCGTACTTGACCGTACCGTTACTTACATGTATTTTAATATCGACATAAAATGTTCCCACAGGTGCCAAGATTTGACAAAAGCAGACCGAATATGGGATTATACTCACTTTGCTTCAAATGATATCGATATCGTTCTTTCGAGACGACTGAACGAAATATCGGCAAGATATATTACTTAATGCGATCGGTAACATTATTGCAGTGTTGTGTTAGCACCAAATGTAGCCTTCTTAGACGGCTTTACTGATCTATAAGCATGGAAATCTCGGAAATTGGAATGGCTTTGTATGCAACAGAGAAGAGCATAAATCTCTTGACACTTAACGGAAATGTTCACAACTGAAAGTGTCTTTTAGGCAAATGCCTTTAGAGAGTAAATCAAGTTAAATGTGTTTCTAACATGGTTGACTATAAATTATTAATCATGTGTTGTTACTTCCGATCTTAGAAACCATTTAGACATTGAATATACAAAATGTGCGTCAATTTGAACATTGTAGAGGGGAAATCTGTGGCTCTATTGCTTTTTGTTGATCTGTAAGTAGATCGTGTGACTAGTTTAAATGAAACCAAAATACCCGATTCGTTTTGTTTGAATAATTTATCAGATTGGCCAATGAATCACAGTTCTGTATAGCGTTTGGTGAACTCTTTCCTGACAAATGGCGCCAATGTGATTCTCTTGCTATTAAGGTAGATTGTTGACATTTCCGACTTGTAGAGGATATGTAACACGTTTAGATGGAAGTTTATTATTTATTTAAATCCATCAGACGTAATTTCTGATTGGTGTTTGTTTCCAATTTCATGTTTGTGATTATTATCTTTTGTAAGAAAGTCAAAAAGAGGAGGTTTCACCACAATCCTCTTAAACTCATTCTCATACTATAGTATATTGACTCATATGTATAGCTTTGTAGTAAATTTGTGTTCATTATTTGACAAAACATTTAAAACTTATTCTTAAACAATGTTCTAACGTTAGTTGCATTTTGAGGATCCTTTTTGAAATCTATTCTTAAACTTAATGTTACGGTCTGTTAATCAAAGTTGTCGATCCACCGCAACAATGGATAAATTGTTATGCTGTATTCTACATGGACGAGTTATGACCATGATAAATAACATACCATACAGTGTATTAAACGAATATACTACGTTGCGTGGGTCTCGGTTAACGATGTTCGTTTTCGTCTTTAATTTATCGATTGATTGGACAGTTCGCCGTTAAACCGTAGGACTTTTTAAAGTATAGAATTTGTTAATCAATAATTTGTTTTATGTGTGATGTGTGGTGACGGGAATCTACAAAATAAAGAATTTCATTTCAATTATTTTGTCAAACCTTTGTTAGCAGCCACGTCCGAAAAAAGGCCACTCTGCGAATAAAAGCCAGTCTTTCAAAAACTAGCAGAACGCAGCTAGCAATGTCTATTATTTATCAATGAAGTAACAGACTAATTTCCTGTTGTACGTTTCTCTTTTTATAATATGCGAGCTGTCCAAACCAGAAAACCTCATGTAGATTTAATTCATTATGAATGTCTGACTCATATTTTTCTCTTGGACTAATTCGATATTGTGGTCATCTTTTCCTATCATGTTTATTAGTGCATGGTATGTTTTCGTTCACTATGCCATTAGTTTTGTCTATGTTCTATCTGCTTCTGACAATATTCATCAATGTCACGTTGAAAGATGCAATAAATAACCATTTAGTTGTTACAGTACTTTTTTGTTATGTATAGATGTATACAGAATTTTAGATAAATCTTGTAGACAGAAGGTAACCATTATTTCAGCTTAAATACTTAAGGGTCTTACATTATATGTTGTGTTAAATATAACTAACAATGGAACATACAACTCCTCAGAGGGTCATAAGTTCCCATGTATTCGTACGATCAATAACAGTTTAGAGTAAAACCCGGCCATTCCGATATTACTAACGATCAGATGACGATAATTAAATGGAGACTTGACCGCGGTGACCAAAATATCACATCCCGGACATGTTATGGATTATTTCAGAGTCACCGTAATTCTAAGAACGAAATTTGTAAACGTGGCGCCCTTACCCTGCTCTTTACGCACCTTCATTTATAACAAACTTGGAGTTCACACTGTGTTTGATCAAAGCGTACAGTTAACCATTATTTGTATGTGGCTGTACTCTTCAGTAAAACATATTTATAGTGAACTCATATATACTGCAGAATCGGATACAGTGAAGTATGTATCTTTTCCCTGATTCATCCTATTTGTATCTAATCGTTACGGGTGTCAAAAATATGGATATAGCGAAGTTACCAGGCGGATTGCCCGGAATTCACTAAAACCTTGTTCAACTGTATTCACAAATCGACGATTTACCCATAACTGATTTTTAATCACATTTTACGTACAAGTGCTGTATATCAATAATAGATAGTTGTTTATATTGATTGAATTTCGTTATGGAAAATAACTGGTGCCTAGTTAACGCTTATACTACATCATCATCGTTAATGATAAATTTGATGCAAAATGAAATCATGGAAATAATGTTTCTTCTGAAATATTCATCAACAGACATATGACAAGTAATTAATTTGAATAAGTATGACAAATAATTAATTTGAATAAGTGTTGGCGATAGTTTCAGTTGTTTTGATACCCGGAACAGGCGCTCGTCAAAATATTGTTTAACTCTTTGCAGCCTGTGATTCTTCATGATGTAATTATATACATGTATACTGGTATTATATTATACTGCTAGTTGGTACTCAATCGGTATTCCTCTGCGTTTGTCTAAAGAAAATTGCATCAGGCCGCCATTTTGTTTTTTGTTGTTCACGAGCGGTTTCTTTTTCAGAGGGAACTTGATGTCCCTAGCTTTTATCAGTCGCGAACGATAAACACGTTTGAAAGTCTGTAATGCTGAGAATGATTCTTGAAAACGAGTACCTGTAGTGTTGAAAAAGTGGTGACCGGAAACCACATATTAACTAAAATTTGTTACCATATACTTATGCCCGAGTATTACGATTACTGTCAAATTGTGACAACTACTAAATAATTCCGATTTATTCAACGAACATTTTTTATGCATGAAGGTTGCGTATCCAAACATAACATGAGTCGAATCTCGAATTGTTAACAATGACTGAGTTAATTGTAAAACGGTATCCAGGGCCTTTTAAACCAATTATAACCTTCTAACGTTTCATCATAGCTTTATCTTTCACATTAAATTTTCTTTTAAATTCATCATTCAAGTTCCCATAAAGTAATAACCACTCGTCATTTAACACCAACTAATAGTTAACTTTATCTGTTTTAACTGTGCTTTGTCCACATGTTCTGTATGGATACATTAGCTGGATGGGTTTGATGTAGAAGATTTGCGGAAAGGTTGTATTTTAGGACAGGAGGGATGTATATTTGTGTTTTCGTTCTCCGGTGAATCCCTTTCTTTATATCTATATTTAAGGTACAAGGACCACTTCAATGTATATCTCTCCTCATTATAAACAAGAGGGCCATGATGGCCCTATAAATGCTCACCAGGAGAAAAGGTCATTTGTTGAAGTTATCTATACGAGTCCAAGTAAGATCAAGTGACCCATCTGGGCCGTTTTTTATCACATGGCCATTATATGAACAGATTTAAAAGATGTCCATTAGACAAAGCTACATACCAAATGTCTTAGCTCTAGGCCTTGTGGTTTCGGAGAAGAAGATTTTTTAAAATTTTCCTATATAAAATAGAATAAACCCCAGGGCAGGGCTAATTTTGACCCCGGGGCCATAATTTGAACAAACTTGGTAGAGGTCCACTAGACAATGCTACATACAAAATGTCTAAGCTCTAGGCCTTGCAGTTTCGGAAAGATTTTTTAATTTTTCCTATATAAGTCTATATAAATCAAGTGACCCCCGGGGCGGGGCCAATTTTGACACTAGGGCAATAATTTGAACAAACTTGGTAGAGGTCCACTAGACAATGCTACATACCAAATATCTTAGCTCTAGGCCTTGTGGTTTCGGAGAAGAAGATTTTTTAAATTTTCCTATATAAAATAGAATAAACCCCAGGGCAGGGCCAATTTTGACCCCAGGGCCATAATTTGAACAAACTTGGTAGAGGTCCACTAGACAATGCCACATACAAAATATCTAAGCTCTAGGCCTTGCGGTTTCGGAGAAGAAGATTTTTTAAATTTTCCTATATAAGTCTATATAAATCAAGTGACCCCCGGGGCGGGGCCAATTTTGACCCTAGGGCAATAATTTGAACAAACTTGGTAGAGGTCCACTAGACTATGCTACACTACAAATATCAAAGCTCTAGGCATTGTAGTTTTTGACAAGAAGATTTTTTAAATTTCCTATATAAGTCTATGTAAAATAAAGTTACCCCCGGGGCGGAGCCAATTTTGACCCCAGGGGAATAATTTGAACAAACTTTGTAGAGTTCCATTAGACAATGCTACATACCAAATATCTCAGCTCCAGGCCCTGTGGTTTCGGACAAGAAGATTTTTTAAGTTTTTTCTTTTTGTTTCCATAGCAAGTTTTTAATGAAATTTAATTTTTTGAACAACTTTGAAAAGGGACCACCCAAGGATCATTCCAGCAAAGTTTGGTTGCAATCGGCATAGCGGTGTAGGAGGAAATGTTGTTTTAAGTAAACATGGACGCCACGTAACGACACACGACGCACGATGGACGCAGGGCGATCACAAAAGCTCACCCTGAGCACTTTCGTGCTCTGGTGAGCTAAAAATCACTTTATTTCGAGCCAATGTTGCCTTATCTCAGCTCGGTAATGAGTTCACCTCAGTGTTTAGTACAGTGTAACTTATTTTACGAACCATGATTGTACTATCGAGGTTTTAATGATACACATTAAACTTGCCCATCATATGTTGACTGCAAACAAAACGCTCATCTTGATTAAAAGGCGATTTATGTCAAAGATCTACCGATAGTGTACTAGTATACTACAAATTCAAGCTGGGGGCTCCGTGGAAGTGTCCCTTTATTATTAAATCTAGCAAGGTCGCCAAATGACCTTGACTGTTTGTAGCACAACAAAAAAATGTATAAGTTAAGAACCGGCATAATTTCGGACATATGCAAATGTACTTTGATCCGCTAGTGCAAAAAACATTAGCGCCGTTCACCGTCCTAATATCCCACGCCATTAGACTTTAATCTGACGCATCTACCAATGATCAGAATTCAGGTGTTAACGACTATGTCACTTAGTTACACAGATTATTTCTCCACATCTCTCCTCGTGATCGCTAATTATTGATCGATGTAAAATCTGCAGGTGACTACAAATGGTGGAAATACGAGCATTTCATGCGTCAGAGCTTGCTTGTAATGACATTGAATGAGTTTTTTTATTATTTCTGTAATGTTGTGTTTATTTACCGATGTAAGCTTAATACACTTGTTCTGTATGATATAAGGCGGAAAGCCGTGAATGATGGATTATCATGTTTGCATTTTCATCTTATCACCAGTCAGTCATGAAATATTTATTTGTTTTCATGATTAGAGTGTTTAAAAAACGAGCCATGGTTTCGATTGACCGTTTACAATTCTGAATAAATTATAAGTATATCGGAGATTTTAGATTAACTGTAGCACAACTTGATGCCGTTTTGACACTGGTTCCCGGATATTTTAGATTAGCCGTAGCGCAACTTGATGCCGTGTTGACACTGATTCCCAGAGTACTTACGAATGAACACTAACTGGTTGGTTCCCTGTTGGTTGACACGAAAGAACGTACACGATCAAACTGTACACACTTTCATGGAAATGTATATTGGATTTTGTGATGTTTTGTGACGACTTTCCTTATCTAGTTTATGTGTCAATGTCTTGACTCAGAAAGGAAAACAAATGAAACCACACGTGTGGTGATTAATCTTCTCTTAATTTGGTCAATCACGGACATAGAAGTGTGGAAGTCATGTAGGGGTGAACTGTTGGTGATTTTGTGACACAGGCGCTGGATTGGTGTTATCGTTTTTGTTTGTTTGATGGTTAAGTAAACCAGGATAGAGTTGATTTGATTGCACTTTGTAGTTGATTTTAAAATCCGCGATGATATACGAAGCCGTACATGTTCGGGGACACGAACCATAACATAAATCTATGTCAACGTCACGGATCATATGGTGCCTCCTTAAACACTAGAAATTTGTTTCTATAATAATCTGGATACCATCAAATGATTTTGGAAATTTATTCGAATGTTCTTTTGTATGGTTTATGTTTGAATGAAAGTTCTGGATATATAAAAAATACACATGGTGTATATAATGACAATTTGGTGTACGTAATACAATGGGTGCGATTTATGATAAAGTACATGACAATGGTAAGTTTTTAATATTTGAATAATTAGAAATCCATGCACTGATTTTGTTATATTGTCATACACAGCATAAAGAACGAGTCTGTCTTGAGCATGTGGTTTTTGTTGAATATTCTGAAAAATAATCAGCCAGGTAGTTCGATTGTTGACAAAAACTTATTCTGTTTATAGTTTTGTTGCATTGCGTGAATTTTAAGCAAATTGCTGAAATTGGTGACACAAACAATATATAGTATGACTGTTTAAAACGTTGTTATCGAAACCTGTCGTTTAATTAAAATGTGATATAGTTTACTATAGTTTACTATATTAATATAATTTTACTTTAAAGATCAAACCAATCGTCTTGTTACCATCTTTATTTGGACTTGTGTTGTTAATTTCGTATAAATTATTTTGTATTTAAAAAACCTAATTAGCCAGAACAAACTTAACTTAGTTCGGACATGTTTCTCATGACACTTGATCTACTCTGTGTATAGCCTTATTGGGACATGTAGTTTGTTACATTCCCGTTCTAAGAATGTTTTATGAATCGGCTTAGGATTTAATGAGAAAAGTCTCCGACAGAATCATGTGACCAGATTTATCTATCTGCATTGCGCTTTTGAAATTTAAAATCTGGATAGTTGTATTATTTCTTAGACTCTGGTTATCATTTGATATATCTATCTCTTCTGTCTGATTTGCATTCAGGATCATTCATTCATAGTTTGCGTTCTTGTTATGCATACGTGAAGTAACAATATCGATTATGCTAAAAAGAGTTTGGAGTCCAGCCTCGGTTCTAACGCAGACATGCTTCAAGCCTTGTTTTAAAGTATCGCATTGTAACAACCAATTATACACTGGTGTACTTGACCTTTGCTATTTCAACTACAAATGATTTTTTCACGATTTGTCTAAATGTTATGGTTTGTATGGGTTTGTGTTAAGTTTGTATTGTTACTTTTTGGTCTTATTCTTCAACTTAATTGCTGACGAATTAAAAATGTGTTTCTCAAAATAATAGGCAAGTCTGGAACATGTACATGTAAGTATGCCGTGTTGCAAAAGATGTACAACGAAAAACTTCTAAAATGGGAAAATGGTAGTAGTAGAAGTATCATATTAGTTGACGTATGATTCTTCCAGCATTATTAGATAGTTTCCTACGAATCTCTTTACTAGTATCATGTTCTTTACATATTTTTGTGTAAAATTGTTTTCCGGTTTGGTCGGCGTTAACGATTAGAGTACGGCATACTGTTGAGAAACAAGCAGCTTTAGATCGTTGACACTGTCAGTTATTGAATAACCTAAGTCTATTACCGTATCCATATTGAACAGGGACCTTAAGTTGTTTGGATTTATCAATACCCATTTCACCATATTGTAACTTCACACATAAATCAAGTCTTTTACAAGGTAAAAAACGACCAGACCGGTGACACACCATCTCCGCCTCTTATCTTGATTTATACAGGTCACTGTAATGGTAACTGCTTCGAATCCTCATATCGAACATTTCAGTGTTGTTTTCTACATTATATTGATTATCTTTATATTGTTATTCTTGTTATTTTAACCCTTACTGCATATTGGAAGCCGAAATGTTATTATGGCTTTTAAAAGCAAATTGTTGTTATATTGCCGTAACCATATTTGTAATTACCATACACAATTTCGCTTGTTTGGATTGGTAAAATGACAGTGTATTCTTTAAACGTTCCTGAAGGATATTAGATTGTGTTGTGAAACAAACTTTGTAATACCAAAGGCATGAATGTGATTTAGATTCGTTATTTTTCCTATCTCTAAACCTCGGCAGGCATTATTTTCCTTGTCGCAATTGCGTTCATACGGTTAGCCTGTCGTCGCTGGTTTTACCAATGCCTTCAGGGTCTACGTTGATTTGTGATTTGTTATATGTATATGTTTAAATAATAAACTGGAAAGCATTTTACAATATTCAGTAACAATTCAAGTGACTAGAATACGTCTTGCAGCAATATAAACATTATTTAATGAGATCCTTGAACCAAGGACTTTATATAAGTCCTTGCTTGAACTTAGTTTCTCGTATCAGAAAAGTGATTATGTCATGTTCGTCTGTCTGTCTGTCTGTCTGTCACAAATTCCTGGTTCATTTTATACACTGTACAAGTTTCAGCACCAAACATCGCTATTCATATTATCAAGCAGTGATAAAAATTGTTCATAGTCATGGAAATGTTCAAAGAAAACATGAAGAATATATAAACTGTTTGTTGTGTCATTTTGGACATTCTTTTTGTTTTGTTGAAACCCTCAATTATTGTTTAATTTTGTCTTTTTTCAGATCATGACATCGATGACCTTGAGATGCAGGTGGTTCGATACAAACCGGAAGGGTTAGATATTCTATGTAAAAACACAAAGTTTTCGAAGAAAGAGCTCCAAATAATGTATAGAGGGTTCAAACAGGTAGGGATCACGTGTTTCGTCATTTCTATCGTTCCACATATTTCGATAGAATCATTCACAGTGTGGGGAATCCACGTGACCTAGTGACGTCACAATGTTATCGTTACAAGCGCGTTTTATGTCAATTAAACTAGGAAAACATCACGTAAGTGCATTATTTTTTCGTTTTCTTCTAAAGCCACATAACTGTTGCAACTCCTTACATAAAGGGCTACCTCCGGTTCAGATATTTGTCATTGTAGGCCCTCTACTTTTTCTTATTTTCTTGTCCAAACCGTTTGACAGTGTTATGAAAATGAACGTTATTTTTACAAGAAAATTTTAGAAAACGGTTTGGACAAGAAAAGTAAAAAAGTAGAGCGCCTTCAGGAACAAAATTCTGAATCGGAGGTAGCCCTTCATGTAAGGAGTTGCAACAGTTATCTGGCTTTAGAAGAAAACGAAAATAATGCACTTACGTATATGTGATGTTTTCCTAGTTCGAATGACAGAAAATGCGCTTGTGACGATAACATTTTGACGTCACTAGGTCACGTGTATTCCCCACACTGATTCACATTTGCCAGTTTGTCAGCAAGTTCAATCGATGTTGTTTCGTCACTTTTCATGTCTTCATTGAGGTTAAAGTTCATCAATACCAATCACTAATTTCTTGTCACGTGTCAAACCAAGCTTGTAATTACGTCCGAGGTGATAATTAAAACGAAGTAAATGCATTCTGACTCGGGTCATTTCGCTAATGATTTGTTCTCACTTTAAACAGATGACTGGTAATTAGGGTCAGTGTGTAACCATACTGTTGTTTCTTACTTTAAACAAAGTTCTCTTCAAACTTACTGTTTTGGGCGCCGTGGTGAAGATCTCCTTATTGTGGCGTATAGACAGAAACTATTGACAGTAAAACTGATAGAGTTTTATCTGAATCAATACACATCCAAAAAACAATCCGATTTAGTTCACTTGTCGTTTGTTTATTAAGACAATCTTGGTTGGGGGTTTATATAAAGTCTAACAGTATAACACAGGAATTAGTTGTATACAATCTTTTTATGTTGGCTTCATGACTGTACGTTTGTAAGTCTGCTTGTTTGTAGTAGCAAATCAGAAACAGCAACACCATCAACAATTAGCCTAAACTGACGTTGAAAAGGTTTCGTAAGATTTACATTATGTATGTCATATACTTGACTTTATGTGTAATTTGCAATAACATGGGTTCCATAAATTAAGTACATCGTATTATATGTAATTATGAATATTTGTGTATGGGGTGTCCATACGTACATGAATGTGTTTTAGTTTAGTTAAATTTCACTAGAAAAAATCAATCCATTTCGTTAATTATCTTCAAAGAATTTCTCGAAGATTTTGAAAGTACAATTGTTCTTATTGCTGATTTACGACTTGTTTTATTTTATGGAGTTCATTATTGACAGCAGACACGTAATGTTCCATGCTCCGAAATGCGGGTAAATTACTTTATGTCACGCACAAAACAAAGATCGTCTCAATCTGATCAAGATATGTGTTTGTGGCATGATGTATGTGGTGAGACAAGATAATTTGTGGTTTGTACATTTGTTATGCCAACATATCACAATAATGATTAAAGAAAACATGGAAGCGCTCGAATAACATCATTGCATTCAAGGATAAGCCATGAACACGATTGAGAAAAAAAACATTTTGTAGAAGGCAACGGATATCTTTAAGAAGGCGAAAATGGTTTGAAGAAAGCAAAGAATGTTTTGTAGAAGGCAGTTAATAACTTGTGGACAGCAATGACTGCATTGAAGAAGGCACAACATCGCTTGTAGAAAGCCAAGAATGTTTTGTAGAAGGCAGTGAATAACTTGTAGACAGCAACGAATGCCTTGAAGAAGGCTTAAAATGGTTTGTAGGAAGCGAAGAGTGGCTTATAGACAGCGATAGATGACCAAGAAAGAATGCATTGACCAAAGAAGTATGTATTGGTTTATAAAAAGCAATGAGGAGGCAACAGAATGCTTGTAGACTGCATAAAGCAACTAATGACTGGTAGGCAGTACGCAATGGCGTATAGAAAGTATGTAATTGCTTCGAAAATGTACACAAACATCTGCTTCCTCTAGTAATTAGAAATCATTTCGTATGTCACCTGGTGTATTTATACAATAAATTCAGAATTTCATTTGTTTAAATATTACGACCGAAGTCTGACAGTTTTCCAAATAGTTTGCCTCATAAAGCGCCAAGTTATCTCATTATTTCGCCATCTAATCGACTATCCTATTGCACAAGAATACTTTGGGTTCTCTAAGTGCCATTGAAGTGTGAACAAGTTAGATATATTACTTTCAAAGTATAACAATATTTCGCCAACAATTTCAAGAAGCTCAATATTCTAGCAGCATCTTAAAACATGAATGATAACATATTCTAAGTCAGACATCACATTTGCCTTTGTACTCGATAGCAAACAAAACAATTAAGTCTGACTGTCAAACCAATTAACAAGTCTGCAAACAGTTGATCGGATGAGTAGGCAAACATATTCCTTGGGAATGGAAAAGGTTGTAATATATCCAGAACAAATACAAATGAGAGTGGATGGCATATAGAGCTACATCAACACTTACTACGGTGTCCTGAAATACGATCATTACCGTTGACCTATATAACACAACACCCAGCAAATGCAGTACAATGAAATGTGAACCATATCAAACGAATGAACGGATACAGCTGATGTTTATTTCTGCCATACTCTTGCTAGAAATTTCAACCGAAATTGTAAAATTGGGTTTGTAGAGAATGTTCATTTTCCTGAAAAGCACTACACATGGGTGTGTTTAAAATACCGTTAGGTCGTGTACAATATACTACTTATACGTGCTGAATGAATTTTAAAGCAAACCAAATTAGTAGCTTAGTGTTGGTTTGTCAAATAATCAGATATATTAATCTTTCCATCTAACACAATCTGTCGACCCTCCATTGTATGCATCTAATAATTTCTTCGAGTAAATCAAGACTGGAGATGTCTCTGTCCTCCTTCCACCTAATTAAGCCACAAAACATACAGAATAAAAGGTCATATATCAGTCTGTAATGATTATGGACCAGACGTTAAGGATGAGGGTTACAGGAAATGTTCGCAGATGTTACTAGATTTAATATGTCTGCTTACAGCAATGGGCCAATTCTGTATTTAAAGCTGTATATAATGTGCAGATGAGTTTTTTTATTCACGCACTGAACTAAGGTTCTGAGAACTACAATAAAATGGATAATGTTACTATGGCAAAAAGATGCAACAGCACCACAGAGAAACAAAAGGTTAAAATTCTATAAAAATACGCTGCGTAGTAGTGAAATACGACGAATGCAGTAGCTTGCAGATACTTGGCAATTCCTTACAATGACCCTTTAGATGGTGGTGTGGAAGCAGTTATACAATGTATTATGTCATTCACTTAATGGAAAGAGTCGTTATTTCGACCTATATAATCGTGTAGAGATCGGGAGAAAGAGAGGGAGAGAGAGAGAGAGGAGAGAGAGGGAGAGAGAGAGCCGGGTTTAAGATGATCATTCGCTTCCGAATATTTACAGTTTTTGCTTGTTTAAAAATTGGAAATGACACTTGTGTACATCGGTATACACCTTTGGTTGTTCATGTTAATGTTTAATTATGGCTGAAAACAGATTCTTTGGGGGGGGGGGGCTGAAGTTGCTTCAATTCTGAATGATCACATAATGTTCTCATACTCTTGTAAGACCCCGAATTTTAACAATGTCCCGTTTGAATGAAACTCATACAAACCCTGAGCAGAAATGCAAGATGAAAACATGCCTATATACATATACTCAATATCAACAGTATTGTCAGTAGACACTGCTCATTTGCGAATTTTAATCGAACAATCAGAAATGTCCAACTAATGCTATCACATCTAATGATCTGGTACCAAACCTGTCAGCTGTCTCATTTGTAAAATATTGATGACGAATATGTTTGTATTAATTTGCATCGACGGCTAATATGCCGTCTGCAATTGATTAACTTGAATACACTAATCAATTTGTATATTGTATAATAGTATGATAGTTAGAACTAATAATGTCGTCGGATATTAGAATAATTACTTGTAGATGAGCTTTTGTGGTCGCGTATTGTCCATCGTCCGTATGTCAGTGCGTCAACAATTGCTTTAAACATTCAACTACAATGTACATTATGTTGAATCGTGATCGCTTTAAGCATTCCATTATTATATTCATCTACGTTGAACTGCAGACTAAAATAGTTCGTCATAAACCGCCATTGATGATGATTCAATGGAGAATTATTTGAATTTGAAGACGTGAATATGTCGTAATTGTTATGTATACGTGCCGTTGTGCGGATACATTTTCCAGTTGTCCCTAGAAACAGTATGATGTTGTTTTGAAGTGGTCTAGCTTCCTAAAATTTAAATCCAATACGGTTCGTAGTTTGGTCAATGTTTAGAAGAGAACCTTATAATAAACGGTGATTTTGCCTATTGTTCGATTGTTAAATGTTCTAAGATTTCTTGAAATATTTGTCCGTAAACTTGATGAAGATACGTACCCGGTCAGCAGAAAACTAAACACTATTAGCAAAGTCATTATAAGTTAAACATAAATATTTGTGTAGGAAACCGCCCTTGACTATTTCTTTTCGAGGACATTTCTTACTTAAGGACACATCTGAGTTCTAATAGAAATATTTCTGTTCAGATTGATTTCTAGCTTTTCCGTCTGTGGACCTCTGAATCAAATATGTTTATCCCGATCTGACACATTACTTAGAAGACGTACGTACATTACTACCAAATATATATACCATGATCCCTGCGTGACTAACTCTGTACTAGATCACAACATTGTAAGAACATTATTCATGTCACGTAGAAGTGGATGCCAGGAATGAAACATAACTATCGGAGATAGCAAATATTTTCCTTTTCTTTTTTCCAGGAGTGTCCCACGGGAATCGTGAACGAGGAGACGTTCAAAGAAATTTACGCTCAATTTTTCCCACAAGGCGGTAAGATGTCATTTGTTCAAGATTAAACGATGCTAATTATTTCCTGTGTGAATCAGAATTAGCTATAATTTGTGAGCAAGCGTTTTAACAGAGAAAAAGATTCTGAAGAAAATCTAATTAGTCGTGTAATTATTATTGACATAAGTTTTGTAATAAGTACAGTCCAAATTGTTCATATACAACTCGCGCCAAATATTTCTAAATGTGCTAACGTTTGAATTTCTATATTAACTCATTTGATGAATTCATCATAAACCGCGCCACCATATTAATTGTGCTGAGTTTGATTTAAGAATTCTACAGGTTGCCGTTATTGTCAGGTGCCAATTTGCATAATGTCGACTGTATTCAATTTTATCATTTCTTCTGTTTTGAGGTTTTGATCGCTGGTTTGTTTCAGGTTACCAGACAAACCCCATTTTCCCCTTATCAAAGACGTTTTATTAGACCCAAGGAACCGAGAATCCTCTGTTTCACTTTTTTTACGAATCCACAAGCTGAAAAAATTCATACCTGTCAATCCTATTTTAAATACATGTATGATCAGAAACAAACAATTTGTACGTCTCTACTTTCATATCCTATATATTTGTTCTTACAATATGATTATTCTAGATGTGTACGCCTATACGGTCACAGTATGTGATATTTCATATTAAAGCGTTTATTATTATTTCAGATTCAAGCGCCTATGCTCACTATGTGTTCAATACGTTTGACCATGATCGGAATGGTTCTATAAGCTTTGAGGTAAGACATCAGAGATATGATTTGTTGTAACATGTAAAATGTGTAAAGAAATATGCTGCGTATTTCTATCGGCACATCGTAACTAACTTCAAACATGTTAACAAGGGCAACCCTTGGAAAGATAAAATGTGGCTTTTATTGACCAGTGACCATTATAATATTATGAAAGTCATTTTTTGCTTAATAATCAAAGATGGTCGTTTAAAGATAAGCCATTATTTACAGTGTGGCCTTTATTCGGAGGTGACCGCTAACACAGGTTGGACTATACTACAAGTTCACCAATCTGCTTGTCCGATCCTCGTGCAGTCTTAAGTAGGATTAATGGTCCGAATTGTTTATTCGATAATGTCATTATATGAAGTGTCTGGTGTAATGTTCTAATGGTATTCTTATGTTACATAATATGACTCATCGATTGTTAGATTTGCTACATGCCGTCTCTGGGTGATACCCTTGGTGGAGATTGTATTTTGTCCCTAAATTTTATACGTTTCTGTGAGTTAGGTGGGTTTGGTGATGGTAGGCCTTTTGAGGAAGGCTATATTTTGGGAAAGATGTGTTTTGCTAGTAACCCTATTCTCAGGCCACGACCTTGGTCCAGTGTTTAGTGCGAAGGATTTGTAACACGGCGACCGTATTCGATTACCGGTCGCGGCAGGTTATATCCTTCCATGAAAATTTGACAACAATGTCAATTTTCTTCACATGTACAAGTTCCGGGTTCTTTATTGTACTGGTAAGAATAACGTCCATGTAATGGTTATACAGCATTGTAATTTCTGTATGTACATGTGATCTGGTCCTTCTCTTTGTTCGGCTTGTGTTCTAACGTAATATATTCCTCTAAATGTTTGCCACATTTTACAATGGTCGCTTCAAAAGTCGATGTTCTTTCCATGTTTTTGTTCTAGAATGAAATACATTGATCAAGGAGCTCAAATTACAACAGAATGTTCCCTTTCCTGTTAACATGATACGTCAAATACAAAAAAATACAAAGGAACGCTCGTAAAGGCTTTTAACAGCGGCTAAACTCCATGAAACATATATGATGTCTAAAACTTTATTACAGTTTCAAAATGCACCAACAACCAATAGCTAATTGAAACACACGTACTCCCATGAGAAATGGATTTACTTTGTATTGGACAGATTATCATTTTTGATAACAAAACAAAATGGTGTTCTCTGCGAACATACTTCTAATATTTCATCAGTTTAAATATTATCAATACTTTTGACGTTCAGTGTGCATTAGCTGAATAACAGGCTTGTCTCCTGCGTGGTTTAATAACATAACTTAATTGCAGGAGCAATTAGGAGAAGCATTCATTCTGTTTGAGCTCTTAATTCATTCTTTTTTAATGTCCCTCGTAATAAATCAATTGTTCAAAATCCTACCATTTTATTCGCCTCGCAAACAAAATCAATGATAACGGTGTTGAATGTTGCAAATGAAAAACTAAAAAATGACGACTTTTCTTGGAAACTTCCAATTTGCAAGTTTTGTAATGACGTGTATGGTTCATGTATGAATTAAAATGACCGCATGTTCATACAATATGCTAGCATTTTAATGTAGTTTTGAATTACTAGTCCTATACGTGTAATGATATGACTTTATGTCGATGTTCACACTGCTGAACATGACCAAAATAATCGACAATGTATTTCTTCTATGAACTGATCAATATGTAACATACAGTTAAAACCGTGAACTAAGGCCACCCATGGAAATACATAATGTGGCCTTTATTGACAGATGACCTATATTTTGAAGGTCATTTTGTTTTAAATAATCTATGAAAAGAATGACCTTTAATCACAGGTTGGATGTATTGGGAGATGGCCGCTAACACAGGCCTGATTGTATAATGATTTATTTGAAATTATAAATTAATCAATAGTTTCAGAAAGGCAATTGATAGCCAAAAATACAATGTCGACGGACATTAAGTATTTGTATCAAAAATAGTGCTAATTAAAATCGGTGTATCATAACTTCAATTTAACTCAGAAAGCATTGCGAATCACATTTCTTACATGACGTTCGACAAAGTATCGTATCGTGCCATTACTAATTTCCAGTATACGACAATGCTCTCCAATATTCTTGTTTATCGTACGTCCCAATGGGACATTTATACGGAAGGGCAATCAATATATCTGACTACAAATTAGCTGACAGGCAACAAGTGATACCAGGGCACTGTGCTGCATTAAAACTATGTTCATATTTCACTGTAACAAGAGATTATTGTAGGCGCAGTGGATCGTTATTAACACAATTACCGTTAAATAGCAAATACTCAATATCATCATATAATTATATATGTATACAAAATATGTATCTCTTACGGTTAGATACCCAATGTTTGCTCTCGTACCATTAGATTCCCCTGTATTCTCCTGTACATAAACAATCTTGTATATCATTACAGTTATCGTATGTTTAATCGACCATGACTGACAACATAATTTTTATAATCTTGATGATTGTTCCTCACAAATGCTGTGTTTTTATTGATGCAAATACAACATAACACATTGTCCATAGAGAAAGAGGTGGGACTAGTATAATATAAAGTAAACTGATGTCACTGGTATTATCGAAAGTAATGCATTTGTATATTTGAAAAGCTCTCTATAGAGGTGCCGTTGGTATATTGCTGTCTGTTTTTAAAGAATGCGACCTTACCAAAATCACGCCAGTTTGTATTTTGAATTCATATACTTGCACAATAATATCGTTCAGAATACAAGTGTCAACAAGTTTTCGTCTTTTCTATACTGATTTCTTTCATAATGATCCATCTTCAATGTACATGTATATATGTATGTGTATATTCTGTAAACTTGAGCTTAAACTGATGGCAACTTCCAACAATAAGTGGATGTCTCGCATGGATTTGACATCTTAACAAAATTACATGACTGTATATATACATGTTTATTAACTTCTGTTTATTCAGGAGTTTGTGATGGGATTATCCGTGCTGGCTAGGGGTAGCTTACCCGAGCGCCTTCAGTGGGCCTTCAATCTCTATGATATTAATGGGGATGGAATTATTACCAAAGATGAAATGGCGGACATTGTTGGGGCCATATATGAGATGATGGGAAGATTTACACAGCCACTTATTGAAGAATACAGCGCACGTGATCACGTGGAGAAGGTGTTTCAGGTTTGTATAATATGTCTTTAGTTGTAATACATTTGTATATCTGTATCGCTTTATTATTCCCACGCCATTCATGATGGCGAAAGGTCATGAAGTGTCCTGTCCGTCCTTCCGCCCGTTCAAATTTTGGTTTCCGAACGATAATTCGTATTGTTATATCTTTATTGTCCTCCATTTGGAGAGTATAAAATATTTACAATAGTAAATGTATAACAAGACAAAGAATAAACAATTACATGAATATACAATATATAGCAAAGAAAATGTGGTTATGTATCTAATATCTGTTATAAACTGACCTTATCAAAAACGAAATACATGTAAAAGAGTACAGGAGTTATGAACCCGTTTTATGAAAATGAAACTTTATTGTGACAGTAAATGTACCATATTCGACGCTCAGCCTTTTACTTACTTTAAAACATGCATCTTTCATAACTTATAAGCAAATCGACTACGCGTAGTTCATCTGTTATTTACACCAAATCCAGTAACATATCCTTGGCAACAGGCAGCCACTACTATGTCTCTTACATCAATAGCAAAACTACACGACGCTTATAACAGTATTTTAATTACTGTATTAGTTTGTTCATTGCTGCGCCATATCAAAGTGTAATCAACTATAAGCAAGTCTCTTGGTGGTGATTTAAAGAGTTCAAACGTTTCATGAGGATTACAATAGCTTTCTATTATGAGTTATATCAATCTACGCGTATAAATATGTCTTTTTGAGTGTGAGAATAGATTAATCTCGCGTGTAGGACTGGGGAACGGGGACATCAAAGAGATGCATTGAATATTCAGTTGAAATCACCATAGTGGAATGTGTTATTATCATATAGTTCCCGTACTCTCGACCCACATTAATCATAATGCATTTTTTCCTTAATGCGTATGGCACAATACGAGTACATGTATATAAATACAACATTTCAACAGTCGAGATAAAGATTATACATGTAATCAAATATGTGGAGCTAGTTGTTAGTTGTTGCGAACTTAAGGCCACGATATAGATAAGCATCTCTCCGTTCCTAACATAAAACTGTTCAGTTATTGATTCGTACATTTGGCTGCATGTGCATGCTCTGTGATATTCATCTATGTTACATTACACGGAAGAAACGAATGCATTACGTATGAAAAACAAACCAAACGCGAAATTAATGGAGGTGGGGACTGGCGTCGCTCCTCTTATTTTACGGTTGGTTAGTATGAATTTAGAGGGCTGATGCCGGCTCAATGAAATTCAGTAACTAATATGAATATAAAGTTAAATTCTAGTCACGTTAGTTTGAAATATTTTTATTTTGAACAAAATATAAGCCTTAGATTCATATATGTATAAACTGTTCATGGGCATCCGTAGGAGATTTTGACTATTAAGAATTCCTACAGTGATTTAAACCTTTCCCGAGATATAATTTTGTCGCCGCCCTTTCAAGAATGGTCGTATCGCCTCTAAAATTATTCCAGGGACCTACGTTCCCTTGTTTTACGAATAACATACGTCAATCGATCATTGGTTTATCAGCGGAATAATCACCGTGTAAAAAACTGTTCATGAATTCCACGATACTCGTGTATGGTATTTAGTCCGCTAGGTTTTCTGCTAAAATGTACTAATATATATTTGAGGTCTGTATATTGGCAGAACTTTCTTTTTCTATCTTATTCGTTCCATGATATAGTATATACGTACGTGCATAAAAGGTTGACCGAAGCATAAAAAATCTAGGGTAGGGAGGTCGAAAAATACTCAGGTCGGCCGAACATAGGGGCAGTAGATATAGCGGAAATTGGGAACTTTTAACGGACATGAGTGCAATACCCATAAACCATGAAAATTAGTTCCTTACGTAGCGTTATGAAAGCAATGAACGATAATAATGTGAAAGCGCTGATATAAATTCATTATTTCATTATATGACAGAAAATGGACCTAAACAAAGATGGTGTGATATCATTTGAGGAATTCATGGAAGCGTGTCGTATGGTAAGTTTTTACAGTGAAAATTAATATACGTTCTCATGTCTCTGTCGGTAAATGTATGAAACCTACATGCATCGCGCTTATCCTGCTGATTTTCATGAGTGGACCTGTCCAACTTTCATTTTGAATCAGTCTATCGATATCACAATGGAAATTTAGACATTAGTCGCATCGACTGCTTGAGTATGCAGACTGACCGTGCTCTATCATGGTAGCGAAAACTTTGTAGTTCCATTTCCAGCATTGTAATTAATGATTTAACTTTAAACAACACCTTTCTAAACATTGTATCAGTTGTAATTGACAATTCTTAATTGTGGTGTATGTTTCATGTTTTTTATTATTTCCATAACAGAGCTTTGTAGTTGCCATGGTGTTTACATAAAAGATACGAATCAACATGGCTATGTTTTATATCCATTAACTGACTGGTATTTTAACCCAATGCTATAATGACTTACAAAAACTCACAAAACATTCAAACCATACCATATTTTCCGATTCTAAAAGTTGAGCAGTGAACATGTAATCATCATAGATGTCACCGTGTTTTGTATTGATCTACAATTCTCTTTATCTTTGCAGGATGAAAATATCGTACGTGGGATGTCGTTATTTGATACTGTCCTTTAGCATTGCCTACGGTCTCTTCTCAAACATTCAAATAAAGTTTATTTAACTTTACATTATTTACTTAACTCACAATGATTGTCCACGCACATTTACCCTTGTGACACTTTAAACCACTATTGCCACCTTGTAGAACGAATTTGTTCTCAAACAAAGCTTCCTGAACGAAAAAAAAAGAAACGAGGAAGTAAATGTGATTAAATTGGAATGTAGCCGTGAAGGGTAACGCGCAATTTTCAAGCGCAACTAGCCGTCTTCCGGTCTGTGAGCAACATTGCCAACAAATATAAGAGACAGTATTTGTGTTGGCACCGTTTGGTGTCTGAATTGCTTGGAGGACGGTCATATGAACATTGTTATTTTCAGAAATAGATTTTTGACTTATGTAATTATAAAATAACTTCTGAAGAGAATGTTTCGGTCAGGCGATGGTTGGAGAAGGACACGGTGTTAATATCTCATAGAACATGTTTCATAAGTAACACACAAAGTGTTTGAAATGTATTTACGTTCATCTTGTACAACATCGCTGTCCATTATTGTTGTGTTTTTCATTTTTGAAATTTCTGTGCGAAATTTCACCAGTTCACATATTCCGACATATTTTACTGTCACCAAAGTGTACATATTTTGGATTTATATTATTCATTCTATTGGTCGCGTGTATGTATATATTTAATGACCTGATTCACGCCTATCAGTATTTGTTATTTCAATATTCTGTTTTTTCCTTAATTAATTATGTAATTATGAACTGTACAATGCATTGTTAGTCGCAGTCACTGTGTTATTTATAGTTTATTTCCTTGATCGTTGAATACGGAGTCCTTTGAACAAACACCATGTCGTTTGTTTCTGGGTCACACAACAAATGCCTCCGCTGTTCTTTTTTAAGCTTTCTTAAATATACATATCCTCTCAAAAATTTAATGGTATTACAACGTACGATATATAATACTAGCACATCTATCTAAGTTAATTGTTTACGAGAAAGTCAAATTGCTTTAACCTTAGGGCTCTAGCACGTTGAAATAATGGTGTATAAATTTGTAATAAGGCCCAAAATGGCCACACGGACGAACAACACATGTATTCATCATATGTATAAATCTGATTAAATACTATGATGTGGTTTATCCCTTTAATGTCCTAAACTCTGTGGTTTTAAGTTTTAAACATAAAATATTTTAATTTAAAGTTTTGTTGATTCATCTTAAATTTCAAGTATAATTGGCAAATTACTGCAAGCTAATTACAAAAGCTGTTTTATGTTAAAGGCACAGTACTCAACACCTGTTGTAAATTCGAGGTAGTTTAAACAACTATAAATTATGTAAATTTAATGCTGGTTGAAAGAAAATCGCTGAGTAAGCAAAGAATGCAAGGATTCGAATCATTGATTGATTTCTGAGAATTGTGTTGTATACAGCCATGCGCAGTTATATTCTAGGATAATAAGTGTGTGTAACGTACGTCACAAGAAGGGTTACCGACAAGTGGATTTCTTTATTTAATTCTCATGTCTTGACTATGGTGTTAAAGGACACTTAGCCCAGTTTACTAATTTGTTACATTCTGCAGAATGTCGACATCAGATGACTCGTGATTTACATACAATATGAACAGCTAGCTAGATTCTAACCCAATTATGCTACTGCATTAATAGCACTTGCTGCTTCTTAACAACACGATTCTTCAGTGTTTTAAATTAAAAAGAAAAACACTATAATTAACATCTTCTATTGTGGATTAAAACTATCATACCATATTTGGATACACAAAAATAGGGGCTACCGGGATCTGTTATTTATAAGTATGAGACCCTGTTTTAATATACAATGCAATCTCTCCAAAACAGTCACCAATGGGAAGGACAAAAATGACCGTTGTAAGGAGGTGGCTGTTGTTGAGAGAGTGAACATAGAGTAAAACGTCAATTTGGGTTGCTAGTATACTGGCTGTAACAGGGAGATGGCTGTTGTTTGGAGGTGACCGTTAATGGAGGTTACACTGTACATGTAAGTCATTGGCATTCGACAAATTCAGATAACGTTTATTGGTACATTTATTAGATGTATTTGTTTTGTTCACAAAAAGGATGTCAAAACATGTATCCTATACAATATTCAAATTGGTTGATAAAAATCTGGGTTTTTTTGATAATTAAATACATCATACTGTAATTTTGTTTGAATACTGTAAATATGAATCTATCGTATTTTAATACATGTTCTACATGTATTACCATGTATCACAAACAATGACTAGTACTTAAAGTTTAAAGTATACGATTAACGCATGTCAAGTGGTATCGATTTTAGTTTGATTGATTTTGCTAGATTTAACATTTTCATAATACTTACTAAGGTTTTAATAGAATGCCCCAAAACAAGTTTATTTTTTGATTTAATGATTAAATATATTATCAAAATTAAATATAATATTACTATTGTGCTCAGTTGAAGTTTCACTGTTATACACTGATGGTAATCATTATCAGTCAACCAATTTATGTCGAACACTTTCGCAGATACATGGTTTATAAGACAATTTTACTCAAATCATTGTGAAATCTAATCAAACCTTAAAAATGTAAAAGTTAAAGTACAAATAGATTTTATATCATTGTACATGTATGGCAAGACTTAAGTTTCATAACTTCACGCCAGCACATCTAAATGTTTAGAAAAAATAAATTGAACATTAAATGTTGCTTAAGTTAAGTGCTTTTCTGCCGTGGTTGTGAATAGTGTTGCCTTTTCTGTTACGAGGTATCAAATCTATGGTGTCATTATCCTACCATCATATCTGTCACTGATTACTCTTACCACAAATCAGTCACAAACATCGCTTTTTCTTTTGACTTTTTCATAATAAAACTGCTTATATTCTAGAAAACTTTAGGATATATCTATATAATTAGGCTGAAGTAAGACTATTAATTGCTTCTTCCATATGAACAAATTAAATCTAAATCAAACTACGAATACAATGTTGCCTTGATGATGCATTTATTTACCATGTTAAAACAAAAATAAAAAAAAAAACAGAAATAAATGTTACGGAACTAAACAAACACCCCCCTTCCCTATAAAAGATTATATCAATTAGTGAATATGTAAATGCGTAATTACATCTCAGTGACAGAGGGTCGTGGGTTCGAGCCCCGCTACCGACCATGTCTCTTTATGTAAGAAAGTAGACAGTTGCTTAGGGAGGACGAGAGTCTAGTACTGATTCTTCCCAGGAACGATGCTAAGACTCTTGATTGTTGAAAAGCGGCGTAAAACTTGACAACAAACAAAAAATGAGTAATATATCATATTCAAGTAAGTGTTTCATTAATCACGATTTTGCGTCATTTTCAAAATCATCCCCATCTAACCTTGAAGAAAACCTTTATACAGAGTCATGGCTTTATTCCTGAAAATCAAATTAATTCATCTTACAACAGCCTTGAAATATCAAAACAATTAATTATTATTATTGAATATATGTGTTGAATTTCTGATTTGGGATATGCGCTTGGCAGTATTTGCACATGCTATTTAAGTGTTTTCCTTACTGTGCAACTTGGTATAAATATCAGTTTTGTGATGTTCTGTTTTTTATAATCGTAATAATACGAATGAATGTGAAAGAAAACTACTGTAGCTTGTCTTTCCCAAAGTTGTGTTACAGCAGCCAAGCTTTACACTTGAGTTTACAAGTTTCATTCCAATAAAAAGGAGTTACAAGTATATTGTAGCGATGGAGTTAGAGGATATCCAAAGTTGGTACATTGAAATCAACTGCAAATATACTGATGCTACTGAAAGGGCATTTTATTATCTTATGTATACATTGTACCTAGATCTTACTAAACATGATTATTGTTTTACCTGATATTATTCTTGTTTTGTGTATATTTATTTATTAAGTATCATAGTGATTAAGTATTGATTACAATTGTTTCAATTCAGTTCATGCATGCTTGTGACTATGATATGAAATTGTGCATTAAAATTGTTACATTTTCCTAAACCAGTCTCCTCTTCTTCTTTTGTGATGTTGCAAACCAAGTTTATCAGTTGTTTAGCGGCCATTTCGACAGGTGACCTGCCTACGTGGTCGATTGATTAAGATCGCTGACTTTAAATCGCTGATAGGGTCGTGGGTTCGAGCCCCGCTACCGACGTACCATGACTCTTTATGTGAGAAAGTAGTCATTTGCTTACGCAAGATGGGAATCTAGTACTGGTTCTTCCCAGTAGCGATACTTAGGTGAAATGTCCGCCGCCTCATATGACTCTGACTGTTGAAAAGGTGCGTAAAACTCAATATAAACAAGAGGGCCAAGATGGCCCTTTATCGCTCACCTGAGAAAAAGTCACAATAATTAATGACCAGATAATATAGTTTCCAACTCGTATAACCCATTTTTATGTAGATTTTGAGAAGGAGGGTATAATACTGTTAAACAAGCTAAAACGTAGCAAATTTTCTAATCCAAGGGCCCATAACTCTTGAAGTTCTGGTCCGATTCCACCCATAACTGAACTTGTCCAAGACCGTAATGTCATAAACATTCATTGTAAATATGCTTAGGATCGGTAAATAAATGAATGCGCTAGAGTGTAAACAAACTCAAATATAGCAAATTTTCATGGTCAAGGGCCCATAACTCTTGAAGTTCTGGCCCGATTCCGCCCATAATCGAACTTGTCCAAGATCTTTTGGTTATACACATAACTCTAGAAGTTATTGTCCGATTTTGCCCATAATCGAACTTAGCCGAGACATTCGTTAAGAGCTTCGGATGCTAGAGTGTAAACAAACTAATTGAGGACAGACGCTGGACGCCGGACATTCATCGATCCTAAAAGCTCACCTGATGAATCAGGTGAGCTAAAAAACTAAACTTTTCGAAACAGCAATGGTGATGATATAGGGGAACCAGGCATCTCTTTTTTAATACTTTTTCCTTGTCCCTTATCGTGCCCAGTGTAAAGCACCGATTGATACAAACCTCACTTGTTTCCTATGATTTTCTGAAGACAGTTCTTGGCTTAATAATAAGAATGGGGACACTAAACAAGAGGGCCACATTGGCCCTTTGTCGCTCACCTGAGAACAAAGGCCAATAATCAATGACAAGGTAATATAGTTTCCATCTCGTAAAACTCATTTTTACGTAGATTTTGAGATCAAAACCAACAATGAAGGTATAATACTGTTAAACAAGCTAAAACGTAGCAAATTTTCAAATCCAAGGGTCCATAACTCTTGAAGTTGTGGTCCGATTCCACCCATAACTTAACTTGTCCAAAACCATAAGGTCATACACATTCATTGTAAATATGATTAGGATCAGTGAATAAATGAAGGCGCTAGAGTGTAAACAAGCTAAAATATAGCAAATTTGCTAAGTCAAGGGCCCATAACTCTTGAAGATGTGGTCCGATTCCACCCATAATCCAACTTGTCCAAGATCTTTTGGTTATACTCATTTACTGAAAATATTATTAGGATCGGTGTATGAATGAAGGCGCTAGTGTGTAAGCAAGCTAAAATATAGCAAATTTTCAAAATCAAGGGCCCATAACTCTTGAAGTTTGGGTCCGATTCCGTCCATAATCGAACTTGTCAAAGATCTTTTGGTTATACACATTTACTGAAAATATTAGGATCGGTGAATAAATGTAGGTGGTAGAGTGTAAACAAGCTAAAATATAGCAAATTTTCAAAGTCAAGGGCCCATAACTCTTGAAGTTCTGGGTCGATTCCGCCCATAATCGAACTTGCCCAAGATCTTTTGGTTATACACATTTACTAAAAAATATGATTAGGATTGGTGAATAAATGAATGCGATAGAGTAAACAAACTCAAATATAGCAAATTTTCTAAGTCAAGGGCCCATAACTCTTGAAGTTCTGGTCCGATATTGCCCATAATCAAACTTGTCCAAGATCTTTTGGTTATACACATTTACTGAAAATATTATTAGGATTGGTAAATAAATGAAGGCGCTAGAGTGTAAACAAGCTAAATATAGCAAATTTGCTAAGTCAAGGGCCCATAACTCTTGAAGATGTGGTCCGATTCCGCCCATAATCCAACTTGTCCAAGATCTTTTGGTTATACTCATTTACTGAAAATATTATTAGGATCGGTGTATGAATGAAGGCGCTAGTGTGTAAGCAAGCTAAAATATAGCAAATTTTCAAAATCAAGGGCCCATAACTCTTGAAGTTTGGGTCCGATTCCGTCCATAATCGAACTTGTCCAAGATCTTTTGGTTATACACATTTACTGAAAATATTAGGATCGGTGAATAAATGTAGGTGGTAGAGTGTAAACA
Source organism: Lutraria lutraria (assembly GCA_964023205.1). Taxonomy (NCBI): domain Eukaryota; kingdom Metazoa; phylum Mollusca; class Bivalvia; order Venerida; family Mactridae; genus Lutraria; species Lutraria lutraria. Next base: position 34,985,189 of record OZ026841.1, read on the forward strand.
AGCTAAAATATAGCAAATTTTCAAAGTCAAGGGCCCATAACTCTTGAAGTTCTGGGTCGATTCCGCCCATAATCGAACTTGTCCAAGATCTTTTGGTTATACACATTTACTGAAACTATGATTAGGATTGGTGAATAAATGAATGCGATAGAGTAAACAAACTCAAATATAGCAAATTTTCTAAGTCAAGGGCCCATAACTCTTGAAGTTCTGGTCCGATATTGCCCATAATCAAACTTGTCCAAGATCTTTTGGTTATACACATTTACTGAAAATATGATTAGGATTGGTAAATAAATGAAGGCGCTAGAGTGTAAACAAGCTAAATATAGCAAATTTTGTAATTCAAGGGCCCATAACTCTAGAAGTTATTATCAGATTTTGCCCATAATCGAACTTAGCCGAGACATTGTGGCCATATACATTGTGAGCAAGTTTAATCAAGATTCGTAAAGAGCTGCGGTTGCTAGAGTGTAAACAAACTAATTGTGGCCGGACGCCGGACGCCGGACATTCAACGATCCTAAAAGCTCACCGTACCTAAAATATCGAAAGGTGGAGCAGACATTCTAACCCACGACCTTTCGTTCAGGTGTCATGCGTGTTACCACTAGACCACTATAATCACTCTTTCTTTCAAAACTTTTTACTCATATACATCAAGAATTTTAAATTAGTGAATCTACCTAATTTCTTTCTTTTAAAACCCAGCAACTATCATTCATTTATATCCTGATCCAGACCTTGGTAAGAGGTACATGTATGTACATATATCACAACTGTATACCATTATTTGTCTAGGAACAAATTTGTCATCAAAGAACCATAATGTTTAAAAGGATTCTGAAACCTACAACTGAATATTGATCAGAATAGAATTAAATATTCAATCACAACCAAGCAAGCTGCAGACGCGTACCTAGTTCATCACATATTAAGTCACGCAACTTCAACATTTCTAACTGCAAATTTATTAACCTTTTGCAAGGGAGATACGAGTATTGCTTAAACTGGTTCCTGCAGCCTTAGTGTACTGCAACATGGAACGGAAACCAATTTAAGTATTGCTATGACTAGAGTTGCTTCCCTTAAATAGAAGAAAAAAAGAAAATAAAGTTAATGTAACTGAAGATGTAACATACCAAAATACAGAATTCAAATCACAAACCTGTACAATATGTCACATAGTTATACATGTATATTGTACCACACCTCAAATTCCTTAAAGGCAAAAATCATTTTTATGATCAAAAACATAATTTGAACTTGACAGTACTGAAACATATCCATAATGAATTAATTTAGAGTGCTTCGACAATTAAGAATTGAGAGGTATAATAATTTAAAACAGATATACAGTCAAACTTGTGAACAAAGTCCAACCTTGGGAAAGACAAAATATGACCTTTACTGACTGGTGACCTTTATTTGCAGGTTATTTTGTTCTAATAAATCAGCAGCTTTGTCTCATAAAGTGCCTTTATTCATAGGGTGGTCTTTAATCAGAGCTGGTTGCTAACTGTACATGCAAAATCAGATAAAAGAGTTACTAAAGAAATGGTCAACAACAAAAATTAGTGAGTGGTGAAGTCATTTTTTCACATAATTCTTCATATTATGACTTAGCCATACAATTTGTACAGAAAGGAGCCTAGCTATCTTCTGATATAGCAATAAGTACATATACTTCACATTTATGTTAGATCAAGCCAGTCACAAAATTTCATGTTTTTCTCATACTAATGTTTCAACAAGAATGAATAAATAAGAATGTACATGTACCACAGCTTCATTTTATTCAATTATAACTTCATAATTCTAATTTATAAGAAAATGTAGAAATCAACAAACTTTACAAGGTTCAAGTGATATTTACATAAGAATTTTTTTCTAAATATTGTACAACATCAAATATTGAATACATATCCAAATGAAAATTTACTAACTAGTTTAAAACAGAAATTCCACACATTTATCAAGAACATTTCAAGAAACAGGTAATAACGATGAAAGAATAACTGAATATAATTTGATAAATAGAAATATTGAGTCATTTCCTCAGCATCATTCAATCAATTCTAAACTAAATCATCCACATTGACTGAATGCTAACGTGGCTGATGGATTTTTACATTAATTTTCTATTCTTCCTTTAGATCTTCAAAAAAATATAAGGAAACATAATGCTAAAAAGTCTATAGTTTAACTTATAATCAGTTTTGATAAATCCACACCAATTGTCCACTGTGAGCAAGTTGTACACCTTGTAAAGATGTAGTACCACCTAACACTGGTTCCCCAACAATAGTAGCCTGTGAGTTAGGGTCCATGTCACTAGTAGTGGTAATCATAGCTTCAGTAGAAACTCCCTCATCATGGTTTTCATTCTTAATATCAGTGCTAGCACAAGTAACTTCTGTAGATATTTTATTAGCAACTTGATTAGTACCAGAGGTTGTATTCAAGGCAACTAGACTTTCATTAATATTCACAGTTTGAGTTTTCTGAAGCATACTTAAGGGCTCTTTACTACATGTACCACTGTCAATAAATTTCACTATATTCTCATTGTTCTTATTTACTGTTTTAGGGTCTGAATGAAGTCCTGTAGAGATATTACTAACCCTGCTAACAGCACCTGTCGGAAACTTCACTCCTTTTTCTCCTAATCCTGCCATTAACTTCAAATCCCTCAATTTAACACCAGAAGCGGAAATTCCCAACTTTTTCTTTGATTTCTCCTTCTTATGGCCCAACATATGTTTGCAATAACCTGATCGATAAATGAACACTTTCTGACACAACTCACAATTGTATCTTTTCTGTTCATGAATGGACATTTTATGATTATGCAGAGCACCATGACCCTGAAAGACTTTTCCACAAACATCGCACTGTAAAGACTTCAAGTCTTTGGAATGGGTCAAAACATGAGATTTAAGTGAACATATGGAAGCAAATGCCTTATCACATTGACTGCATTTATGTGGTTTCCTACCCTCGTGAATATTCAAATGATCATTATACAAACTTTCAGAATCAAACACAGCCTTGCAAGAGGCAAATGTACATGCAAACCTTGACGAGCACTTGTCAGGATGAGCTCTCAACATATGCTTGCGAACAGATGATTTTCTAACTATCGAAATACCACATTCATCACATTTATAAGAAACAGAATGGTACTTTTCATTGTGTATCTTCAGTTTCTGCTCATCTTCAACATACCAATGACACTCAGAACATCTCAGCATTCCAGGCTTATGTGACATCATGTGACGATTCAGTGAACATTTCTTTCCATAAACTTTACCACATTCCTTACAAGTATGTTTAGTAGAAGCCTGCATGTCAGCGACCAAACACCCAGCTGACAGCTTATCACTAGGCAAGGGAGATAATGAAACCTCATCTTCGTCCACTTCAATTTTTATTTCTTTAACTTCTTTAAGATAATGCATCAAAGAAGCAACAGACTCAGATTGTGTTTCGTTCGCAGGATGATCTTCAGGCTGAAATACCATACAAGTATATAAATGGCGGTACACTACATCATCGCACACCTGCTAATTAATCTTCCCCGGACCTTCTATCTATATAAACATCATCTCTCGACTCACAGGTAAAGTCATATAAGTAATTTAAAATGATGTAGCACACCAAGGACTTACAACTGTATGCTATAATCTAGAATCTTTGATAAGGGCCTGAAAATGGGATAAAATTGTTTGTATTTTTGTGGCAAACATTCGGTTGGGACCATTCAGAAAAATACTTTATCACGTCTTCATGCCTAAATGAAACATTAATATCATGAACTGTTTTTACAATTATTTTAATTACAATAGCCATTCCATGGTGCGCTATATCACTTTCCTTTACTTTTGTCAGTTCTATTAAAACATATTTCATCTTAGAAGCGGCAGGTGCACAATGACATAGTGTATTACATAATATTTTATTCATATATAGATATAGTACTTTATTAAAAATAAAAATTCATCAGACAGCAGCCCATCTTGGTCTCAAAATTTAGCAAAGGATGAATCATTTCACCCATAGCATTGTATGAAAAATTTTGCATAAAATTTCATTCATAATAAAATTATAATTAAACACCATCTTATACAATTAACAAGTCAATAATAATACAAATAAAAGTATGTATCTATTTATAAAAGACCTAATTGAATGCTTCATATAATATTATGTGCATTAATTCAATTAAAATACGAAATGATATATAAGGCTCACTCATCTTACAAATCACGAAAAATAATTTCAACAAATGTTTAGTATTTTTAATGAGGTTGGTGAACATCAAAATAAATTACTCTTTGGACAGGATGGAGAAAATCAACTTGCAGCAATCACCTCTATTCCTTTAAGATGACATAATAAACACTCTGTGTCCCAGTTTCATTCTTTACAGTGACTCTCGGATCTTCCACTTTAAGTGTTCCTGACATATCTCCATCTAACAATAGTCTTTCATCTCTTAATGTATTTGCAATGGTACTACGAATAACCTGTTCTCCTCCTGCATCAGTACTGTTAGTAGTCAAGGTAGCATTAGCGTCTATCCCTAAATCCATCGGAGCATTAGATACTATAATATTCCTATCTGCATCAAGTTCAGCTATATACAAGTCATTTTTAACTGTATTCAAAGAGCTGCCTCTCTGTCTAGACAGTTTGTTCACCATTGATTTGTTTTGTTTCCCACCATACAGAACACATTTTCGTTTATGCTTAGCCATAGAAGAACGCCACTTTATAACAACTCCACATTCGCAGGTTGGTGGTGAATCACTGTGCACGGCCTCAATGTGCATATCTAAATTATTCTGATTAGTGTATTTCTTCCCACAATGAGTGCATTCTTTCTTTTTCTTATCATCCATTAAGCAGCTGTCTCGATGTTGCTTGACATTCCTTAGAGTATAGAAGTCCTTATTACAACCATCACATTTATATAGCTTTTTTTTCAAATGAACTTTATTCTTATGATATTCTAGCTGGTAAGGTCGCTGAAATGCCTTCCCACAATCCTTACAAGTATGTTTATTAGCTGTCCCCTTATGTTGACAATCTATGTGTTCAGAAAGATTGCTCTGGCGCAAGAATGCAAAGCCGCAAAAATCACACACAAACTTACGTTCGGTTGGCTTCATTTTTAGTTTTCGACTCCTAGTCTTCAAGTGAACAATTTCTTTGTGATCTTTCATAGTGTCCTTACGACAGAAGTTTTTTCCACAAACATCACACTGGTGAAGTTTATCCGGCTCAAAGCAGACAATAACATTATGAGTTTTCTTTTTATGGCTTATGAAAGACTTTCTGGAGTACAGGGTTACTGAGCACTCATCACATACAAATGATTCCATAAGATTAGTCTTATGAATATGTTCCTGATGTAACTTTAACAAGTAGGCACTACCACATGTAGCTGAGCAGGAGCTGCATTTATGTGGTTTATCGAACACCATATGATGTTTGGACATCTGATGCAACTTCAGGTTATACATCGTACTATAGGCACCATCACACTTGTTACATTGAAATGAAAATTTTTTGAGATCAACACTTTTGAATCTTTCAACTGTTTCTTTATCTTCAGAGTTCATTTCAACCTTTACTGACTTTTCATCAATAGTATCAGTCAATTCACTAATATTACTGCCATTATCTTCAACTTCATCTGGCATCTCTTTGTTACATCTACTGCGATCATTATCCAATTCAACTTTACATTTAATGCAAGAATTTTCATTTAAATGATCGATCAAATCCTTTCTGCTAGTGAACAGATGCAAACATTTACCACACTGATATCTCAAAGGAATCTCTGACTCTTCAGACTCACGAAGAGACGTTGAATTTAAGTTTCTATCCATTCCAGTGGCTTCAACAGCTGAAGAAGAAACATTCTTTCCAGTATCACAGCCAGAACTTTCTTGAGAAGTCGTCTAAAAATGAACAATGGACATCACAAATTGAAAGCTGAAAGACAAACTTAGTAGCTTTTGTTATTCCTCCAGTTGTAAGCATTAGCCTTGAGTGAATGTATTTTTAAACAAGTTTACATTGCATACATTGAGCAATTTAAACATTACACCTATGATGAGGAATACATTTAGGAATTTAAATGTAACAATTATAATGAAGAATACAAGGGTTTTGTTTTCAAATGCCATCAGAGGACAAACTCTATACAACCCTGCAGTAAGCACAGTAACAGTAACAAACAAGCAATAAAGCATTAAGGATAACAGACCCTAATAAAAATTTTTTATTGACAATGAACAAAAGTTAGAGGTACCTGATCCTTAAAAATTGTGATATTCAACCATAATTGATAAAATGTTGTCTTTCAACCATCAGTGTTCAAACTATTTTTTTAAAGCACAAGCCCGAACTAAATATGGATTGTTGAAAACTAGAGCTGTTACAGAGGTGACTATTACCCCCATCGCCACTTTGACACTAAAAATGCAATAGTACAATAAGCAGCTAAGTTCAAGGGGACATAACTCTGCAATGAGTGAATTTTTGGGTATGAAAATTGTGTCTTTGCACATCTAAACTTCATAATGATAACATATTTCAAGTTTCATTGCAATTGCTTAAAGAATGTAGAAGTAGTTTGCTCCGTAAACTTGTATGCTGGCAGACAGACCGACAGATGACTCCAATATACCCCCCCCCCCCCCTCAAACTTCGTTTGCGGGGGCATAATAACCAAATCACCACAAGCCCAAATACACAATTTTTAGAAAGTTCACCCTCCCGATAATAAATGTACAAGACCCGGGTTGTGGGCCAGTGGGTTAAGACTGAACCATGATACACAATTCCAAAAAGTTGGACCAGGGTCAGTTATATTTGATTTTATATCATTATGGGAGGCAAAATTACTAAACAGTTTTAATCCTTTTGTGTGATTATAAATAGCATTAGTAATTTCAACAATATGGAAAAAGCTTCTGGTGAATGATTTATAAATGATTCATTCTACATATGCAATGAAAATGAACCAAAGTTTATTGATTAGAAATGAATGCTAGTATCAGGGTCTGTGATCCTTAAATAGGAAGAACTAATATACATTATTGTAACTGTGTTCACCTAATTTCTTATATCATGTTGAATGAAACAACTTCTGCATCCATATATATATACAGTAAGAAATGAAACTTTTTTATTGGGACACCAACGTTTTTAATAATACTAGATGAATATTTTTAAATCTTAATGTACAACATTAAATTATTTCCTCATCTAAGTTTATGGTATTTTACATTGATACCATTAACTCCAAGGAATGTATTATCAGTAAAAATCCTCAGGCTACAAGGAGACCAAGATGGGCAGACATTCATTAAATATATTTCTAAACCCTTGCTGTTTAAACAACTTCAGCTTTAAGTTAACTAGTCAACAATTCAAATAGTTGATAAATGATACACCAGCAACTTACCCTAGTTTTAATGTCCTCAATAGTGCCATCCAGCTTTGCAAGTTGTGTGTCCTCAGTTTGAGCAGATTTCGTTCTAACACCTGATTGATATGAAATAATAAGTATGTCAAAACCTTACCAAAACAAAACAATTTAAAAGAAATTTTCACAACATGAATTATTGATGACAGTTACATTGTTAAGAGAAAACCTTAATTATCTGAACTTAAGGTTGGATACTATCACAGGAACTATTTGTCCGAATCATCAAAAGTGAATAGTTTTCCTTTATACTCTATGCTGTATAACTGGTTAAGTTAGCGACGTGGAAATGTTAGCGAATTTCGCAAATGGACAAAATTCGCTAATATTTTATCTCGCATAAATATTCGCCAATTGCGGGAAGAATTTTACAATAAGACTGGTAGGCGATAATTCCCTGGTCAATTATGATCATAACAACATATATTTAACTGCACAACTAGAGTTAAAAGAAAACATAATCTATTATTCAAGCATTGATAATAAGAAATAAATTATTTTGTTTCACATTAAAATAACAAGTTATAATTTACTATAACTACTACGAGTTGGCTACTACTTGTATGAACATCAATAAAACTTCAAATATGGCCAGCGCGGTTTGGTTGAACCGACAAGAAGGTAAAAATGTTTTAATGCAATTGATTGTTCAATTCTGCATAATTATACTTAGTTAATTTTGTTGAAAACGAACACGCTAAGCTATGAAAAGATTTCACACCCTTTACAATTTCACCTTTGCAGTTTGCATTATGTTTATTTTAGTATACATCAAACATACGCATTGTTTGTTGAACATGCTTATAATTGTTCATTGTACACGGGAGTTGGTTTTTTTACGCATGAATAGATTGGAAAACGTAATGTAAATAGGACATGGTATGTTTTTATGCACAACATACTTCAGATTGTGATTTTTACAATGTGCTGATAATACACAAATTACCACATTTCAGCAAACGAAATGTCCAGAATTTCATATTCGTTAACTTTTCAACATACGGAAATTTCAACGTATACTGGTTGGTGAGTAGTAACCGTGATTTTTTCAATACATCAGCATGGATTTCTAATCATGTAGGAAATCAATTTTAAAACTGTTTACCGCATTATAAAGTTAAGCTCCTTTTGTGTACGATGACATAAATATTTTGTTATAACGTCATAAAGTTTGTCCACATGAGAGGCTCCAAAGGGATAATAAATTAGCACTAATTGATGGAGTAAAACAATCAGTATCCGTGATTTTGCGTTTCAACTCAAAATGCTTTCATTACTTTGTTTTTAAAAGTCTTCTGAATCTATATGCAAGTACATGATCTTTAAAACCTTTTTCTTTTGTCTTTAAAATAGAAACTCCCCATATTGAGACTTACTCATGGAAAGTGCACTAACATGTTTAGTATATAAAAGGTTACATACTAACCACAAGATTTTACTTCAAATTTTGGGGAGCTGTAATTTAGTTAGCACTTATTTTGCAGCTCTTGTTTGTGTTAGAGTGATTGCATTTTAAAAATAAATATAGGAAAGCCCAATCGTTATATACGTATCTTTTCAAGTCTTCTGCGTATTCTGCATATAGAATGGTTGCTAAGTTAAGTGTGTAAACTCTACCTCCAACCAAAAGAGCTTATACACCGTATAGTAAACAAATCACGGTAACTACTTGTTCACAGATACTACTCGCCAACCAGTACAGTATATATTTACCACAAAACTTACTTGTCCCAATCAATAATTACTTTTCTGGGACAACAGGACAAGTACTAATTTTGCAGACTGATAGTATAAAAAAAATATTTTACCCTGAGGTTCATTCAGCCAAGTTAAAAGCAAAGGGACATTACTCAGTAAAATCAATTAAAACCTGCTTAATGCATGCACAAAAACGCTTACTACTGATCACTTTTGTGAAGTTTCATTGAATTCCTGTCAGTAGTTGCTGAGAAATTGTCCTGACAAATTATGTCTACAGACGCACAGACTAGCCCATAAGCTTGAATCCAATTTGGAGATAAGCCCCATCAAGGGTATAAAACAATGTAAGATTGAGACAACATTAAACTCATCATATATTCAAGAAAAAGAACATTTTCATCAACATGTAGGCATAGAATTATTACATAGAGCGCTTCAATAATATCTGGTGCTTTGTGATGTTTTTTCCTCAATATTTACTACACAGCACACATATATTAGAAGTGACAGGTGAAATGGTACTCATTCACTGTACCTTAAATATTATCTATAATATAAATTATACCAGTCTACCTAGTCCCGTGACTGACAGAATTAAGACTGATTCACACAAAGTAATCCTTTTTAAGTTAAAGAAATTTTAAAACAACCAGTCTGATTTGACAATTTTTTATCAATTAAACTACAATCTACTAACCTTCATTTGTGTCATCATCAACAAAATCATCGTCTTCATCACCATCATCTACATAATCATCATCCATGAACTCATTCAATTCAGAATCATCTACTCCATCCATCATAGACAAAGCTGAAAAATTGTAGCTCATGCAAATTAACTAAATACAATGTCAACAATTCAAGTTTTCAAATCTTGCAGCGCAGTAGAGCAACATGCACACACATACTATATTACGTATGATTATCAACACATATACTATGTTTTAGATTAGAATAGATTAAAATTACTTTCATGCTTAACACTTAAACAACATTTCAGAAAAAATTACCTTCATATAAGCATATACATTTGTATATATATAATCATAATGAGTAAGAACTTAAAAATTAATAGAAGAAACATTTCGAAACAATTTATTTACAGATGACATACTTCAACATTACTGAATAAATAAAAGGTGCAAAATATGTAGGCTTAAGATCCATTTTATTTATTTGTCAGATTCAGCGTCATTTTCAATATAATTTAGTTATTTCTTGGCAGGCAGTCAACCTAACCAGCTTCCCTGGACTTCGTTTAGAACTTAACCAGTACTAACCACATTTCTATCAGCAAGCTACCCCACATAGTTCAGAGGTGAAGTACAATTTAACAGTCGATTTGTCACGAGTAGTGTGAGCCTAGGCAAGGTTAAGATTCAAAAGAAGATATGCAGCATCTAGTTGAATGGGGTATGATTGCTCCAAGAGCAAACATACCCTACCAACAACTCCCTCACTTGCAATAAACATAATTTTTGAATTGGTCAGACTGAATCTGGACCCTTTTGTTTCGAAGACTTTAACACAAACAAGAGGGCTAAGATGGCCCTATATCGCTCACATGACAATCACTGTTCACTCATTAAAACATTGTTTTAAATGGGTGACCTAGTTTTTGACCCCAGATGACCCATGTTAGAACTTGTCCTACATATAAATAAGACGAACATTCTGACAAAATTTGGTGAAGATCCAATCAAAACCATGAAAACTACAGCATAGACAAGGTTTTCCTAAGATTTGACCTTGTGACCTAGTTTTTGACCCCAGACGACCTATGTTCGAATTTGTCTTACATATCATTAAGACAAACAGTCTGACTAGGTTTGGTGAAGATACGATCAAAATTTGACATCTACAGTGTTAATAAGGTTTTCCTAAGATTTGACCTTGTGACCTGGTTTTTGACCCTAGGTGACCCATATTTGAACTTGTCCTTAATATCATTAAGACAAACAATCTGAAAAGATTGGCCAAGATCCAACTAAAACCATGACATTTAGAGCTTTTACAAGATTTTTACCTAAGATTTGACCTGGTGACCCAGTTTTTGACCCCGGCTGACCCATGTTCAACCTTGACCCACATATCATTGAGGCAAACATTCTGACAAGGTTTGGTGAAGATCCAATTAAAACTGTGACATCTACAGTGTTAACAAAGTTTTCCTAAGATTTGACCTGGTGACCTAGTTATTGACCCCAGATGACCCATATTTATACTTGACCGTTATATCATTAAAACAAACAATTTGACAAAGTTTGGTGAAGATCCAATAATAACTGTGAAATCTACAGTGTTAACATGGTTTTTCATAAGATTTGACCTAGCGACCTAGTTTTTGACCCAAGATGACACATGTTCGAACTCGTCCAAGATATTATGAAGACAAACATTCTGACAAGGTTTCATGATCATCCAATCAAAACAGTGACTTCTAGAGTGTTCACAAGGTTTTCCAGCAATTTGCCCTAGTGACCTAGTTTTACTACAGAAATGACCCATTATCAAACTTGACCTACATATTATTAAAATAAACATTCTGACAAAGTCTCATGAAGATCCAGTCAAAACAGTGATTTCTAAAGTGTTCACAAGGTTTTCCCTTATTTGGCCCTGGTGACCTAGTTTTTTACCCAAAATGGCCCAATATCGAACTCGTCCGAGATTTTGTTGATATTAACGTTCTGACCAAGTTTTGCTAAAATTGAGCTAAAAATGTGGCCCCTAGTGTGGTCACAACATAAAGTTTGACGACGCACGACGCACACCGCCGGACGGAGAGTGATCCTTATAGCTCACTTTGTGACATGTGAGCTAAAAAGAGGAAATCAGCTGAAAGGAGGAAGAATCACATCCCTGATTTTTAAGTCATACCATCATCTGCTTCAAGCACTTCTTCCTTGTCAACAGTCCGATGTTTTCTTTTACTTCTTGTGCACAATGAGGAAGAAGAAGGTGTGGAAGCAGCAGATTTAGATCGAGCAGAAGTGATTTTCGGAGCAGGTTTGCTCGCTTTATTACCAATGGGAAGATCCAATCTGATGGGACCAACTTCATCAGTGAAATGTGACAGTTCTAATTATGGTATAAAAATATACATCAAGTTAAATCGGAAGGTAAAAATCTAATAGCAAACACTTTATCCTCAGATTATGGGATATGACAAGACTAAGACTCTTAACATCAAAATATACACTAAGCTAGTCTTTATAACAAAACATTTTCATAACCATTGCTTTGTAATTAACTCTAATTGACATAAAGGCGTATTGTTTTCAATTTAAAGCTTATAGCACTACAAAAGAAGTTTGACTGAACAATTGATGATTATGTAATGAAACAACGTTACAAACTCGGACTGTATCTCTGCTTCATGGATTAGGGAATGACATGTAGACTGTGGGAAGAAATTGCTTGAATTGTAAGACATGGAGGATTTCAAAATTATGTAGCATGTACCTGGTTTCCTGTATTTCCATCCTTTATCAACAAAGAATTTCTTCAATGCTATCTCTTGTTCCAAAGATACATATAACATCATTAAGTAAGTATCCATAGTAACTCTGAAAATACATTGTATCAAATTATATTGTTTAATCAAATACTGAAACATGAAGTTCTCTTTGTTTTTTTCTTTTTCTCAACACTTTCTTTATGAATTGATATTGCTTATTCTCCATATTCAGTCTTCGAACTAACTTTTTTAAAGAACTTGCCCGAACTGTACATGGACCATTGAAAATAAGACAATTCACCACTAGCCCGATTACACAATTTTGAGAAAGTTCAGTAGCCTGAATAGAAATTTACAAGCCCCAGGCTGTGGGCTAGTGGGTTAGCATGAAGATTGCCACATTATACATATATTCTACTTAATGTCATACAGAATCAATGTATTGAGAATGGTCATAGGCAACAACTGTATAAGACTCAAAGCGCTCTTGTACACGATGTTGGTGCTAGATGAAAATGTGAAATCTACTTGACCTAGTACAGAATAATTCTAATTGATGTGTGTATTGTACGGATATATGACTAGATTGCACCAGCATTTGGTTCACACCAGTAAATACTATAAGTATTTGTATATAAAAAATCAAAATTGGCTTTATAGACAGCCAGATCAGCTCAGTTGGTAGAGTGTTCGGCTTGCAAGCAGGGAGTGGCGGGTTTGAGCCCTGCACCAAATCACATTATTTTTCTCCTATAACATGATCACAATTCACATGAATTTCGAGTTCATGCGTCCTTCCTTGCATTTATTTTATGTATGCCTATCATACCATTAAAACTTGGTACACAAGTCACACATTTTTTTCCATTTTTAGTAAACTTGTAGAACAGTGTCAGAATAATAGGTATAATATATATGTACAACCTCTTCTTGTTAGTTTCTGTATTTTCTTGCTTCTTCACAGACCTTGAAGGTGCAAGACTTTCACCAAGAAGCAAAGTTGGTGCCCAGTCAGGATTTGATCTATCATACATACTACATGGTTTGCCTGAAAAAAGAGCATTCTAAATTAAGGTCTATACAACATGTCAAGCATTGACATGCAAATTAAACTATATTGTTTTGAAAAACACTTGACCACTAAATATATGAATCATAAACATTTTTAAGCAAGATTTATCAAGTAGATTAGAACTATACCTCTACTCGTACTCCGAAGAAATTGTCTTTCTTTTTAATAAAATTTGATGTTTGCTAATCTATAAATAGCACACAATGTCATGTCATGACAAAACAAACAAGAGGTTTGAGGTTTTGGACAAGAAGATTTTTTTGTTATCCAATATAAATCATATGAACCCCATGACAGGGCTAATTTTCTTCCTGGGGCAATACTTTTAACAGACTTGGTAGAGCTCCGCTAGACAATGCTACATACCAAATATCTTAGCTCTAGGTTTGTCGTTGACAGACAAGAAGATTTTTTAAATTTTCCTAGACAGATTAGAGTAAACTCCAGGGCAGGGCCAATTTTGACCCCAGAGCAATAATTTGAACAAACTTGTTAGAGGTCCACTACATAATGCTACATACAACATATCTAGGCACTAGGGATTGTGGTTTCTGACAAGAAGATTTTTTTAATTTTCCTATATAAGCCTACATGAATCAAGTGACCCCTGGGGCTGGGCCAATTTTGACCCTAAGGCAATAATTTGAACAAACTTGGTAGAGGTCAACTAGACAATACCACACACCAAATATCTAAACTCTAGGCATTGTAGTTTCTGACAAGAAGATTTTTTAAATTTCCCTATATAGGTCAATGTAAAATCAAGTGAACCCTGTGGCAGGGCCAATTTTGACCCTTGGACAATAATTTGAACAACTTGGTAAAGGTCCACTAGACGATGCTACACACCAAATATCTAAGCTCTAGGCATTGTAGTTTCTGACAAGAAGATTTTAAAAATTTCCCTATATACAGTACGGTTCGGGTGATTTGTCCGAAAATTGTGTTTCCCCCGCGTTCGTAATTGGCAATTTATCACATGTAGCTGTGATTTTCTTCGCAGCATCGATTTTGAAAAAAAGCGAATCACCTCAATGTCGCTATTCACCGCCTTTTATGACTTCTTATCAGAAGGTCACATGGTAAGATAATTCAGGATTTGAACATTTACTAAAGCCGTCGGCACGAGACCCACAGAACTCCAGGCATCTGATTAAATTTTGTTAAGTAGGAAATCCCAATCTTGAAGTAAATATGTAGAAAAAACGGCGAATATGCTAAGCGAATTGTAAACTGTGTAGCCATGTTTTACATGTGCAGCGTTACGGCGTTACATACAAGGCGAGATTCATATGTCAATTTATTTTTAGTGTTCTATATATCGAGTGCCAGGGCGGGAATCATTATTTAGACCGAGTCGCAGTCTCTCATTTTACCAAGTAGCTCGGTGCTCTAATCAATAAAACCAGTCCATTGTTTACATGTAATACTATTTCGCGCAATAATATACGAAAGCTGACAGATTAATTAAAGCTCATCAACTACTAAATTAAGTTCTCAACACTCGTTGATTATAATATTTATGTCAACACTAATTTTTCACACATATCAGGTAACAATTTGTTCACCAAAACACTATTAAATAAGGTGTGAATAACACTGATATTGACAAGAAATTTTAAGTTTTGAGTAAACTAAAGAGGCGACATCGCCAGGGCCCTAGCTGCACTTTAGGGGAAGGGGCCCGGGGCCCTCAGGTAGGGGAATTTTGCGTCATTTTGAGGAAAAAGGGGAATTTCAGGGGATCTTTTTCAAATGCCGTGTAACCCTGCAATAAGCCTTTTAAGCTTAAAATGGCTGTATTTAAATATACAACATACATTAATATACTATTAATCAAAGGTTAATAACTTAATATGAATCATTTAAGCAAAAAAAAAAAAAAAACTTTTTTTTTTAGGGGATATTTTTTTCAAAAATAGGGGAAAAAAGTATATGATTTTAGGAGGGGAATGGGGCCGAAATTCGGCCCCAAAAAACGTCAAATGAGGGCCCTGATCGCAAATCACTGGGTTGAGCGATCGTCGACGCAATCCACTGCATATTATTGCCTCTCAGTGGTGACGATCATCGTCTCTGGGAACGCGACGGCCAAAATTCAAATCGCCACGTTGAAGCGATCTACCTGTGGCTTAGCGCGATTTTCGGACAAATCACCCGAACCTTAAGTCTTTATAAAATCAAGAGACCCCTGGGGCGGGGCAGCTCTAAGCATAGTAGTTTCTGACAAGAAGACCTTTTAAAATTTGACCCTAGGGCAATAATTTGAACAATCTTGGTAGAGGTGCACTAGATGTAGCCCTACTATTTCGGCTTTCCAGTTGGCCGATTTTTGTGAACAATTTCGGAAAGGCCATCCTCTCAGCCTTACAAACATCTGCATATTTATGTGCGGAAATTACGCCAAAGTTCTTCAATAACAGGCATAACTTACTTAAATCGATAGAAATAACAATAATCTGCGTGAAATTGCTGTAAAAAATCTGTGTCTGAAATATTAAACTTAAATTTTATGTTGCGTGAAAAAAAACGGTACAAAAGGACTAAATCGATCTTTATAATGAGTACCTAGAATTAACGAAAGTTCATTTAAGTTTACCTTGCCAACGTTTCGTTGGCATGCCAGCTTAAACTTGTATTTAAATTAAATAATTGCGAAGCGAATTTTTGAGAGTAGGCAATGTTTACCATGACACCGGCATTTTACCACCATTACGCCAGTTTCGTTTTCAGTGCTGAAATAGACGATTCTATTTCCATCAATTAGACCGCCGCCATTGTTTAATCACGTGACCGTCCGCCATTACAGGAGTGAAAGTTCCTAAGAAGTATGCGAGTTGATTACCGATAAAAATCTATAACCGCAAGTTTTTGTCTGTAAAAATGACACAGAAGGAGCAATTTCGTTAGTATTTGCTAGCGGAGTAGTGTATAATAATGAATATACCTGTAAATAAATGATTTGCCTATCTTGTGTCTTTTATTATTTGTTTAATTGCTAATATGAGACCTCAGACTGTTTCTACCTGCCTTCATAAGCAGAAAACGAATGCTTGATCAAATTTTAATTATTCAATTGAATATCTGGTGCTATATATAGATCCTTGGCTTTTGAACAGACATGCATTAGCGTGTGATGATGATGGTGCTCGTCGTAATTTCTTTGTTTTCTTCGTAATGATAATGATGGTGGTGGTGATCGTGTGCTGGTTGTGATAAAAACTTTGTTGCATGAATGTGATTGTTTAAAACCACGTTTTCCTTTCAGAACTGCATGATGACAAATTTAATGTGATGTATTCGTTGTCAATTTCATATTCCTGTGTCCACTTTTTGGAATATGTCACATCTGACACGTGTGATATATTCGGTCGAATTTTTCACTCGTGTTACATATTCGATCTGTGACATGTGTGACTCGATCAACAATAGTTAATCAATAATAAACAGCAACAGTTCATGAAAAAAAATCAATTAGTAATTTTATATCACAGTTCTTAACGCTTTTTACTGAAATAACATCTAGCTGATAATGATTTTACATTTTATTTTCAAATTATAGACAAGTGACACACTTTGTTTATTTATTCTATGTTGTACGTGTACCTAAAACAATCACCAAGGTCCCAATATGCTACTATTAATCCAATTCCACCTCATTAAAACATCAGATAAGATGTCACACGCATATACTGTCTCAGCAAGTTTTATGATACCGAGACAGGAAAACAGGAAATTGACAGCTGACTTCAAAAAGAATTACCGACACTTAAAGACATTGAACCAGGAATGCGAGGCAAGTGCGTTATGGACCAGCAAGACCCTAGCTGTTTCCACAGTAGGGGGTAATAAAACAGACAGGGTCATTGATAGACTAGCTTCTCTTTACATAATCAGTTACTCTATGCTTATAAAAACAACAGGAATTTAGTCATAAACTTATTATCACCATATCAATAAAATTATGACCCTACTTTTTTACTAGGTGTCAAGTCTACAGACCATGACCAGTCAGGATTAATCCAATTAGGGGCAATAAAACAATTAAGAGATTAGACCTCATGTGGATTTGGGAGGGGGTCACTTATATAGTAGCTGTTCAATGTCTATTAGATGACTGTGTAATATGGCAAACCTAAGTGTGATCGTGTGATCAATTAATTAGCGACTTTCGGTTGTTCAATTAAAATTATGGATCACTGCATGATACAAATGATATACTGGGTGCTTATGCCTTATCGTTAATAAAAACTATTTTGTAAAATACCTGCGATATGCGTAAAGACAAACTGAATATATTTATTTAAAATCATTGCAATGAACTCTGTACAGTGATTTATTTTATGTATACAACTATGGTTTAGTTTTTAAATCTATAAATTGACTAAATATATATATGACTGGATAATAAACAACGAAGAAGTTACTACGCTTTCCTATTCATTTGCTGTAGTTTTCACTATTTTACTAAAGATGTACATTATGTTTGTTTGAATTAATGTTCACAATGAAATGGAATTGTTTTATTAATTATGGCAATGAAATATCGGAACATTGTGATATTAGTTTACTAAATTTTACAATGATATATTGACAATTTAATAATGCTGTACTTCTATAATTTGTGTTAAAATGTATGTCGCTATGTGTGTCTGGCACGTAGAATTTCCCATTCATTTAGTCTTTTTTTTATTGTTAGATCAATCAAACACAACACATTGTCTACCACCACCGCGCTTATAAGGCATTTTTACTGATTTATTTACTATCAGTTTCTTTGTGTTTTCACTCCTGTAATGGCGGATAGGAGATTGAAGAGTACTTTTTCAGGGGAGGTAAATCGTACAAAATTTAAAAATAGAATCGTCTATAGTGGGGAGAAACAAATCATTAATATTAATGCATCTTTCAGAAAAGATATGTTGGATTAATTTATACTAATATGAGTATAGAAACGTTTTTTATTACGCATGGAATGGTTCACTTTGGTCACAGATAATGAGATATTGCAGTTATTGTGCCCAACGGGTTTTAATAGGGGATTTTCCGCACACAAATATGTAGATCTGTGTTAGACTGTGCGGGACGGAGCCAAGACGAAAAAATGTCTCGCGGTCACAAAGCAGTCTAATTAGTTGGACTACACTAGACGATGCTACACACCAAATATCTAAGCTCCAGGCCCCGTGGTTTTTGACATTTGGACAAGAAGATTTTTAAAGCTTTTCCTATTGCTTGCCATGGCAACCAGAGTCTTTTATGAAATTAATTTTTTTAACAACTTTGGTAGAGCTTCATGCAAGGAACATCCATGTAAAGTTTCGTTGAAATTAACCAACTGGTTAAGGAGATGTTGTTTAAAGCAATTTTTGATGCACGCACACACACGGACGACGGACATCACACGATCACAATAGCTCACCATGAGCACTTGGTGATCTGGTGAGCTAAGAATTAAATCTACCATGTATAAAATGATCAGAGCAGATCTTTGAGTACTTGGATGGCACATCTTTCCTCTTAATATTAGCAAGCCATAGTTGCCGACGATCTTCACTCAACGACTTAGTAAAATCGCCCTCATGATTTCTGACAATGGGAATTGTATAAAAACCTCGCTTTTTTGTCCTATCAGCACGATTTTTACAACCTTTGACCCAGCAAGAAATAACCATTCTGGCTAAATATATAATTATTATTAATACAGAGTTCCCACATGTACAATATTTACCTCCCTTTTTCTGAATTGGCAGTCATCTTGAAAGGCAAATTTAATTTCTTATGTGCTTAATAGAAAAACAACAATAGAAATGCTGTTATTAATCAACTCATTTCATAAAAGATAACTTAATTATGAAGTAATAAAACCATAAGCATGTCAGGTTTAAGAAAATGTACTTGTCACATATGAATCTTTTATATTAAGAATTATCAAAACAAAAATATAAATATCTTCTATCAATGCGTGCCAATTTTGCCTTTCGACAGTTGTTTTGCCAAACAAAATGGCGGATGTACAAGAAATACCCGGATGTTATGACGTCATATGTAAACATGTTTAATAATAAAATAATAGAACTTTGAATGCTACCACCCAGGAGTCCTAAATTGGGTGCGAGAAAAATATATGGTCCTCACCTGGAACCTTGGCACCGTAGTCAGAGACTCAATTACGTCGCTAAACATTTAACCATACAGCAAGACTGTTGAAAGTGACCTATATTCCTATCACTACAGTACAGGGCGAATAATTTTAGTGACGAATTGTTCACGATTACTACGATTTCAGAGGAAATAGATGAAGTCAATCCATTATTACATATCGTATGTAATAATGGATTGCCATTTTGTCCGAAAAATTTATAGACGTTCCCTCACAGAAAAAAAGCAAAGTGTTTGAATAGATAAATAGTTGCACTTACTTGTGTTAAACTGGTTCTCGCTGACTTATCTGTACCTAGCATGGGACGGGAACCAGTTTAGTGTGGGTTTAATCCCGGATGTACGGTAAGTTCCGGACGACGTATATAAAACCCGGAGAATACGGGGATATTCCAGATCCTCGCACCGGTTACGTCACGCCTTGCGACTAATTTAAATTGGTACCCGTTCCATGTTGAAGTGTACCGAAGGCTTTGTGCACACAAGTCAACAGGAACCAGTTTACTAAATAATTTGAAATTCATGTACAAGTTTATCAAGGGAAGTAACCACTACGGGGAGTTTGATTCCTGATAGAAATTGGACAATTGGAAACGGCTATGACGCCATAAACTAGGTGTTTTATATTTATTTACAATTTTTAGCCAAATAATTAATTAATCCAAAAACGTAGAGTTTATATTTTGTGAAACCCGGAGTACGAAGCCCAAAGACAATGTATATATAAGTACTTGACTATACATATATAGGTCTTTGGTACCGTATATGGGCATAAATCAAAATAATGAAGACAAAGCGTGACATGGGGGGTCAAATTTAGAATGATACTTTTGTTCATAATATTGCCAAAAGTAGGTTGGGAATATATTATATTGTGAAAAATTGACAATGGCTAAAGTATAGGATTAAAGTCTTCTTCAAATTAACAACATTTTAATCAAATAAATATTATATTTTCAATAGCAATCCTTAAAATTCAAACAATCTTATGGATAAAACTATGGAAATAATAACACATTTTTGTGATTTTTTCAGCAGACTTTCATGAAAACAACTTTTTAATACAAACAAAATATACATACAACCATAATTTTCCAAAAAATATATATTTATGGCGTTTTGAACTTCATTTTTTTTAAATACGCTTCAAAAAGTTTTTATGTAACATTTACTGCTGCAAATACAAATTAGCTAAATCAATTTTATCAATTTTCAGGTATATTCAAAGATATATGTGAATTTTCACTTAATTGGTAGTATTCTTGGGTAACTTAACAATGTCCCCAAAACTAGTATATATCTTCTGTTACCGTTACACTCGGGACAGATATTCTTTGTGTATGGTCTTTTGATAATGACAGTATTGTTAATCTATTGTTATACAATTTGTTTTTCATTGTAATACAATTTGTTCAATTATTTTATTATAAACTACAAACAGATAATCTATTTGATAATGTTTTAGTTTTAAATGGTGACAACACCAACACCAGGGGACGTTCTAAAACTGTAATGTAAATATACGAAACTGTTATGATAAGGAGTATCATAAAATGGATTCATAACAACATCTGTCAAACGTATTTTGCAATTCATTAAATAAGATTTTGAACAAATCAAAACTATTTCCAATTTGGTAAGTCAATTGCGTTACTGAACATGAATTATTAATTTATATATATACAGACTAAGTAAAGGTTACACTCCGTACAAATTTGTTTAGTCTTTTAGCATACAAATATGAAAGTGCTATGATCATTGCATTGCAATTCATTCTTAGTATGTTTTTTAAGATAATAAAAAGATGTCCTGCTTGATATGTTGTTGGTTGAAAATGTTGTTGGAGGGAGGGGAGGAATTAGAAAACATTTAAAACTGTAGATTTGTCAACTTGTAACAATTAATATCGCATTATCATATTTTTACTAATTTTGCCACTTATCAAATTAAAGAAATGATTTCTCAACATATTCAAACTATTTCAAACTATATTGAACAAATCTTTTAAACATGAATTAAGTCATATAAACAGACATATAGAAAATACACTCGGGACTCACAATTTCTTCTTTGTTTATTTTAAGTAAAACAGTCAGGACTCACAATTTCATCTGTTTGTTTTAAGTAAAACAATACTAAAAAGTTTTTGAAATGTTTTGATTATAAACTACGTATTTGCAACTCAACTCAAGGAAGATATGCGTCACTGAAATTAGATTTCAAAATTTTGAAAAATAACCCAGATATGAGAAAAGTCTACATACTTAAAGGACAACCCTCGTATATCATAGAAAATGTTTAATAAAGAAATATCAATTTCAAGTCTTTCTACTCAGAGTGTGCTTCTTCTCAGTCCTCTATAAATGGGAGTTTTACCACTTATTTAGGCATTTTGTAACTTCATGATCCTGCAGTGTTAGTATATTGTTACTGGTATAGTTCCTGTAAAAGCAAACCGAATTTGTGTATAATATTGCATGACGATGTGTTTGTGTCCCGAGTGTAACATTTTCAATTGTTATATATAAATAATATAACATGTAAAATATGTTAAGAAATCATGAAATAAATCGATAAATTCAGTAGTGTTTTCATCTGAGAATGTTTCTTCATCAAAATAAAAGATAAATTACTTTTTATCTTCAGTATATTGAACAAATCTACTTGGTATATATATCTGAATATAACTACTTTTATAAGAACTTTCAAACTTTTTAAACATGCTCCATTTCACTGCTTCATACTTTAAAGTATTTATTCACGTCAGTTATTTGATATAAATGTGGAAAACAATTAACATGGACTACTGTTCTATAGTTACATATCATAATTAAGATGATGAATATATAGCGTTACACTCGGGACAACACTTAAAACCATGTACACAAAAAATGAATTGCACTACATGAATTTGTTTTAGTTTTGTGAGCTTGTGGGCACGCTTCTGTTTGAGAAATAGAGAAAAAACATATCAAATTCAAAGAATGATAAAAAAATCTTATCTAAATGCAAAATGTTACACTCGGGACATTTCCAATCAGCTTTATTCAAGATGGTATAACTTAAAAAACAAATGATTCTTTTGATCATTTCTTTTTTTAAACAACATGGACAAATATGCCTATCAATATGTTAAACTGCATTTTCTGTTCAAGCATTAGTTTACTTACAGCAATATCATCAATTTGAATTTCCATTTTTTCCTTGAGCAAAATATTTTACATGTGCACTTGAAAGGTGATTTCTAAATAATACTTATTATTGAAATATTTGAACAAAATGCATTAAATTTTAAATATAACACATGTACAATGAAATTAAGAACAACCATTGATTACTTACCCAAAAACTGAACAAAATATAAAAGATTGAAAAATGTGTAAAGAAAAAATGTCACGCTAAAAGTGTTACACTCGGGACATTTTTTGCCTGTTTTTCTAATGTAACTTTTGAACGAGTAACACAATCAAGCTGAAATTTTGCAACATTTTTAACAACATCAAGACACACCATCAGAATATTAAAGTACATTCCTGTGTTGTGTGGTATTCTTTAAATCTTGAAAAGAAAAATTGTCTTCATTATTTTGATTTATGCCCATATATGATTAAAGACGTTGGCTACGTTTTGCCAGAGACGTTTATACGTCAGTTTTTTTTCCACATTGACATATAGGGAAAATGAAAACTCTTTCATGAATGAATTTTTAAAAACGTTGCATGATGATCATCATCATCTCGAGTATTGAATGTTTGGCTATTTTTTCTGTTATTATGATTATCATATAATCATGCAAATTTAGTGGTTTTTTTTAAAGACTGATCAATGTAATTCATGAATGAGTTTTCATTTTCCCTGTATGTCTGTGGGAACAAAATGGAAACTGTAGCAAATGTCTTTAAATTGCGTATTAAAAATCTCTAGTATGATATCATATATTCACATGGGCCTTTTTGACGCAACAGTTAGCGTTTAAATAATTAATTAATAATATTATAAAAATGGTAAGTTGTTCCTACAAGTATCCGACCGCGGGTAAAACCCCTCTCCGCTCCGACGGTTTAATCCATGAAACGAGTGCATATACAATGTATATATGACGTATAGTATATGCATAAGGATTGCTTCATACTCGGCTAACCTTGTCTTCAGAAAGCATAACCTGCGGAACCCGATGCACTCACTATTCTAATTGTAATAATATATAGTCTCCAGTTTTCTATTAAAGTGTTGTTTGTTAGACCGTTAACAAATATTTAACGATTCATCAAACAGTCAATTAAATTTTAAACAGCTGCCAGAATCACGAGCGTTGCAGATTGAATATCAGTCATCTTACTATAGTCAAACCTGTCACGTTAGCTGTCACATCTGAATAAAGGCCAACCAGTGAATAAATACCTTTAATTGGTTTCATTGATAAAATCATTAATCATTTAGAACAAAATGACATAACTCCACACTTTTGTTTTTCCACGAGTGTTCTCTGTTTACAGGTGTGACTGTGCAATGTATTTGCAGGTGATCATCTGTATAAGTGGAAAGATAATGACTGGCCGTCATACCCTCTAGTCGGTCGTGTATAATTGTTTGAGTGGAATTATTTTATATAACAGAATATGCACTAGTTGAAGTCACGTTAAGTTGTTTGAAGCAGTCTTGCCGACGATATTAAAACGCAATGTACTGTCATTACGCAGAGATAGATGTCCTTTCCTGACGTCAACAACGATCAACTGTTCAATTTGGGATTGCCTCGTGTGACATCCTTGATTTTTTTCAGAGATAAAAGTGATCATTGTAGTCAACGTTATGTTGTAAAATCAACGTTAACACATGTTGATGCAAAAAAATCCACACTGACTAATGAGGAAATACAAGTACAATGTATGACCTTTGAAATAAAATGATCATATGAAACCTGCAAAAAATATTGGATATACAAAATTAAAACGATTTTCCCTGTAGAAGCCTGTTTCGCCTGATTAGATTTTACCTTAATTATCATCCCTACTCATATTTCGAATAGATTTTTGAATGTGATTTGTCACGTTCCTATAATTATCATCAAGCTGAGAACTGTCATTGGACTCCATAACAGCCTGGTTAAAGCCGCACAAGAAAACAGGTCTCAACTAAATAGTGTGATGTACCTGGTATATTTCTTCAATTAAGTGAGTTGGATAAAAAATATTTTAAATTATTTTATTGTAACCACATGGAAAGAGTCACGTATCTAAATAAGTACATATGTCACTAAAATGCATGACATATTCAAATGCGTAGAATTAAACCCGCATATATACTGCTAGCAACTTGAAAGCGCGCCTCAGTGTTGCTGTTTTGTTGTGTTTTTTTTCCAGTAAAAATAATGGGTGAGTAATTTATCTACATGTACAGGCGTATGCATGCATTTGCAATAATCTACCATCGATAGTTGTGTTTTGTGCCTTTTTGGCATTATCTTGATATTACAGGGCGAATTATTGTCTGACCGTATTGATTTGCACGTTACACTGAATGGCGAAGTAATGGCCGGGTAACCTGCGGAGGTCGAATGTTAAAACTGTTGACTTACGAATAATAATTCGAGTCACTATTTATGAACGTAAAATAATGGTTGCCGGTTTAAAATAGTAAAAAGTTTTTTTATGCAAGATGATTCAGAATTACGTGATCACGTCTGAACCTTGTGGAAATTCGGGTTAACTATAGGCCATATATATATAGGCCCTACTTTTTAAATCAAATATCTTTGTGTCAGGTCTTTTTTATTTCAGTGACCCTAAATGTGTTCAATGCGGTGATGTACTGTCGTGTTAAAATCAGTTGCATTGATGTTGATATTTACTGTTAATTGTTTGTGTATTACAAAAGTTATTAATGCAATATTGCATAAATTGTATTCATTTAATGTGCAAGTTTCCAATGATTTATTTCTTTTTTGAAATGCTAAAGTTCTACGGTAAAGCTGTTAAGTCGGTCCATTAGTGTAAATATAATATAAATATATATTTGAATGGCTACGAATAATATCCATGAGTACATTTCTCTTTTTTTGCTTCGTAAGGAAAAAATCACATTCCGACAATACCTTCAGTACTTTGATTCTGGTTCCTTTCTATGCACCTTGTTAAACATAGATACACGTCTCACCACTTTCATGTGATTTACATAACACAGAACTGGGCTCGGTATAAAATTTGAAATATGCAAAAGTTGTGTATGCAAAACCTTTTGTCCCTGCAGAAACCTGTTTCGCCTGACTATATAATTTATATAGCGTTTACCTTATTACGCAACACACTGTATATGGAGAGTTTTAAACTTTTAGTGACCTACATAACGTGATGTGGTGTATATGTAAGTCGCGTTCTGCTCACTAAACATAGCATCGGAGATTTTATACACGACAGGTTAAAGGATAGTGTTTCATATATAAAGAATATGTTAATTAAATTTTATATCAAGTATCATGTATTGCTGTGTGTAATTTGCGTACAATTTTTATATTCGAAAGCGCAATGTCAAATATAATCAATTAAACACTAATTTTGAAAGATGCAGGTGGAGAAAAATACTTATAAAATCTTCGACTTAGCAAAGCATGATCTATAGCAAAATAAGAATTGAAACAACACCGTTGACAATACACCTATCATTTGCATGTCAGCTTACATCTATGGGAACGTTTTGTTTTCGGTCATTTAAATACAAATTTCGCCAATCGAGTTGAGTATTCAAATTCGGTTTGAAATGAAATGCTTTGAAACAAAGACTGACTGTATGTTCTTTTAAACAGTTTTTAGCGTACATGTATATATGTAGTTAAAATTACCATGTAGGTAAAATCTACGATTCAAGTGTTTTTTTACGTATGCATGTGTACACATCACAAAGTTGTTGCTGTTGATTTCATAACCGAAAACAGTTGAAACAGATTAATGTAGATCTATACACAGGTGAAAATATATACACACGTATATACATGTCAAAGCTACCATGCACAAAGGCCGATGACACGACGTATCAGATTTTAGTTTTGGGCTAAGCCCAGCATTACTAAATATCGTGTTTACAATAACATTACTGACATTTATAAACACCGACCTATATACGGACATTTTCGTAATTATCCTTATACATTGTGTGAACATTATAATATACAATATAACATTAACGTGCGAGCTACTGATTCATAATTCTGAACACATTGCCAAAAACTTGTCTGTGGCGTACGTGCATAAATAATAAACTTAACTGCTTAGTACAACTAACCGATTGAACCTGATTTTATATTCTATTGTTAAATGGCCCATTCGACAGCTATGGCCATTTCATAACCGCCCAAAATAAGAGAGAGTATAAGATACAGTTTTCCCGGTTCCTTAATTGTCGTGCCCAGTCTAAAGCACCAATACATCCGTTTCATGTGCTTACTAAGCACACTACTGAGCTCGGTGATGGGGATTTAGACATTGTTAAGTATCTCTGAAGTATTGGATACCTGAGTCAAGATTCGATCCCACAACCGTCTGATTGGTAATCATGTGCGTTACCATTAGACCAACTGTCCAATCCTCTATTGAAGCATTTTTGAAATGACGACGACGAACTTATAGGACAATGAACTGACTTTGCATCGGGATAGATGTATTTTCCTGACACAGTGTCGATGATCAACGTTTTAATTTGAGCGTCGTTCGACATCTTTTAAACTATTCTTGGATGAAAATGGTCATTGGATTCTGTGATGTTTTTTAACAAAGGTCGGTTATAAAATCAACAGCAACAACTTTTGTTATGTGCATATATTGGTTGTTGTTGATAAAATACACATATTGATGCATGGGAAAGTGATGTTTAAACTTTGAAATAAAATGGTACATTTACAAATGAAGTTGTGACAATCCTTGCATAAACCTGTCTCGCCTGACTAGACTGGGCTAAATAAAGACAGAAAGGCACTGATGTGGAATGGGTAAAGAGGTGTGGAAAAGAGTGTCAAGGGGTATAAAGGTCGACCACTTCTCGCCAAAGCTAACAATCAGTGATTTAAACAAGGCAGGATAAGGGATATTTTTTCATATTAAACAGTATGTTGATTTTTTTATATCATATACATATGTAAAATATTTTGTACTACTTTGTGTTGATTGTGTACATTACTTTTTTGGAAGATGATTCTTGAATCAATTTGCTATTGCATCAACAACTTACTCTCCGTCGACGACCTAATAGCAGCAACAATTTGTCGAACAGGAAAGCCGAACAGAAAAAGTTCTGAACTAAATAGTGTGAATATTTATAATATACGTTGATTGCCTTAATTAAGTGTGTAGGAACTAAACGTATTTCAAATTGTTCTATTTTAACCACATACAAATAGTCATAATATATAGATCTAAAATAAGCGTACGATGGTAATACATTTGTATACATGATGTATTCAAATTAAATGTTTTGCGTATCCGCTGTTAGGACTGTATGGTATGAAATAGCGTTCCAAAGTGTTGAACTGTGTCAGCATATAAAATAGTTTTACTGGTGGGTCAGTAATATCTCTACAGATGTGTACATGCATTTGCAATACTTCACCATTCTTGGCATTACCTTGACATTATTTGTAAATGTTATGTCTGCCCATTAGAGTAAATGTTAACAATAATTGCATGAAGCGCAATGACGAGTAAAATCAAATGACCACTGATGAAAGAAGTAGACAGAGAACATATTTTTACCTTCTTTGAATTAGCTAAACATGACTTGCAGCAAAATAGGAATGAAAAAAAAATGTTAATCGAAAACCTCTCTAGAACACTTGGTTGATTTTTTAAAGCGACGTTAACATAATTCGTTCAAACGTTTCGCGATTCGTGTGAAGTACTCCGATTCGATTTGAAACAAAATGCTTTAGGGGCAAATGTTCTAAATTATTGTTATAAACTGTTACTGACAACAATAATAAAATGTTACATTTTCTTTCAGACACTAACATGCCTGGTCTCGGAACGTCCATCGTCATGGTTCTAGTGGCCGTTTTTATCGGCTATCAGTTAAATCTAAAGGCTTCAGATAATGATACAATCTACGACAAGAAATTGGAGTCAGAATATGATTACATAGTGATCGGATCAGGATCTGCCGGTTCCGTAGTTGCTGCCAGACTGTCTGAGGACAAGGATAACCGAGTGCTTCTTTTGGAGGCTGGGGGACATTATAACGAGAATGAAGCTCTTCATGTTCCTATGCTATGGTCAACAGTAGAAATGACAATCCATGATTGGCAATATTACACTGAGCCACAGACGAATTCCTTTCAAGGACTAAATGGAAAAAGAGGATTTTTTCCTCGTGGCCGAGTTCTAGGTGGAACAAGCTGTTTGAACGCTATGCAATCCACACGCGGTAGTCCTTTCGACTTTGATGAATGGTCGGCAGCTGGATGCGAAGGTTGGAGTTACAAGGAGGTGCTACCATACTTTAGGAAAGCCGAGGATGTGGATATAGATGAATTAGAAGAATCACCATACCATAACAATGGAGGACCGATATCGAATACATACAGTTATAAAACAGAGTTATCAGATATATATTTAAAGGCGGGAAAAGAACTTGGATATACAATCACAGATTATAATGGTGAAGATCAAGAAGGATTTAGTACCGCACAAAAAAGTATTCGAAATGGAGTCCGCAGCAGCACTGGTCTGGAATATATTGACAACGCACACCATAAAGAAAATTTGCATATATCTTTAAACAGTCTTGCGACAAAAATTGATATTTCTAATAAGAAAGCAGTCGGTGTGTATTTCATAAAAAATGGGAAGAAGCTGTATGCTAAATGCAAAAAGGAAATTGTAGTTTCGGCGGGCGCAATAAATTCACCACAACTTCTTATGTTGTCTGGTATAGGACCAAAGGCCCATTTGAATGACCATGGAATAAAAGTAAACGCTGATTTACCAGTTGGTCAAAACTTTCAAGATCATCAGCTATTATTTCTTAGAACCAGAATACAAAAACCAATAAGTATCACCCCAGGGGTTCTTGGGAACTTTTGGAATAACCTTAAATACAATGTATTTCATGACGGGCCATTATCAACAAATGGACTTGAAGGATCGGCTTTCCTTCACCTGGACAAAACAAAACGTGGCAAAACATACCCAGATATTCAACTGATTTTCTTTTCATTCCTTTTCCGAGATAACATTCTGAATTTGCGACCAGAAATAGTAGAGGAGTATCTAGAAGCAGATATAGATGCTCACGGTTTCACAACGGCAGTGTGTTTAACACGTCCTAAAAGCGTTGGCAGTTTGACGTTACGCACCTCTGATCCTTTTGACTACCCTAAAATTGATACAGGATATTATACCGATGACCAAAATGAAGACTTGGAAACAATTATCGGAGGAATAAGAATATGGGAGAGGTTGCTGAATACAAAAGCATTCAAAGACCTTGGAGCCAACATTGAAGACAACAAATTTAATTTTTGCTCCGATTTTAAGTTCCGCTCAGACGATTACTGGAAATGTGTAGTACGTACGGTATCGACTACTGAATATCATCACACGGGCACGTGTCGGATGGGAGCACGAGATAATCCAACAGCTGTTGTTGATCCTCAACTGAGAGTAATAGGTATCGATGGATTACGTGTA
This sequence comes from Lutraria lutraria, assembly GCA_964023205.1. Lineage (NCBI taxonomy): Eukaryota > Metazoa > Mollusca > Bivalvia > Venerida > Mactridae > Lutraria > Lutraria lutraria. Next base: position 35,015,758 of record OZ026841.1, read on the forward strand.
GCTGACGCTTCAGTGTTCCCAAACGTCACTTCAGGCAATACCAACATTCCCACAATAATGGTTGGCGAAAAAGCAGCAGATATGATTAGCGGGAAAAATACTGTCCACAAATTTAAACTGAATATTTAACTATACGTTTAAATGTAATGGAAAGTCTCTGACGCGTATATTTGAGGTCACATAAACAATTATTCAACCAAAAATTATTGGAATAATGGACATTGTATAAGGCACTTTTGTGACAATAAAGTTATATTTTTACCGTTCATCAAATATAAACATTCTTTGCCGAAATCTACAACAACGATCGGATCGAAGAACCTGATACTCGGAGTATACAATAAGGGCCATGTACATTTTTTATGCTTTCTATTCATTGAAGTGCATTTGTTTTCATTGCCTGAGGCAATTGCCTTGGCGTGCCTCTGATGTTTGAGATTACTATACGGAGTATCTTTTATTACAATTTTAAAGAAGGAGGTATAGATTAGAGCTGCAACGATTCACTCAGAACAGATTTGATTCGATTCCGATACCAAATACCTCGATTCGATTATTTTCGATTCTATATTCATATTTGACGTATTGCTGGTAACTTAATTGGTCAGTTTTATTCTAATTTGCATGTTTGGGTGATACATGAATGCTTGTCTTACATGTATTCAAAATATATTTGTATATTTATAGGGTGTTGTTTTTAAATTACTCCAACGCATTAATTAGGATAATATGAAACCTTAAATAGTGAAGGATTTCATCCAGAACAATTTAAATAACAAACTTTTCTGTTGACATTTTGAATAAAAAAATCCCAATCTATGACTTACGTGTAGAGTATAACTAAAAATATCTGCTGATACATTTCAACTGTTTTTGTACAATAAACAAAACAAAAAAACTTAGGTTTATATCTTATGAGATTTTAATTATTAGATTAACAGAAATACATTATACATTTTGAAATCGAAACATCAAAACTGTAAAATTTATCGGTAACTGTGTTCGTCTGATCAACTGTGTTCGGCTCTTCAGGGTATACGGTGTGGGAGAGAAGACACATGAGAGTCGGGCATTATTAGTAATATCCCTACTCATCATATTTCGAATAGCTTTTCTGGTTCTTCGGTATACACCATGTAACGAACAGATACACGTCTCACCACCTGTGATTTACTAACCACAAAACTTGGCTCAATAGGTTTTGTATAAAATGTATAGTATAATGAATAAACTTGCAAAAGAAGTTGTGTATGCAAAATAATCTTTGTCTCTGCAAAAACCCGTCTCGCTCTACTAGTATTTGCCTTAATACAGTGTAAAAATGCAGCAAAGATGGTTGATAGAAACTCACTTATATGTAAGTATATGGATGTATAAAACTTTAGTGAAGTGGTGTACTAGTTAGTATGTAAGTCGCCTTCTACTTTCGAAACATAGCATCGAAGAGGTTATACACGACAGGATAAGGGACATTCTTTCATATAAAAAGAGTATGTATATTACATTTTATATCACGCATTAAAATCGTTGATTACAGTTTGTAGATTGTTTGCATTCATTTTTATATTTAAAAGCGCTATGTCAAATACAATAATCATAAATAAGCGCTCATTTTGAAAGAAGAACTAGTCCTTTGAGAAAATACTTATAAATTATTTGACTTAGCAATGATCTGTAACAATATATTTATCAAAATAACACCGTTCAAAATATTTCTTATGCATATCATTTGTCTCTCGAGGACGGTACATCGTTTTTTTGTAATTTTCAAAAAAGTGAGATTTACAAAAGTATTCCGATTAGGTTTGAAATAAAACTCTTTTGTCACAAAATTAATTTATTCTTGTAAGGAACTCTGTGCTTTATAGTATAGATGAATGTTTGGCAAAAACAAATCAACGTGTTTTTTATGTTTGTGAAGTTGGAAGCGGCCTGGCGGCGTGAAGTTGGCGGCCTAGCGGACCGGCGGCGTGAAGTTGGCGGCCTGGCGGCCTAGCGGCCTGGAATTTTATAAACCCAATCGCCTAGAAATGTATCGGAATCACGTTCTATAAGCATTAGAAACTATTTTGGAAGGGAAAAGTTGCAAAAAAAATCACTTCATCGTAGGTACGCAATTTCGCCGAAAACCTTTGTTTTCACCGACCCGGAAAGTTTTAACACCCAATCACTCAGAAATGTGTCAGAATTACATTCAACATGCATTGGGAACTATTTTGGACGGAAAAAGTCGCAAAAATTCACTTCATGATAGTTACGCCGCTAGGCTGCAAACCTCACGTTTTCAGCGGCCTAGCGGCCTGGAATTTTGTACATCCAATCGCCCAGAAATGTATCAGAATCACGTTCTATAAGCATTAGAAACTATTTTGGAAGGGAAAAGTCGCAAAAAATCACTTCATCGTAGGTACGCAATTTCGCCGAAAACTTTTTGTTTCACCGACCCGGAATATTAAACACCCATCGCTCAGAAATGTATCAGAATCACATTCTACATGCATTAGAAACTATTTTGGACGGAAAAAGTCGCAAAATTTCACTTCATGATAGTTAGGCCGCTAGGCCACTAACTTCCCTTCTTTCGGCGCGTATACTCATGCAATCATCGTGCGGCTTAATATGTGTTGTAAGAACTTGTTTTACCATTAATGATAAAGAAGCAAGTTTATTTAAACTAAATACTTCTTATACAGTATCGAAAGCAAAATCGGGACAGATGAGTGTGTGAACTAAGGCATATAATCTATCATCCAGAAATCAACTTTAACCACGGCGATAGCGACACTTCTCTATTATTTTAGTTTTCCGAAACGCAGGTTTTACGTTATCTTGGTCTAGACTACTGATAAATAAACTAAGTTCATGCAGAAACTTTTTTTGGAAGGGAAAAATCGCAAACAATCACTTCATCATAGGTACGCCATTACGCCGAGAACTTCACCTTTATATTCAATTATATTCAAACTTAATATCATGATGTTGGACTATATGACAGGTTTTGAAGTGAAAGTAAAAGTTTATTGTAAAAAAGTATAGCTATTCGGAAACTAGCGGTTATACGGCGATATTTGCCGATCCCGCTACGGAATATACCGACATCGCGCGATTTCATTAATTCCATTACGACCTTTCTGTCTTAACACCAAAATACCCTTCACACACTGTGAACCAACATAATAATTGCGAACTTCACAATAACTATTATTTCATCGCAAATTTATGTGTACCGCCATTTTGTTCTCTGCACTTCGACGGGAAAACCAACTATATATAGCTCTAGTCGATAGTATCGATCGATACGCGTTATGGATATAACCCTTAACACTGATTTACATATCATGTCAAAAAGGCACACATGAGACATGTACATAAATAGTAAATTAATGTTATTACATGCATACTTCTGTAGAGAAATTACTGACCTACTGAACGAAAGCCGAAAGTAGAACTATTTTATGCTAAACTAGTTGGTTTCCGTCCCCAATCTTACAGCACACAATAGAGTGAGAGTGGGAACGGGCATCATGCCTGTTATGAAGCTCATGGTAGTTTAGTAAGTCACCTATAGGCAAAACTGCCTTGCAGTTTATGCGATTCGTCTAACAACGCATATCGTGCTTACACATTTTTTATACAAGCGATGTGTTGAAATGTGTATCAAATTATGTAACAGAACATACGATGCATAAAAATCATTGAAGAGCAAACAATATATGCTGTAATACCTGATAAGATGTCGGTAAAGCCATTATAATAATTGATATTTCTAATAGACAAAGTCAAAATTTTAGTAATGCCTAAATTATACAGTAACACAATAAGTAAATAGTAGATTTGATTGTTAGTACAATCTGATTAGTTGATGAAGCTGACGATTAACTATCACGTATGTTTACAAAATGACGCAATCTGATTAAAATCATATCCTCAAACCCGCTACGCTATGAGGATCTGAAGACGACCTATAGAAGGTCACCTCAGGTGACCTTTTCCACTAGCCAATCAGCGCCTTACTTTCATAATTCTGAAAGTGATCTGATTCTATTTTTAACCGCAGTAAAACACAATATTTGACTTGTAGATATCACGAACACCTATTATTACGCAACTAAATGTAATAATAGCGCCCATGTGACATGCGTGTTTATTAAATTTTCTATATTACTATGGCCGAATCGATCAGGATTACTAAAAAAATCAAAAAGTGGTTGCAGACAAATATGTTACACGTAATTTAATGTTTACAAACGTTTAAATAGCATCGTCAGGTAGAAAGTTCATTCGGCCAAAGTACCGATGAAACGAGTTATACGATTGGCTGAATTATAAATAGATATTAATAGTGATCATGGAAATTCCGACTTTTGAAAATAGAAACTGGTATAGGCCGTCATCAGATCTTGCCGTAAGGAAGATCGAATACTTTAGTCAGATTGCAAAATGACGGCTTTATGAATGAATACGGAAGGGTTTCTCATTATAAGGGCATTAGTGGAATTAAGTAATTGTTCTGTCTTAAATATTATATAGATGCATTTTGTAATATCCATGTAATAGAATATACTGAGATCTTATTGAATCATGCAATTTACATTTAAATAGAAAATGCGTTTCGTCTATGAAGTATGATTCCAAAAGCTGAGAGCTCTAACTTTGATATGTTATATATGATAATATTACAAACAATACATTAAAAGAAATAAACAAATTGATTAAATATATAGGGTCTTGGTATTCAAATCCAAAACATACACATAAAGGGAGCCTATTGACCGTAAAGTGTTAGTTAGTTGTCGGAGAAGAGAATAAGCGGTGCATTTTGTAAATGCAAAAGAAAATTAGCCTATGACAGACGACCCTTATACGTTCGACCAGCACAATCCATGGTCATATATTTGTTTCATCTGAAATGATATATGATGTTCATGACTGCGTTTAAATGTAGATGTATGATCTTGTAAACATATTTTTTTCTCATGAACGTCATATTCATACAAGTACATGTATTTATAAAACAATTGCATTTAAATCTGAGCAGTTAAATATGTCAAGTTAATAGGTCGATTTCTATTGGATTTAAGAAAAGAACTTAGACTCAAGAAATAAGTTATGTTTGAAAATTAAGACACATAATGCGTTGGAAGAGGCTAGAAGGTGTTTAGCTTCTGTGTGTTGCAGCATACTACTACTGTCGATCACAAAATTGAATCAAGCTTTGACATTTGTATGCATTATTTTTGTTTCAGCGGATAGACTTAATTACTATCATCTATCAATATATACGGAAACCGCGTATCGTATTTAAACGTTCCGTAGCAATATCATAACATTACATACTTCCATAGCTGAGGCCAATATACAAATGTGTTTATTGGAACCAGGTTATAATTACATAACTAAACACGTGTATTGACCCTGGTTAGACTCTAAGTTGTTTGGCGGACAAGACGCCGACAGCCGTTCAGCTTATCAGTTATACGCTCGGTTGATTTGACTGGTTGGTTCAAAATCTGTCATAAAGTCAACTGACCTAACGCCAGTCTGTGTTTGACAGGTTAAACTGACCGATCATATAAGACTGCTGGTAAGCATTCTTGCAATACTTCGCTTACTCACTATGGATGCATATGAAAATCCACATTTGCTATTCTGTTTTCTGCAAACCATACTATGGCAGCCATGGATGGTTTGGAAAATCGATTTATTTTTCTAACAAAGGAGACTTTCACTATAATTGCTATAACTTTTATTCTATCTAAAATATTAAATTTGTACTCATCACAAAATTAATCTTATTCAATTGACCGTTTGTATTACGTATCTTTTTAATTATTTTGAATTCGTGGATTCTCCGACACTTCTGTGCTTGAAAACGACACATATCAATTCCTTCTAAGTCCAGTGTACAATGTGTAAAATTGGTAGATATTTCGATATAAATTTAATATTTTTAACATACCATAACTTTTGTTTGCACAATGGCACAAAGCGTGTACTCATTGCGATATGTTGAAAATCTATTTTCATTCACCATATAAAATTTTGATGTTTTTAAAGCTACATTTTTTTACAAATCCCCGGGCATTTCCCCCATCCCCCGGGCAATTTGTAGTCCCGGTCCTTCGAACAAATATTTTCTAGACCCCCGGGCATTTACCCCGACCCCGGGCATTCCAGCCGACCCCCGGGCATTTCCCATTTTTAAATATTGTAGATGTGGGAAATATGTATTGGTGTGCCAAGCAAATATTTGCAAATGCCAGTGTTTTTTTTTAGTAATTACTTTCTTTATCCATATTATATGACCTGTCTTATTCTTAACATTTTGCATTTAACATGCACATATACGTCTTGTTTAAAAAATGTATCAAACAGGGAGTCAATTTAAGTATCTATTCAGTAGCTATATATTAGCCATCTAATAACTGATTGTGTAATTAGAAGCTAGTCTATCAATGACCTTGTTATTGGCCCATCTACCGTGGAATATGCGAAAGGTGATCCAGAAATTCGTAGGCGGTACGTGTTAATCGCAAATAAATATACGTAATAATGTTAAATTCAGATTCCGGCGGGCCATTAGCGATTGCGAGATCTTACGTTGCACATGCGGTTACACGTGCTTACAACGTAATATCGTCTTGCGATTTTCACGTTATCGTATGAAGCCGTACTTGCATGTTATGTTTATGAACCGAATCCTTTCTCACTCTTATGTTTTAAGTGCGTGCAAGTATGATGAACGTGAGTACTGGGGTAAATCCGCAGCCGGACCGCTGGCCAAACGCAGCGAAAGTTCCTCATGCACTAAAAGTCTTATGGCGTGTTTTCATGCTCCCAAATCCGTACAGAGGCGGTACTCACCACATTCGGATCGCCAAGTTTTGCCCACGTTTATGCAAGTAGACAACACGCACTTGAAAGTAAGGCGAGTTGGGACCGGCGCTTACTGAGCGCAAATAATTGTTCCAATGAATGAGAACTGCCCTACTTGAATCAGAGGTAGTGATGAATGACCACATAAGCTATTTCATTACCAAATCAACACATAAAGATTTGAGCGAACTGGGATCGAACTCGTGATTACTGCATAAAAAAATAAGATATAAAAAACGGAACATTTCTGCACGTTTCTTCGCCGCTTTCGAAATGTATGTTTTAAATACACATAATTCACGTCTACATACCTTGAAAAGTTTCTGCATGAACATACATTGTAGTTTATTTATCAGTAGTCTAGACAAACAAGAGGGCCATGATGGCCCTATAAATGCTCACCAGGAGAAAAGGTCATTTGGAGATTAACATTGTTGAAGTTTTCTATACGAGTCTAAGTAAGATCAAGTGACCCATCTGGGCCGTTTTTTATCCCATGGCCATTATATGAACAGATTTTAAAGAGGTCCATTAGACAAAGCTAGATACCAAATATCTTAGCTCTAGGCCTTGTGGTTTCGGAGAAGAAGATTTTTTTAATTTTCCTATATAAGTCTATATAAATCAAGTGACCCCCGGGGCGGGGCCAATTTTGACCCTAGGGCAATAATTTGAACAAACTTGGTAGAGGTCCACTAGACAATGCTACATACCAAATATCTTAGCTCTAGGCCTTGTGGTTTCGGAGAAGAAGATTTTTTAAATTTTCCTATATAAAATAGAATAAACCCCAGGGCAGGGCTAATTTTGACCCCGGGGCCATAATTTGAACAAACTTGGTAGAGGTCCACTACACAATGCCACATACAAAATATCTAAGCTCTAGGCCTTGCGGTTTCGGAGAAGAAGATTTTTTAAATTTTCCTATATAAGTCTATATAAATCAAGTGACCCCCGGGGCGGGGCCAATTTTGAGCCTAGGGCAATAATTTGGACAAACTTGGTAGAGGTCCACTAGACAATGCTACATACCAAATATCTTAGCTCTAGGCCTTGTGGTTTCGGAGAAGAAGATTTTTTAAATTTTCCTATATAAGTCTATATAAATCAAGTGACCCCCGGGGCGGGGCCAATTTTGACCCTAGGGCAATAATTTGAACAAACTTGGTAGAGGTCCACTAGACAATGCTACATACCAAATATCTTAGCTCTAGGCCTTGTGGTTTCGGAGAAGAAGATTTTTTAAATTTTCCTATATAAAATAGAATAAACCCCAGGGCAGGGCCAATTTTGACCCTAGGGCAATTATTTGAACAAACTTGGTAGAGGTCCACTAGATAATGCTACATACCAAATATCTTTGCTCTAGGCCTTGTGGTTTTGGAGAAGAAGATTTTTTAAATTTTCCTATATAAGTCTATATAAATCAAGTGACCCTCGGGGCGGGGCCAATTTTGACCCTAGGCCAATAATTTGAACAAACTTGGTAGAGGTCAACTAGACAATGCTACATACCAAATATCTTAGCTCTAGGCCTTGTGGTTTCGGAGAAGAAGATTTTTTTAATTTTCCTATATAAAATAGAATAAACCCCAGGGCAGGGCCAATTTTGACCCCGGGGCCATAATTTCGACAAACTTGGTAGAGGTCCACTAGACAATGCTACATACAAAATATCTAAGCTCTAGGCCTTGCGGTTTCGGAAAAGAAGATTTTTTAAATTTTCCTATATAAGTCTATATAAATCAAGTGACCCCCGGGGCGGGGTCAATTTTGACCCTAGGGCAATAATTTGAACAAACTTGGTAGAGGTCCACTAGACTATGCTACACACCAAATATCAAAGCTCTAGGCATTGTAGTTTTTGACAAGAAGATTTTTTTAATTTCCTATATAAGTCTATGTAAAATCAAGTTACCCCCGGGGCGGAGCCAATTTTGACCCTAGGGGAATAATTTGAACAATCTTTGTAGAGTTCCATTAGACAATGCTACATACCAAATATCTCAGCTCTAGGCCCTGTGGTTTCAGACAAGAAGATTTTTTAAGTTTTTTCAATTTGTTGCCATAGCAACCAGAATTTTTAATGAAATTTAATTTTTTGAACAACTTTGAAAGGGGACCACCCAATGATCATTCCAGCCAAGTTTGGTTGCAATTGGCATAGCGGTGTAGGAGGAGATGTTGTTTTAAGTAAACATGGACGCCACGTATTCGTAACGACGCACGACGCACGATGGACGCAGGGCGATCACAAAAGCTCACCCTGAGCACATTCGTGCTCTGGTGAGCTAAAAAACCGTAAAACCAGCGTTTCGGAAAACTAAAATAATAGAGAAGTGTCGCTATCGCCATGGTTCAAGTTGATTTCTGGATGATGAATTATATGTCTTAGTTCACACACTCATCTGTCCCGATTTTGCTTTCGATACTGTATAAGAAGTATTTAGTTTATATAAACTTGCTTCTTTATCATTAATGGTAAAACAAGTTCTTACAACACATATTAAGCCATTCGATGATTGCATGAGTATACGCGCCGAAAGAAGGGAAGTTAGTGGCCTAGCGGCGTAACTATAATGAAGTGAAATTTTACGACTCTTTCCGTCCAAAATAGTTTCTAATGCATGTAGAATGTGATTCTGATACATTTCTGAGTGATGGGTGTTTAATATTCCGGTTCGGTGAAACAAAAAGTTTTCGGCGAAATTGCGTACCTACGATGAAGTGATTTTTTGCGACTTTTCCCTTCCAAAATAGTTTCTAATGCTTATAGAACGTGATTCTGATACTTTTCTGGGCGATTGGGTGTATAAAATTCCAGGCCGCTAGGCCGCTGAAAACGTGAAGTTGGCAGCCTAGCGTCGTAACTATCATGAAGTGAAATTTTGCTACTTTTTCCGTCCAAAATAGTTTCTAATGCACGTAGAATGTGATTCTTATACATTTCTGAGTGATTGGGTGTTTAATATTCCGGGTCGGTGAAATACAAAGTTTTCGGCGAAATTACGTACCTACGATGAAGTGAATTTTTGCGACTTATTTTGCTTCCAAAATAGTTTCTAATGCTTATAGAACGTGATTCTGATATATTTCTGGGCGATTGGGTGTATAAAATTCCAGTCCGCTAGGCCGCCAACTTCTCGCCGCAAGGCCGCCAACTTCACGCCGTCAGGCCGCTGACCGCCAACTTCACAAACATGTTTGTTGTACGTATTTATTTTGTATATTCTAGTAGATTTGATTTGCATTGGGCATTTGTCTACCAAATTCTTAATTTCGCTTCATCAAAAATACACACATGTACTAAAATAATAATTTTGTTACTGAATTCTTGCACATTCTAGTCTTATTTACGATGCCTATAATCATCTACCAAATGAAATAACTGAAACTTTAAACGTCGTATTTAATGACAATTTGAATTCAGGCACGGTTTCTTTTGAAAATGCATGAATTGCTAGTACATTTGTAATTGAAAATCGATATACGTAGCATTTTGTTAAGTATTTTAAAGTCTACCTTGCGAGCATATTTATTGTATGCGTACTTCGACAGAAACAAATACACTTACATGTACAATCATTACGTGATTATAAAGTTAATTGCACATTTACTACCTCGTAAATATGTCTAACATCATTCTGTTTAATTGTTCACACCTGAAGTTAATATCTTGCTATAAAAAGCCTGTATACATATGCGCGAAAAACGCGCTGTTTGCTAATAAGGACACCGAAGTCGAGGATTCTTGACCCGAGCCTGGGAAAGACAGTTTGACCGAAGACTGAAATAAGTTATGGACGGTTTACTATAAAAATGAATACTAATATTTGGGAAAAACTAGTATACACATGCTCGTTGTATTAACAGATGACGATTTTAACGACATGACTCTCTAACACATTTTGTATAAATAATCAGTATTTCAACAAAAAAGTAACATAATATTTTCAACGTTATTTCATACTTTTCAGACACAAACATGCCTGGTCTCGGAACGTTCATTATCATGGTTCTGGTGGCCGTTTTTATCGGCTATCAGTTAAATCTAAAGGCTACAGATAATGAAACAATCTACGACAAGAAGTTGGAGTCAGAATATGATTATATAGTGATTGGATCAGGATCTGCCGGTTCTGCTGTTACTGCCAGACTTGCTGAAGACAAAGATAAACGAGTGCTTCTTTTGGAAGCTGGGGGTCATTATAGTGAGAACGAAGCTCTTCATGTTCCTATTCGATGGCCGACCGTAGAAAAGACAATCCATGATTGGCAATATTACACTGAGCCACAGACGAATTCCTTTCAAGGACTAAATGGAAAAAGAGGAGTTTTGCCTCGTGGCCGAGTTCTAGGTGGAACAAGCTGTTTGAATGCTATGCAATACACACGCGGTAGTCCTTTCGACTTTGATGAATGGTCGGCAGCTGGATGCGAAGGTTGGAGTTACAAGGAGGTGCTACCATACTTTAGGAAAGCCGAGGATGTGGATATAGATGAACTAGAAGAATCACCATACCATAGCAATGGAGGACCGATATCGAATACATACAGTTATAAAACAGAGTTATCAGATATATATTTAAAGGCGGGAAAAGAACTTGGATATACGATCACAGATTATAATGGTGAAGATCAAGAAGGATTTAGTACTGCACAAAAAAGTATTCGAAATGGAGTCCGCAGCAGCACTGGTCTGGAATATATTGACAACGCAAACCTTAAAGAAAATTTGCATATATCTTTAAACAGTCTTGCGACAAAAATTGATATTTCTAATAAGAAAGCAGTCGGGGTATATTTCATAAAAAATGGGAAGAAACAGTATGCTAAATGCAAAAAGGAAATCGTGGTTTCGGCAGGCGCAATAAATTCACCACAACTTCTCATGCTGTCTGGTATAGGACCAAAAGCCCATTTGAATGACCTTGGAATAAAAGTAAACGCTGATTTACCGGTAGGTCAAAACTTTCAAGATCATCAGCTATTATTTCTTAGAACCAGAATACAAAAGCCAATAAGTATCACCCCAGGGGTTCTTGAAAACCTTTGGAATAATCTTAAATACAATGTATTTCATGACGGACCATTATCAACTAATGGAATAGAAGGATCGGCTTTCCTTCACCTGGACAAAACAAAACGTGGCAAAACATACCCAGATATTCAACTGATTTTCCTTTCATTCCTTTTGCGAGATAACATTCTTAATTTGCGACCAGAAATAGCAGAGGAGTATTTAGAAGCAGATATAGATGTTCATGGTTTCACAACGGCAGTGTGTTTAACACGTCCTAAAAGCGTTGGCAGTTTGACGTTACGCAGTTCTGATCCTTTTGATTATCCTAAAATTGATACAGGATATTATACCGATGGCCAAAATGAAGATTTGGAAACAATGATAGGAGGAATAAGAATATGGGAGAGGTTGCTGAATACAAAAGCATTCAAGGACCTTGGAGCCAACATTGAAGACAACCAATTTAAATTTTGCTCCGATTACGAATTCCGCTCAGACGATTACTGGAAATGTGTAGTACGTACGGTATCGACTACTGAATACCACCACACGGGCACGTGCCGAATGGGAGCACGAAATAATCCAACAGCTGTTGTTGATCCCCAACTGAGAGTGATAGGTATTGATGGAGTACGTATAGCTGACGCTTCAGTGTTTCCAAACGTCACTTCAGGCAATACCAATATTCCCACAATAATGGTTGGCGAAAAAGCAGCAGATATGATTAGAGGGGAAAATACTGTCGACAAATTTAAACTGAACGTTTAACTATACGTTCGAATGTTATAGACATTCTCTGGCACGTATATTTGAGGTCACATAACCCATATATTTCAACAAAAAAATATTGGAATCATGGACATTATATAAGGCACTTTTGTGACATTAAAGTTATATTTTTACCGTACATCATATATAAACATTCTTTGCCGAAATCTACAACAAGCGATAGGATCGAAGAACATGTTACTCGGAGTATACAATAAGGGTCATGTACATTTTAATGCTTTCTATTCATTGCAGTGCATAATAATTTTGTTTCATTGCATTGCCAGATGTAACTGCCTCGGCATGCCTCAGCGTGGCTACGGCACTGGTTTGGATATTGCGTCATTGGAAATTGAACGATAGTTCAGCTTTCTATAGCCGTCATTCGTTCAGCGCGCATGAGTTTTTATGCGGACCTAAGTACTACATTTATCTACATTCCCGATGTTAAAACTAGTTCCTTTTGCATGCTGTAGTACAAGTCTATGTCAGTTTACTTTCAATCAGTAATTTCGGTACTGTGCTTTTTTATTTTTGCAATTTTAATTTCATTCGTTTGCTAAACGTCCGTCATGGCAATAGTTTGTGTAAATTCTTGAATCATTACATGCGGTCTTGAGACCGCATGTATATCAGATTGAAATAAATGCTGAGGAGGCTTATCGTATTTTATGGAACGTCGTTTTTGCAAAGATATTTACAGCTGAAATTGTTTTTAAAGAACACATTTTTATGTATAGATACTATTTCAAAAAGTATTTTTTTAGATAGTGTTCGTGAAAAGCAGTAGCTTGTAGACATATTTTAGTTTAATTTCAAATATGAAATTTTATTCACGTCAGTGTCCTTAAACTTATCAGATAAAATGTCAGAACAGATGATTTATTGCAGGAACATACCATTCGTTCTATTCATAACTTAAAGAAATATGATATCTTGTATTTTAAAGTAGTGGTAATTTGAATAGTCCGTTTGTAATTTGTACCAAACAGAAGAAACTTAGTATTCTATTTTTAATCTCTATCGTGCTGAATCACAATTACATGTAAATGTTCAAGTAAAAATTATCATCACCAAGGAGGCTGTCAAGTACATGTAGTAGATTTATTCACCTTTGTATTGCGAAAACAATGAATCAGCCATTTTTATTTGTCCTCGTTACATAGTGTATGTACAGCGGACACGTTTTCCTTGCAAATTAACATTACATTTTAATAATTCATGATACATAAAATCAACCAATGGCTAATTCTGTAGTTCGAAATAGTGCGCAAAGCTACTGCACAAGTACAAAAATGTGATCTAGTTATTCTTACGATATCATCGCAGATTATGCTGAATGTGTAAAACGTACGTAGTAACCCTGTGAACCAGTTTTTTAACCTAAAGTTTGGTGAAGATCTGATGTACACTATTTGAATAAGAGTCAGTATATCGTGTTGAATGTTGAAAATGCACTAAGTGACCATACGACCTAGTTTTTGACCCGACATAACCCGTATTTGAAGTTGACCTAGATATCATCTAGATGCAACTACTGACCAAGTTTGGCGAAGATCGGATGAATACTATTTGAATTAGAGTCCGGACAACTGTTGAATGTTTAAAATGCACTTAGTGACCCTATGACCTAGTTTTTGACCCGGCATGACCCATATTCGAACTTGACCTAGATATCAATTGTACATTAGAGTCCGGACAATGTACTTGACGCCGCCGAAAGGACACGGGTAAACATATGAAGAAAATTTTACCAAAAATCACATCCGTAATTTTTTCGCACAATACAGTTTAATATATCTACTTTATGGAATGAACAATAACTATAGAAAAAGGAGAGTCCCAAGACCTCTTTTTGGCGCCGAAAGTATCGTTGGGTGCATGGGCCAGAATCACATATATCAATTTCATATGTATATTTTTTCAACATGTTTTGAAAAGTTTTCTATTCAGCCTTCATTTATAAGACAATAATAATTATATATTTATTCATTTGAAGTCATTATAACAGCTTTATACTCAGTCAAACGCATTCTAAAGAACATTATATGTAAGTAGTCGAATATTAACATTTTTCTTCCTTAAAAGTTCATTTTGGCATCCTATTTTGAAGAAATTGATAACAATCATGCATTAAAATGAGCAGTTAGTCGTCGGTGTCGTATAATAATTCCTTACAGTTATTACAGAAAAGCTCAGGGAGAGCTGTTAGCGTGCTATTGTGTCATTATATACATATACATACTTATCAATACAAGCAACAACAAATTCTAACCGAACGCTCAAAAATGGTGTTTTATTGCGATAAATACTGCACCCCTTTATCGACTTTTCCTTATCAGCGTTAAACATCTCTAACGTGATGTACATTGCATTGGTACGATATGATACTATTAATTCATTGATGACAAAAAATTGTTATAAAATCTCTAACAAGACATCAAAACTGGGCTTGGTTTCAATTAAAGAATCGTAAACATAAGCGATTTTGATTGGCTATCAAAATTGAATGGGTGCGTCAAATTCGTTGATTTCATGAGACGATAATGATCCGACACTTTAATTGTTAATTACTCAGCTTAAAAAACACAGTAGGTGTCATTTTCGAATTAACATTGCCGTCTTATTTGATGACGGATTTCAAAGCGGTTTTCCGTATTTAGTAGCAGAAATGTTGATCTAGGAAATCTTGATACATTTTTTATTAGCTCACCAGAGCACGAATGTGCTCAGGGTGAGCTTTTGTGATCGCCCTGCGTCCATCGTGCGTCGTGCGTCGTTACGAATACGTGGCGTCCATGTTTACTTAAAACAACATCTCCTCCTACACCGCTATGCCAATTGCAACCAAACTTGGCTGGAATGATCCTTGGGTGGTCCCCTTTCAAAGTTGTTCAAAAAATTAAATTTCATTAAAAATTCTGGTTGCTATGGCAACAAATTGAAAAAACTTAAAAAATCTTCTTGTCTGAAACCACAGGGCCGTGAGCTGAGATATTTGGTATGTAGCATCGTCTAATGGAACTCTACAAAGATTGTTCAAATTATTCCCCTAGGGTCAAAATTGGCTCCGCCCCGGGGGTAACTTGATTTTACATAGACTTATATAGGAAATTTAAAAAACCTTATTGTCAAAAACTACAATGCCTAGAGCTTTGATATTTGGTGTGTAGCATATTCTAGTGGACCTCTACCAAGTTTGTTCAAATTATTGCCCTAGGTTCAAAATTGGCCCCGCCCCGGGGGTCACTTGATTTATATAGACTTATATAGGAAAATTTAAAAAATCTTCTTCTCCGAAACCGCAAGGCCTAGAGCTTAGATATGTTGTATGTGGCATTGTCTAGTGGACCTCTACCAAGTTTGTTGAAATTATGGCCCCGGGGTGAAAATTGGTCCTGCCCTGGGGTTTATTCTATTTTATATAGGAAAATTTAAAAAATCTTCTTCTCCGAAACCACAAGGCCTAGAGCTAAGATATTTGGTATGTAGCATTGTCTAGTGGACCTCTACCAAGTTTGTTCAAATTATTGCCCTAGGGTCAAAATTGGCCCCGCCCCGAGGGTCACTTGATTTATAAAGACTTATATAGGAAAATTTAAAAAAAATTCTTCTCCAAAACCACAAGGCCTAGAGCTAAGATATTTGGTATGTAGCATTATCTAGTGGACCTCTTCCAAGTTTGTTCAAATTATTGCCCTAGGGTCAAAATTGGCCCTGCCCTGGGGTTTATTCTATTTTATATAGGAAAGTTTAAAAATTCTTCTTCTCCGAAACCACAAGGCCTAGAGCTAAGATATTTGGTATGTAGCATTGTCTAGTGGAGCTCTACCAAGTTTGTTCAAATTATTGCCCTAGGGTCAAAATTGGCCCCGCCCCGGGGGTCACTTGATTTATATAGACTTATATAGGAAAATTTAAAAAATCTTCTTCTCCGAAACCACAAGGCCTAGAGCTAAGATATTTGGTATGTAGCATTGTCTAGTGGACCTCTACCAAGTTTGTTCAAATTATTGCCCTAGTGTCAAAATTGGCCCCGCCCCGGGGGTCACTTGATTTATATAGACTTATATAGGAAAATTTAAAAAATCTTCTTCTCCGAAACCACAAGGCCTAGAGCTAAGATATTTGGTATGTAGCATTGTCTAGTGGACCTCTACCAAGTTTGTTCAAATTATTGCCCTAGGGTCAAAATTGGCCTCGCCCCGGGGGTCACTTGATTTATATAGACTTATATAGGAAAATTTAAAAAATCTTCTTCTCCGAAACCGCAAGGCCTAGAGCTTAGATATTTTGTATGTGGCATTGTGTAGTGGACCTCTACCAAGTTTGTTCAAATTATGGCCCCGGGGTCAAAATTAGCCCTGCCCTGGGGTTTATTCTATTTTGTATAGGAAAATTTTTAAAAATCTTCTCCGAAACCACAAGGCCTAGAGCTAAGATATTTGGTATCTAGCTTTGTCTAATGGACCTCTTTAAAATCTGTTCATATAATGGCCATGGGATAAAAAACGGCCCAGATGGGTCACTTGATCTTACTTAGACTCGTATAGAAAACTTCAACAATGTTAATCTCCAAATGACCTTTTCTCCTGGTGAGCATTTATAGGGCCATCATGGCCCTCTTGTTTATGGAGTATTACGTAATAAACAGCGGGGTTCTGGGCACGGAATTCCTTTAAGGCCAAGTGTCTAACGAAAAAAAAACCGAGGCACGTATCCCTGCTTTATACATTTATAGTCATTTTAAGGCTGCTTGTTGTAATATATTCCTATGTACAGAGTAGTTATCGTTGTTCAAATATTTGTAAATTACGTGCAATATTGCTTTATAGAAGACCAATCAAATATAATATTTGTTTCAATTTACTTGCAATGCACTTTATACAGTGGGTTTATTTTAGTTTTTAAATCTATAAATTGGTGAAACTTGATTTGACCTGACATCAAAGCCAGATACATTAACTCTTAGCCTAATGTAGGTTTTCGATCAATAAATCAAGTACTATTTCATGGATTGATTTAATATTTTCACGAAGGTGTGTAATGATGAAACACATGTCAACACATATTGGATTACGTTATAATCAAAACATTTTTGAGGAGTTTGAAAATCTTTTTCGACCTAGCTCTCAGCGGGGGCATTGACGGCGTGTTCTCCGGACACATTCTAGTTCTATATATGTTGTTTAGTATCATATATTGTGTTCTTTTATTCAATCATATATTGGATCGTCCCCCTTTTTAGAGGGACTTTTTTCTGAATTGAGATACAATCGGACAGATTTTGTCCTTCAAACTATATTTGTACTTTATTCCAATCAAAATGGTGTATATAGAAATTGGTTGCTGGTTAAAGAATACGATTGCACTAGCCATTTTTCAAAAATGCATAATTCTTTTATGCTTGTATAATCCTTTTTATAGTTATGATTTTATAAGGGGGTCAAACCATGAGGCATACTAGTAACTCACAAACGAGCATGGGGACCTAATAAGTATATTTTTTCTATGTTTTGTGTTAGGAAAGGATTAATCTTTAATACATGCAAATGGTTTTTAAAAAATCTGTCCGTTAGAGTTTATTGGAATATACGTCATTAACTAAAATAGAAAATACAATGTAGAAATAAACCAGCTTTAGCATGCATTCAAGTTATCAAGTTCAAACAAGAGCATTCATTTTTTGAAAACCATACATATTGTTGATGCACATAAGCTAAGACTACCAATCTGTTTAACATTTAATTTAGCAGAAAAAAAAAATTGAATATATGTAACACGATAGGTACGTACATGTATGTTATTGTATTTATAGTTAATTAATTACTGTACACGGCACAATTTTCCAGAGGATATTTGCATTTCAGCACTGTTTTTTTATCTGGCTTGTGACGTATTAAGCTAATTTGTATTGATATACTTTATTCATATACGTACTTATTGTCAAATTATACAAATCAGAATAAACGCTTGTCATATTCAAGTTAGCGCGCTATCTAGACAGCGAACTATTATATTGGACTTCTGTTGTTATGTGCGCTAGAATGCGAACTATTAGATTGGGCTTCTGTGGTTATGTGTCAGGGTAGACATACTTCAGGGGTCATCTGGTGAGAAGTCATCTACTTGTGACATGTGAGGAGTTATTCAATATTACCTACCTTGGTACTTCATAGACTCATCTGACTAATGAGAAATTAAACACTTATCATCTTTGAATACTAACAATAAGCATTCCCCTAAGAAGGTGACTATGAAGTTTATAATTTGTTAATGCACCTAAGGAAGTTATTGCAGGTGATAATGAAAATATTGTGCTAGATAGTCGAGAACTACATATACGTATATCTTGTTGTTCAAAGCTGAATGTTTCCGCAATTTAATGCATGTGGGTTCGGATAGTAATGGTCGTGTAGGAGTGTTGTATGCTCTTATTTCTCATATAAGTGTAAAACAAAATTGAATGTGCACAGTCAGCTTTTATAACCACAGACACTCGGAGGCTCAAGCACGTAGAAGTGTACCTAAGCGTCACATAACACAATAAAATTCAAGCGGCGTAATAACAGTTTAATTGAAAAAGCATTTCCGAAAGTACAAGTTCAATACAACGGCTACAAGCTGCCAACTAGCTGTAACCTATCAACAAAGAAACATGCATTCTGGTTATAAGCTGACTATTAAATGTCAACAAAAGGGCCATGATGGCCCTATAATCGCTCAATAAAAAAATGACTATGGCTAATTTCATATTTTCTTTGATTTGGAGAGTATAACAATGTCAACCAATAGAAGTTATAATAGAATAAAAATTAGGGTAGATAATTCAACAACACTTCAAGGAATTTCAAATTTCCGTACGTAAGCTTTATTGTAAAAACAAGTTACCCCTGGGATAGAGCCAGAGGCCATGATATGAACAAACCTGGTAGAGGTTCACTACTAAATGCTACATAGTATAAATATCTAAGCTCCCAACCTTGCAGTTTTGGAGTTTTCTTTTTATTTCTTTTTTTATTTTCCTAAATGAGCCTATGTCTAATCAAGTGACCCCTGAGGCGGGGACAATTTTCACCCAAGGTCCGATGATTTTAATAGACTTGGTTGAGATCTATCTGACAATGCTTCAGGACTTGTTTATGACATTTATTTTTTAATTTCCTATAACGAGCCTTTGTAAAACCAGATTACAACCGGGGCGAAGCAAATTTTGACCGCAGGGTTATGTCAAAGCATGTTCAAAGACATCTCGGTAGGGGTCCACTAGACGATAGTACCACTTAGATAACTATTTACCACATAATGATTGACAACTGAGATGATAATTATAGGGTTAGATTCAATAACCATAGTATCGATATTTTGAGTGAAAGTTAAGATTTAATTTTAGTATACTAAAGATGAAATTAATTAAACTAGTGTCCTTACAATAATACGATTTGACTCAGGTCACAATACAGAATTAACGATAAAATTATGGACTTAATTCACAGAATAGTGGCTAAAGCAAATAAATGGTTACTTTAAAATTTATCAAATAGCTACCTCAGAAAGAGCGGAGAGAAGACACATGAGAGTCGGGCATTATTAGTAATATCCCTACTCATCATATTTCGAATAGCTTTTCTGGTTCTTCGGTATACACCATGTAACGAACAGATACACGTCTCACCACTTTCCTGTGATTTACTAACCACAAAACTGGGCTCGATAGGTTTTGTATAAAATTTATAGTATAATGAATAAACTTGCAAAAGAAGTTGTGTATGCAAAATAATCTTTGTCCCTGCAAAAAAAACCGTATCGCTCGACTAGTATTTGCCTTAATACGTTATGAAAATGCAGCATAGATGATTGACAGAAATTCACTGATATGTAAGTATATGGATCGTATAAAACTTTAGTGACGTGGTGTACTTGTCGCATTCAACGAAACATAGCATCGAAGAGTTTATACACGACAGGATAAGGGACATAGTTTCATATAAAAAGAGTACGTATGTTAAATTTTATATCACGCATCAAACTCGTTGGTCAGGCACGATTTCTTTTTAAAATGCATGAATTGCTAGTACATTTGTAATTGAAAATCGATATAGCATTTCGTTATGTATTTTAAGTCTACCTTGCGAGCTGATTTATTGTATGCGTACTTCGACAGAAACAAATATACTTACATGTACAATCATTACGTGATTATAATGTTAATTGCACATTTACTACCTCGTAAATATGTTTAAAATATGTTTAATTGTTCACACCTGAAGTTAATATCTTGCTATAAATACAAATTATTTTATTTGTCTAAATCATACAACCATGATTATAACAATACAATAAGAAAATAATTCAAACATATGGCGAGAATCAGATAAATGTGAAATGTCAAGAGACTAAAACATATCTTAACTTCAACAGAGGTATATTAAGGGTCAAAGTAAGTTGATCTTAATTTATTTGCGAAATATATATATTTTGCTAAGTTTAGTATTACTTTCTTGGATCTGTAGGATATCAATAAGTCAAGTTTGTTTAATGTTGGCCAACTACAGAAATAAGAATTGAAATATTTTCTTCTTAACTCTTTATAAAAGGGGCAAACTAATAAAAAGTGAAACTCATTTTCCACGACTTTCATTGATCATTTACATAGCCTATCGTTTCTTTCAGTGCCAACGTATCTTCCTAATTCTATTAAAATGTCATGTGATGATACTCGGAATCTTGTTAGCGCAGCTCTGTATTTGAATTCTTTAATTATATCCAAATATTTCACGAAAACAAATTCATGTTTGAAGATACAATAGGTTGTTAATCTCCTAGAGTTATTTACAGAGGAGTACCAGCTTTGATAGAACATGTCAAAAATCCTTTGTTGAATTTTGGAAAAGGGAATATCGATATCAAATTGTCTAACCCAAATTTCTGTTAATCCATGTTGATCAAGTATTTGTTTAATCAGAGATGCCCAATTTTTGCGTCTGTAGTTATTATTATTATCAGCATCTTGTTTTAGCATAAGATACGTAATTTTCACGAGTGACCGTTTAACACCCAGTATTCTTCTCAAGAATTTTGTATGCACTAATTCAATATCGTTCGCATCCAAGAACCCCCAAATCTCACAAGAGAAATATAAAACGGAAGCAACTAAACTATCAAACTATCAAATATTTTTGCGAGGTAGATAGTTCAATATTCTTAAATACACAAAATAAATTATTTAGAGCAAACGAAGCGTGCTGAGCAATATTCTTTTGTGTCCGATACCAATTACCGTTTTTAAATAACGTTGCACCTAAATATTTCCACCAGTTCAAGCTTTTTACCATGCAGATAAAAGTCATGTACAGTGTGTCTTCCGTTTTCAATAACCTTCGTTTTTGAGGAATTTATAGTTAAGCCCCACACTTGACAATATGATTCGACTGTAATGTAGAAGGCGATTTAGCAAAAACTACTTGATCGTCTGCATATAAAATTATAAACAACTTCAACTCATTTATAATAAAAATATCGCACAAATCAGAGTTAATATTGTCTATTAGATCGTTCACGAACATCATAAAGATCAGAGGAGAGCTCGGGTCTCCCTGCTTTAATCCAATAGTAGACCGGAAGAAGTCTGATTTTCGGATTTGTACCTAACGCACAATTTAACCGACATATACGTACAATGATTTAATTGCATTTACTAGTTTACTGCTAACGTTTTCTGCAAGTAATTTGTGCCATAGATGAGCCCTATCAATTGAATCAAAGCAACGTTGGTAGTCAATGAATGCGCAGTAAAGTTTTTCTGTTTTATTAAGTACTTTTGTAATAACACTATGAAGAATAAATAAACAGTCAATGATTGACTTCCCTTTTTGAAACTTTTTTAAAAAGCCTGTATACATGTGCGCGAAAAACGCGCTGTTTGCTAATAAGGACACCGAAGTCGAGGATTCTTGACCCGAGCCTGGGAAAGACAGTTTGACCGAAGACTGAAATAAGTTATGGACGGTTTACTACAAATGAATACTAATATTTGGGAAAAACTAGTATACACATGCTCGTTGTATTAACATAGGACGATTTTAACGGTATGACTTTCTAACACATTTTGTATAAATAATCAGTATTTCAAAACAAAAAGTAACATAATATTTTCAACGTTCATTGTCATGGTTCTGGTGGCCGTTTTTATTGGCTATCAGTTAAATCTAAAGGCTTCAGATAATAAAACAATCTACGACAAGAAATTGGAGTCAGAATATGATTATATAGTGATTGGATCAGGATCTGCCGGTTCTGCTGTTACTGCCAGACTTGCTGAAGACAAAGATAAACGAGTGCTTCTTTTGGAAGCTGGGGGTCATTATAGTGAGAACGAAGCTCTTCATGTTCCTATTCGATGGCCGACCGTAGAAAAGACAATCCATGATTGGCAATATTATACTGAGTCACAGACGAATTCCTTTCAAGGACTAAATGGAAAAAGAGGAGTTTTGCCTCGTGGCCGAGTTCTTGGTGGAAGCAGCTGTTTGAATGCTATGCAGTACACACGCGGTAGTCCTTTCGACTTTGATGAATGGTCGGCAGCTGGATGCGAAGGTTGGAGTTACAAGGAGGTGCTACCATACTTTAGGAAAGCTGAGGATGTGGATATAGATGAATTAGAAGAATCACCATACCATAGCTATGGAGGTCCGATATCGAATACATACAGTTATAAAACAGAGTTATCAGATATATATTTAAAGGCGGGAAAAGAACTTGGATATACGATCACAGATTATAATGGTGAAGATCAAGAAGGATTTAGTACTGCACAAAAAAGTATTCGAAATGGAGTCCGCAGCAGCACTGGTCTGGAATATATTGACAACGTAAACCTTAAAGAAAATTTGCATATATCTTTAAACAGTCTTGCGATAAAAATTGATATTTCTAATAAGAAAGCAGTCGGGGTATATTTCATAAAAAATGGGAAGAAACAGTATGCTAAATGCAAAAAGGAAGTCGCGGTTTCGGCAGGCGCAATAAATTCACCACAACTTCTCATGCTGTCTGGTATAGGACCAAAAGCCCAATTGAATGACCTTGGAATAAAAGTAAACGCTGATTTACCGGTAGGTCAAAACTTTCAAGATCATCAACTATTATTTCTTAAAACCAGAATACAAAAACCAATAAGTATCACCCCAGGGGTACTTAGAAACTTTTGGAATAATCTTAAATACAATGTATTTCATGACGGACCATTATCAACTAATGGACTAGAAGGATCGGCTTTCCTTCACCTGGACAAAACAAAACGTGGCAAAACATACCCAGATATTCAGCTGATTTTCCTTTCATTCCTTTTGCGAGATAACATTCTTAATTTGCGACCAGAAATAGCAGAGGAGTATTTAGAAGCAGATATAGATGTTCATGGTTTCACAACATTAGTGTGTTTAACACGTCCTAAAAGCGTTGGCAGTTTGACGTTACGCAGTTCTGATCCTTTTGACTATCCTAAAATTGATACAGGATATTATACCGATAGCCAAAATGAGGACTTGGAAACAATGATAGGAGGTATAAGAATATGGGAGAGGTTACTGTATTCAAAAGCATTCAAGGACCTTGGAGCCAACATTGAAGACAACCAATTTAAATTTTGCTCCGATTACGAATTCCGCTCGGACGATTACTGGAAATGTGTAGTACGTACGGTATCGACTACTGAATACCACCACACGGGCACGTGCCGAATGGGAGCACGAGATAATCCAACAGCTGTTGTTGATCCCCAACTGAGAGTAATAGGTATCGATGGATTACGCGTAGCTGACGCTTCAGTGTTACCAAACGTCACTTCAGGCAATACCAACATTCCCACAATAGGTCCATTCTCACACAACTTGGACAATTGGGTAAAAAAAAAAAACGATTTTTCTGTACTCCCAGAACTTACTCATTTCCTTAGCCTCATATCAGGATACATATAAACTACTGATTTCCAAAATTTTACCAGCAACATATTAACAGTTTTCGAGATTCGGATGTTTAATTGGTCTTGTTGCTGTATTTTTTACTGCATTTTTAAACAGTACCCATGATAGTTCGATGCTATATAACTATGAATTGGTATAACTTTTGTACAAGTAACCAATAAATATCTGTGCAAAATAGGATAAAATATGATATAAGCTCGCGATTCCCCCCCTTGAGTGAGGAATACTTGGATTATGTCATGCTTTTTGAAAATATATTAATAATTTTTACTTCATTTTTGAAAAACTTTGTATTAAGTTGTGAAATAAAACCACTTTAAAGAAGATAAATGTATTTGAACTATTTAATCGAAACAAGTATATGCTTACGATGGTGAAAGCGAATATATTACTCGTCAGACAAACTGATTGAACTTATCACACGAATGAAATGTTGTCCCGTTGATTATTCAAGAGTTGTCCCGTAGATTATAATTCTTTGCGAATTGGACTTCGCCATAATGCAAATACGAATATGCATGGTTGCGAATATAATAGTATATGCATCAATTCGATAACTAACCAACATGGCTGAAAATTCATAGATTTGTTGTACGTAATCAACGAGACAACTCTTGAATAATCAACGGGACAACTGCATTTCTCCGTTCCACTTAAATGTGTTATCAGTTTTGCTCGATATGTTACGGGGATACTAAACGCAAGACACTGCAAAATACTTATATACATCTTTTTTATACTTTAAGTGCAGTTTGTATTAATATTGAACAATTATATTTTACAAAGATGTAAATACTGACCTACATCGAATATGATTGCGTGCTAAATGCACTCTACACATCTAATCAGACATTATTACACCAAATTTACTTGTGTATTTGAATTCTGCATGCTGTCCGAACATATTTAGAAATTAATAAATGTACATAAATACTAAACAAATTGTCACTGTTATTATCAAAATGTTAGTCCAATAAAAAATCAACGGGACAATCACTACGTAATCAACGAGGCCTTCATTACATAGCACAGAAAACGTCTATGAGACTTTATAAAATAGGGCAGTGGCTTGAAAACGGTATATTAATAAGTCAACAAGCAAAATCAGTAACAGCTTATAAATTATAAGCTATTCACCACTTTAGACGATATCAACCCTCACTCGCCTCAAAAACGAAGTTTAGGCGGATGTGTTTTTACCCGTTTTTTTTCTGAAATCGATGGCAGACGACAATTATAAACATATGGTTGACGTTTTGAAGCATATATGAGCCCAAATGTATATTATAGCGGCAAGAATGTGCACGATTTAGTCCTATCCTGACAGTGTGTGTCCCGTTGCTTACGTCCCGTTGATTATGTTAATTCCAAATTTCTAGATTCTAACACAGCAAAATCGAATATTTTTTACACGTATGAAGAAAAGTCTCTGCAATACCTTGGTGGGGAATATAGCTTGTCATGTTAAGCTTTCATACTATCTTTATATGCAATGATATGCATTTCAATTCAGTTTTTGCTACGGACTCGTTGATTATTGCATCAAAATTACGGTAGTAAATTCGGATTTCATGACCTATCCTTTGTTCTCGTATAATACGTAGATATAAATTGATACCAACATTCATTTTATTACATTTTACAAATTCAAAAAGCACATTAACTATGTCAAAAGTTATTCTTTTGTACATTAAGACTTGAGTGTTAAATGTTGTCCCGTTGATTTCGATAATTTGGAGACACGACCCAAAATGTGTGCATTTTCGTTAATTGATAGATTTTTAAAAAACAAATAGTTCAGCTGGCTGGCACTCATTACTAACTACGAAATATATTCGGTACTGTGCTGGATTTATGTCTTAGCTGTTTTACAGGATGGATTTTATTTTGTATTATGTACCTGGAGACACAGCATTTTAGACGCACCTGCATAACTATTCCTTCTTAATATAGACCAAAACAGCTATTTATTCACCAAAATGTAAGCTCATTTTTAAGTATTTATATTAATTGTTCACGCGAAACAAAGTGTTAACTTTTTTTCCTTTTCATTGAAAATCGTCATCATTTTCTATACTGACGACATCAATTGTCCAAGTTGTGTGAGAATGGGCCAATAATGGTTGGCGAAAAAGCAGCAGATATGATTAGAGGGGAAAATACTGTCGACAAATTTAAATTAAATTAACTATACGTTCGAATGTAATAAAATTCTCTGGCACGTATATTTGAGGACACATAACCCATATATTTCAACAAAAAATTATCGGAATCATGGACATTATATAAGGCACTTTTGTGACAATCAAGTTACATTTTGACCGTACATCATACATAAACATTCTCTGCTGAAATCTACAACAAGCGATAGGATCGAAGAACATGTTACTCGGAGTATACAATAAGGGTCATGTACATTTTAATGCTTTCTATTCATTGCAGTGCATAATAATGTTGTTTCATTGCATTGCCAGATGTAACTGCCTCGGCATGCCTCAGCGTGGCTACGGCACTGGTTTGGAGATTGCGTCATTGGAAATTGAACGATAGTTCAGCTTTTAATAGCCGTCATTCGTTCAGCGCGCATGAGTTTTTATGCGGACCTAAGTACTACATTTATCTACATTTGCGATGTTAAAACTAGCTTCCTTTGCATGCTGTAGTACAAGTCTATGTAAGTTTAGTTTCAATCAGTAATTTCGGTACTGTGCTTTTTTATTTTTGCAATTTTAATTTCATTCGTTTGCTAAACGTCCGTCATGGCAATGGTTTGTGTAAATTCTTGAATCATTACATGTATATCAGATTGAAATAAATGCTGAGGAGCCTTATCGTATTTTAAGGAACGCCGTTTCTGCATAGATATTTACAGCTGAAAGTGTTTTTAAAGAACATATTTTTATGTATAGAAACTATTTTAAAAAGTATTTTTTTAGATAGTGTTCGTGAAAAGCAGTAGCTTGTAGACATTCTTAGTTTATTTTCAAATTTGAAATTTTATTCACGTCAGTGTCCTTAAACTTATTACTATAGATAAAATGTCAGAACAGATAATTTATTGCAAGAATGTATAATTTAACATTCGTTCTATTCATAACTTAAAATATGATATCTTGTATTCTAAAGTAGTGGTCTTTTGTAATTTGTACCAAACAGAAAAAACTTAGTATTCTATTTTTAATTTTTATCGTGCTGAATCACAATTGCATGTATATGTTCAAGTAAAAATTATCATCACCTAGGAGGCTGTCAAGTTCATGTAGTAGATTTATTCACTTTTGTATTGCGAAAACAATGAATCAGCCATTTTTATTTGTCCGCGTTACATAGTGTATGTACAGCGGACACGTTTTCCTTACAACTTACAAATGAACAGAACATTTTAATAATTCATGATACATAAAATCAACCAATGGCTAATTTTTTAGTTCGAAATAGTGCGCAAAGCTACTGCACAAGTACAAAAATGCAATCTAGTTATTCTTACGATATCATCGCAGATTATGCTGAATGTGTAAAATGTACGTAGTAACCCCGTGAACCAGTTTTTTACCCTAAATAATCCATATTGGAAGTTGACCTAGATATCATGTAGATGCAACTTCTGACCAAGTTTAGTGAAGATCTGTTGTACACTATTTGAATAAGAGTCAGTATATCCTGTTGATTGTTGAAAATGCACTAAGTGACCATACGACACAGTTTTTGACCCGACATAACCCGTATTCGAAGTTGATTTAGATATTATCTAGATGCAACTACTGACCAAGTTTGGCGAAGATCGGATGAATACTATTTGAATTAGAGTCCGGACAACTGTTGAATGTTTAAAATGCACTTAGTGACCCTATGAGCTAGTTTTTGACCCGGCATGACCCATATTCGAACTTGACCTAGACATCAATTGTACATTAGAGTCCGGACAATGTACTGGACGCCGCCGAAAGGACACGGGTAAACATATGAAGAAAATTTTTACAAACAATCACATCCGTAATTTTTTCGCACAATACAGTTTAATATATCTACTTTATGGAATGAACAATAACTAAGGAAAAAGGAGAGACCCAAGACCTCTTTTTGGCGCCAAAATTATGGTTGGGTGCATGGGCCAGAATCATATATATCAATTTCATATGTATATTTTTTCAATATGTTTTGAAAAGTTTTCTATTCTGCCTTCATTTATAAGACAATAATAATTATATATTTATTCATTTGAAGTCATTATAACAGCTTTATACTCAGTCAAACGCATTCTAAAGAACATTACATGTAAGTAGTCGAATATTAACTTTTTTTTACTTAAAAGTTCATTTTGGCATCCTATTTTGAAGAAATTGATAACAATCATGCATTAAAATGAGCAGTTAGTCGTCGGTGTCGTATAATAATTCCTTACAGTTATTACAGAAAAGCTCAGGGAGCTGTTATCGTGCTATTGTGTCATTATACATACTTATCAATACAAGCAACAAAAAATTCTAACCGAACGCTCAAAAATGGTGTTTTATTGCGATAAATACTGCACCCCTTTATCGACTTTTCCTTATCATTGTATTGGTACGATATGATACTATTAATTCATTAATGACAAACAATTGTTATAAAATCTCTTACAAGACATCAAAACTGGGCTTGGTTTCAATTAAAGAATCGTAAATATAAGCGATTTTGATTGGCTATCAAAATTGAATGGGTGCGTCAAATTTGTTGATTTCATGAGACGATAATGATCCGACACTTTAATTGTTAATTACTCAGCTTAAAAACACAGTAGGTGTCATATTCGAATTAACATTGCCGTCTTATTTGATGACGGATTTTAAAGCGGTTTTCCGTATTTAGTAGCGGAAATGTTGATCTAGGAAATCTTGATACATTTTTTATTTATGGAATATTACGTAATAAACAGCGGGGTTCTGGGCACGGAATTTCTTTAAAGTCAAGTGTCTAACGAAAACAACCGAGGCACGTATCCCTGCTTCATACATTTATAGTCATTTTAAGGCTACTTGTTGTAATATATTCCTATGTACAGAGTAGTTATCGTTGTTCAAATATTTTTAAATTGCGTGCGATATTGCTTTAATCAAATGTAATATTTGTTTCAAATTACTTGCAATGCACTTTATACAGTGGGTTTATTTTAGTTTTTAAATCTATAAATTGATGAAACTTGATTTGACCTGACATCAAAGACATTAAATCTTAGCCTAATGTAGGTTTCCGATCAATAAATCAAGTACTATTTCATGGATTGATTTAATATTTTCTCGAAGGTGTGTAATGATGAAACACGTGTCAACACATATCGGATTACGTTTTAATCAAAACATTTTTGTGGAGTTTGAAAATCCTTTTCGACCTAGCTCTCAGCGGGGGCATTGACGGCGTGTTCTCCGGACACATTCTAGTTCTATATATGTTGTTTAGTATCATATATTGTGTTCTTTTCTTCAATCATATATTGGAACGTCCCCCTTTTTAGAGGGACTTTTCTGAATTGAGATACAATCGGACAGATTTTGTCCTTCAAACTATATTTGTACTCCATTCCAATCAAAATGGTGTATATAGAAATTGGTTGCTGGTTAAAGAATACGATTGCACTAGCCATTTTTCAAAAATACATACTTCTTTTATGCTTGTATAATCCTTTTTATAGTTAGGATTTTATAAGGGGGTCAAACCATGAGGCATACTAGTAACTCACAAATGAGCATGGGGACCTAATAAGTATATTTTTTCTATGTTTTGTGTTAGTAAAGGATTAATCAAATGGTTTTTAAAAAATCTGTCCGTTAGAGTTTATTGGAATATACGTCATTAACTAAAATAGAAAATACAATGTAGAAATAAACCAGCTTTAGCATGCATTCAAGTTATCAAGTTCAAACAAGAGCATTCATTCTTTGAAAACCATACATATTGTTGATGCACATAAGCTAAGACTACCAATCTGTTTAACATTTAATTTAGCAGAAACAAATATTGAATATATGTAACACGATAGGTACGTACATGTATGTTATTGTATTTATAGTTTAATTACATTCTATGTAATTACTGTACACGGCACAATTTTCCAGAGGATGTTTGCATTTTAGCACTGTTTTTTATCTGGCCTGTGACGTATTAAGCTAATTTGTATTGATATACTTTATTCGTATACATGTACGTACTTATTGTCAAATTATACAAATCAGAATAAACGCTTGTCATATTCAAGTTAGCGCGCTATCTAGAGAGCGAACTATTATATTGGGCTTCTGTTGTTATGTGCGCTAGAATGCGAACTACAGTGTAACTTCTGAAATCCGGACCCTCTGAAATCCGGAAACTTCTGAAATCCGGACGATTTTCTTGGTCCCGAAATTTCTCCCTCTATTTCAATGTAAATTAAACTTCTGAATTCCGGAACTTCTGAATTCTGAATTCCGGACGATATTTTCATCAATTTTGGTTTATGTAAGTGCAATTTTACTTCCAAAATCCGGACAGTCCAGAACTTGTGTCATCCTTAATTAGTCCCTCGATTATATAAACCCTGAGGCAAAATGTCAATGTCCTCTCTTTCAATTGTTTACCAATCAGTGGTGTTAGCTTATTTTGACATGTGTTAGAATCACAATATGTCAACTTGCATTTGTAAAATGAACCACTTCTACTAAAATAATTATATTCCCAAATGTTTATGCTCATTAACAATTTTGACAGGTTCGTTCCAGTAAGTAAAATTGTATTGTCGTTATCAACCTTTCAAAAAAATGTTAGTTTTTGATTAATAGTGTCTCAGTAATAATAACACCATATTGTATTATGCATAAATAATGATGTTCCTATTTTCACCATTAAAAAACCCAGACATTTAACATCTGTACTTGTTCAGATAAGTTAAGACTTCTGAATTCCGGAAACTTCCAAAATCCGGACATTTTGGCCGGTCCCATGGGTGTCCGGATTTCAGAAGTTACACTGTATTAGATTGTGCTTCTGTGATTATGTGTCAGGGTAGACATACTTCAGGGGTCATCTGGTGAGAAGTCAGCTACTTGTGACATGTGAGGAGTTATTCAATATTACCTACCTTGGTACTTCATAGACTCATCTGACTAATGAGAATTTAAACACTTATCATCTTTGAATACTAACAGTAAGCATTCCCCTAAGAAGGTGACTATGAAGTATATAATTTGTTAATGCACCTAAGGAAGTTATTGCAGGTGATAATGAAAATATTGTGCTAGATAGTCGAGAACTACATATACGTATATCTTGTTGTTCAAAGCTGAATGTTTCCGCAATTTAATGCATGTGGGTTCGGATAGTAATGGTCGTGTAGGAGTGTTGTATGCTCTTATTTCTCATATAAGTTAAACAAAATTGAATGTGCACAGTCAGCTTTTATAACCACAGACACTCGGAGGCTCAAGCACGTAGAAGTGTACCTAAGCGTCACATAACACAATAAAATTCAAGCGGCGTAATAACAGTTTAATTACAAAATAAAATACAAGTTCAATACAACGGCTACAAGCTGCCAACTAGCTGAAACCTATCAACAAAGAAACATGCATTCTGGTTATAAGCTGACTATTAAATGTCAACAAAAGGGCCATGATTGCCCTATAATCGCTCAATAAAAAAATGACTATGGCTACTTTCATATTTTCTTTGATTTGGAGAGTATAACAATGTCAACCAATAGAAGTTATAATAGAATAAAAATTAGGGTAGATAATTCAACAACACTTTTCAAAGAATTTCAAATTTCCGTACGTAAGCTTTATTGTAAAAACAAGTTACCCCTGGGATAGAGCCAGAGGCCATGATATGAACAAACCTGGTAGAGGTTCACTACTAAATGCTACATAGTATTTTTTATTTTCCTAAATGAGCATATGTCTAATCAAGTGACCCCTGAGGCGGGGACAATTTTCACCCAAGGTCCGATGATTTTAATAGACTTGGTTGAGATCTATCTGACAATGCTTCAGGACTTGTTTATGACATTTATTTTTTAATTTCCTATAATGAGCCTTTGTAAAACCAGATTACAACCGGGGCGAAGCCAATTTTGACCACAGGGCTATGCCAAAGCATGTTCAAAGACATCTCGGTAGGGGTCCACTAGACGATAGTACCACTTAGATAACTATTTACCACAGAATGATTGACAACTGAGATGATAATTATAGGGTTAGATTCAATAACCATAGTATCAATATTTTGAGTGAAAGTTAAGATTTAATTTTAGTATACTAAAGATGAAATTAATTAAACTAGTGTCCTTACAATAATACGATTTGACTCAGGTCGCAATACAGAATTGACGATATAATTATGGACTTAATTCACAGAATAGTGGCTAATGCAAATAAATGGTTACTTTAAAATTTATCAAATAGCTACCTCAGAAAGAGCGGAGAGAAGACACATGAGAGTCGGGCATTATTAGTAATATCCCTACTCACTCATATTTCGAATAGCTTTTCTGGTTCTTCGTTATACACCATGTAACGAACAGATACACGTCTCACCACTTTCCTGTGATTTACTAACCATAAAACTTGGCTCGATAGGTTTTGTATAAAATGTATAGTATAATGAATAAACTTGCAAAAGAAGTTGTGTATGCAAAATAATCTTGGTCCCTGCAAAAGCCCCGTCTCGCTCGACTAGTATTTGCCTTAATACGTTATGAAAATGCAGCATATATGATTGACAGAAATTCACTGATATGTAAGTATATGGATCGTATAAAACTTTAGTGACGTGGTGTACTTGTCGCATTCTACGAAAGATAGCATCGAAGAGTTTATACACGACAGGATAAGGGACATAGTTTCATATAAAAAGAGTACGTATATTAAATTTTATATCACGCATCAAAATCATTGATTACTGTTTGTAGATTGTGTGCATCTATTTCTATATTTAAAAGCGCTATGCCAAATACAATAATCATAAATAAGCGCTCATTTTGAAAGAAGAACTAGTGTGTGGAGAAAATACTTATAAATTATTCGACTTAGAAAGATTTGTAACACGATATTTATCAAAATAACAACGTTCAAAATATTTCTTATGCATATCACTTGTCTCTCGAGGACGGTACATCGTTTTTTGTAATTTTCAAAAAAGTGAGATTTACAAAATTCATACTTCGCCATTCGAGTTAGATATTCCGATTAGATTTGAAATAAAATTCTTTTGGTACAAAATGTATTCATTCTTGTAAGGAACTCTGTGCTTTTTAGTATAGTTGAATGTTTGGCAGCATGTTTTTTACGTATTTATTTTGTATATTCTGGTAGATTTGATTTGCATTGGTCATTTGTCTACCAAATTCTTAATTTCGCTCCCTCAAAAATACACACATGTAATAAAATAATAATTTTGTTACCGAATTCTTGCACATTCTAGTCTTATTTACGAAGCTTTAAACGTCGCATTTAAGGACAATTTGAATTCAGGCACGATTTCTTTTTAAAATGCATGAATTGCTAGTACATTTTAATTGAAATCGATATAGCATTTCGTTAAGTATTTTAAGTCTACCTTGCGAGCTGATTTATTGTATGCGTACTTCGACAGAAACAAATATACTTACATGTACAATCATTACGTGATTATAATGTCAATTGCTAATTTACTACCTCGTAAATATGTTTAACATATGTTTAATTGTTCACACCTGAAGTTAATATCTTGCTATAAATACAAATACAAATTATTTTATTTGTTTAAATCATACAACCGTGATAATAACAATACAATAAGAAAATAATTCAAACATATGGCGAGAATCAGATAAATGTGAAATGTCAAGAGACTAAAACACATCTTAACATCAACAGAGGTATATTAAGGGTCAAAGTAAGTTGATCTTAATTTATTTGCGAAACATATATATTTTGCTAAGTTTAGTATTACTTTCTTGGATCTGGAGGATATCAATAAGTCAAGTTTGTTTAATGTTGGCCAACTACAGAAATAAATAGTTGAATGTTTGGCAGATAAAATCAGCATGTTTTTTACGTATTTATTTTGTATATTCTGGTGTATTTTATTTGCATTGGTCATTTGTCTACCAAATTTTTAATTTCGCTACCTCAAAAATACACACATGTAATAAAATGATAATTTTGTTACCGAATTCTTGCACATTCTAGTCTTATTTACGATGCCTATAATCATCTACCAAATGAAATAACTGAAACTTTAAAGGTCGTATTTAATGACAATTTGAATTCAGGCACGATTTCTTTTTAAAATGCATGAATTGCTAATACATTTTAATTGAAATCGATATAGCATTACGTTAAGTATTTTAAGTCTACCTTGCGAGCTGATTTATTGTATGCGTACTTCGACAGAAACAAATAGTCTTACATGTACAATCATTACGTGATTATAATGTCAATTGCTAATTTACTACCTCGTAAATATGTTTAACATATGTTTAATTGTTCACACCTGAAGTTAATATCTTGCTATAAATACAAATTATTTTATTTGTTTAAATCATACAACCGTGATAATAACAATACAATAAGAAAATAATTCAAACATATGGCGAGAATCAGATAAATGTGAAATGTCAAGAGACTAAAACACATCTTAACATCAACAGAGGTATATTAAGGGTCAAAGTAAGTTGATCTTAATTTATTTGCGAAATATATATATTTTGCTAAGTTTAGTATTACTTTCTTGGATCTGGAGGATATCAATAAGTCAAGTTTGTTTAATGTTGGCCAACTACAGAAATAAGAATTGAAATATTTTCTTCTTAACTCTCTATAAAAGGGGCAAACTAATAAAAAGTGAAACTCATTTTCCACGACTTTCATTGAACATTTACATAGCCTATCGTTTCTTTCAGTGCCAACGTATGTTCCTGATTCTATTAAAATGTCATGTGATGATACTCGGAATCTTGTTAGCGCAGCTCTGTATTTGAATTCCTTAATTATATCCAAATATTTCACGAAAACAAATTCATGTTTGAAGATACAATAGGTTGTTAATCTCCTAGAGTTATTTACAGAGGAGTACCAGCTTTGATAGAACTTGACAAAAATCCTTTGTTGAATTATGGAAAAGGGAATATCGATATCAAATTGTCTAACCCAAATTTGTCTAACCAAGAATTTTGTATGCACTAATTCAATATCGTTCGCATCTATGAACCCCCAAATCTCACAAGAGAAATATAAAACGGAAGCAACTAAGCTATCAAACAACTTGCATTTTTGCGAGGTAGATAGTTCAATATTCTTAAGTGTTTCAATCTCTAATTCGAAAACTCCTTTTTGAAGAGTACTCTATTTCATGAATTCTACTGAAATATTGACATATTCCTGAGGGTCATGGGTTCAAACCCCACTGGAACCATACTTTTTTCTTTCTTTTTTAGTGTTTAGGTAATGTTTCGTATTAAGAACATGAATTTATACAGTAATATGGAAGAAAATATTTATTCCAATTTTTTTTGGTTTAGTTTATTGAAATTTATGCATGGTTAATTAACGAAAATCAAGTAACTATGGATTTCTTACACAATTTTCTTCAAAACTAGACGGTGAAACTTTTTAAAATTTGGTGTAGACATAATACACACACAGTAGTTAATTTTGAGAAAATTTCAGCTGTTTCCCTGCTTAAGTTTTTATTTAAATGATATTTATCAATTTGTTAATTTTTGGTAAAAGGTTAAAATCTTGACTAAATCTTAAAGGGGCTGGGTTACATTTTTCACTTTTTCTGCAACATAGTAATTCCAAACATCGTATAAACAATTTGAATTGACTAAACATTGGTTACCCTTAGATTTATACACATTCTTGCATTTATTGTACCATCTGTTAGGGAGATAGGCCAATTTTCATAAATGTGACTTCATTTGATTTTGATGTACTATTTTACGTAAGGGGTAGAGGAACAAAAATGGTTGTAAACCTTAAATACACAAAATAAATTATTTAGAGCAAACGAAGCGTGCTGAGCTATATTCTTTTGTGTCCGATACCAATTATCGTTTTTTAAAAAACGTTGCACCTAAATATTTAAACGAGTCCACCAGTTCAAGCTTTTTACCATGCAGATATGTACAGTGTATTCCGTTTTCAAAAATCATAACCTTCGTTTTTGAGGAATTTATAGTTAAGCCCCACAGTTGACAATATGATTCGATGTCATTTAACATCGACGTAATGCAGAAGGCGATTTAGCAAAAACTACTTGATCGTCTGCATATAAAATTATAAACAACTGCAACTCATTTATAGTACAAATATCGGACAAATCAGAGTCAATATTATCTATTAGATCGTAAAGATCAGAGGAGAGCTCGGGTCTCCCTGCTTTAATCCAATCGTAGACCGGAAGATGTCTGATTTTCGGATTTGTACCTAACGCACAATTTAACCGACATATACACAGATTTAATTGCATTTACTAGTTTGCTGCTAACGTTTTCTGCAAGTAATTTGTGCCATAGATGAGCCCTATCAATTGAATCAAAGCAACGTTGCTAGTCAATGAATGCGCAGTAAATTTTTTCTGTTTTATTAAGTACTTTTGTAATAACACTATGAAGAATAAATAAACAGTCAATGATTGAATTCCCTTTTTGAAACCTTTTTAAAAAGCATGTATACATATGCGCGAAAAACGCACTGTTTTGCTAATAAGGACACCGAAGTCGAGGATTCTTGACCCGAGCCTGGGAAAGACAGTTTGATCGAAGACTGAAATAAGTTATGGACGGTTTACTACAAATGAATACTAATATTTGGGAAAAACTAGTATACACATGCTCGTTGTATTAACATAAGGCGATTTTAACGATATGACTTTCTAACACATTTTGTATAAATAATCAGTATTTCAACAAAAAGTAACATAATATTTTCAACGTTATTTCATACTTTTCAGACACAAACATGCCTGGTCTCGGAACGTTCATTGTCATGGTTCTGGTGGCCGTTTTTATCGGCTATCAGTTAAATCTAAAGGCTTCAGATAATAAAACAATCTACGACAAGAAATTGGAGTCAGAATATGATTATATAGTGATTGGATCAGGATCTGCCGGTTCTGCTGTTACTACCAGACTTGCTGAAGACAAAGATAACAGAGTGCTTCTTTTGGAAGCTGGGGGTCATTATAGTGAGAACGAAGATCTTCATGTTCCTATTCGATGGCCGACCGTAGAAAAGACAATCCATGATTGGCAATATTATACTGAGCCGCAGACGAATTCCTTTCAAGGACTAAATGGAAAAAGAGGATTTTTTCCTCGTGGCCGAGTTCTAGGTGGAACAAGTTGTTTGAACGCTATGCAATACACACGCGGTAGTCCTTTCGACTTTGATGAATGGTCGGCAGCTGGATGCGAAGGTTGGAGTTACAAGGAGGTGCTTCCATATTTTAAGAAAGCTGAGGATGTGGATATAGATGAATTAGAAGAATCACCATACCATAGCAATGGAGGACCGATATCGAATACATACAGTTATAAAACAGAGTTATCAGATATATATTTAAAGGCGGGAAAAGAACTTGGATATACGATCACAGATTATAATGGTGAAGATCAAGAAGGATTTAGTACTGTACAAAAAAGTATTCGAAATGGAGTCCGCAGCAGCACTGGTCTGGAATATATTGACAACGCAAACCTTAAAGAAAATTTGCATATATCTTTAAACAGTCTTGCGACAAAAATTGATATTTCTAATAAGAAAGCAGTCGGGGTATATTTCATCAAAAATGGGAAGAAACAATATGCTAAATGCAAAAAGGAAATCGTGGTTTCGGCAGGTGCAATAAATTCACCACAACTTCTTATGTTGTCTGGTATAGGGCCAAAGGCCCATTTGAATGACCTTGGAATAAAAGTAAACGCTGATTTACCGGTAGGTCAAAACTTTCAAGATCATCAGCTATTATTTCTTAGAACCAGAATACAAAAACCACTAAGTATCACCCCAGGGGTTCTTGGGAACTTTTGGAACAATCTTAAATACAATGTATTTCATGACGGACCATTATCAACTAATGGACTAGAAGGATCGGCTTTCCTTCACCTGGACAAAACAAAACGTGGCAAAACATACCCAGATATTCAACTGATTTTCCTTTCGTTGCTTTTGCGAGATAACATTTTTAATTTGCGACCAGAAATAGCAGAGGAGTATTTAGAAGCAGATATAGATGTTCATGGTTTCACAACGGCAGTGTGTTTAACACGTCCTAAAAGCGTTGGCAGTTTGACGCTACGCAGCTCTGATCCTTTTGACTATCCTAGAATTGATACAGGATATTATACCGATGGCCAAAATGAAGACCTGGAAACAATGGTAAGAGGAATAAGAATATGGGAGAGGTTGCTGAATACAAAAGCATTCATGGACCTTGGAGCAAACGTTGAAGACAACCAATTTAAATTTTGCTCCGATTACGAATTCCGCTCGGACGATTACTGGAAATGTGTAGTACGTACGGTATCGACTACTGAATACCATCACACGGGCACGTGCCGAATGGGAGCACGAGATAATCCAACAGCTGTTGTTGATCCCCAACTGAGAGTGATAGGTATTGATGGATTACGTGTAGCTGACGCTTCAGTGTTTCCAAACGTCACTTCAGGCAACACCAATATTCCCACAATTATGGTTGGCGAAAAAGCAGCAGACATAATTAGGGGAAAATATACTGTCAATAAATATAAACTGAATAATTAACTGAACGCTTGAATGTAATTAGTAATTAGTCATTTGGAGAATGTATCACTTGTATTCCCATTTGTTCAGTCATTAGTGTATGTGAATTCTTGAATCATGAAGTTGTTGAATGCTGCGTTAAAATACATTCATACGCATAGATCCAATAACTTTTCATACAGTCATACATTTTATGCTAGTCACGTCCTGATCATTAACATCAATGTATTTCCAATACAGGGACCAGTGTCATAGGCGTATAAATATATAACCTGAAATAACAGTTTTTAAACTTGAAAACGTGTTTTTTTCTGACAAGTACCTATAAAAGTCGATACTAAATCCGTCAATGTAGAGACCTTATTTGCAAACAAGATTTACAAAAGTTTTAAGTACTTTTTGCACACTTGATGCATACTAACTACTTTACTAACAATTTTAACTATACACTCTGTGCAACATGATTCATCTTAAATATCGCGGGTATTAATATCCGGTGCTTTATTATTATTAAAATTATGTTTGCCACATTATAGTTAGTGGCCCAAAATTTTGTATTCTCTATATCATATACTCTCTGTATTATACATGTTAACAAAACGTACTCTGTATTATTAGTTCCTTTTGTTTTCAAGACAACGGTCAGTAAAATACTATTTTTCATCTCATTTCTAACAAAACGTTTTCTTCGAACACTTGTCACTGTCCATATCATGACACTTAGAATTAATATGCATGCTGTTTGATAATGTTGGAAATGTAATTGACCATTGCTTGCTGAACGTCGATGAATAGGTTAACAAATTAATCATGAACACTTGCCAAGTCATCTGAACGCCACACATCGTAGCAATTAATACCAAAGATACGCAATGGTGTCTTGCACTTTTGTGGGCTCCCAATATGACATGATGCGTGTGTACGGTGGTGATTAAAATTGATTGAAGTGTAGTATTTCAATACGATAAAAAATAACACAACTTTCGTCTGCTTTTTAACACACACACACAACAGTATCTAAATGAATTTATGATGCATTACATTAACAAGTCTAAAAATGTTGCATAATCATAGTCAGTATGCACTTTGATTGATGTGCCTTTTAATGGCATGTCATTTTTCACAATATGTTAAAATGGGGGTTTAACGTCGCACCAAAAATAAAAAAGATAACTAGAAGGTAACTTGTAAACCGTAACTTGCGTCTAAGATATGTATAGATCTGCTCAATTATTAGTGTTTTTAAATTTCTACTGACATATTGTCTCTTATGTGTGTTAATGTTTGTTATCTTTGGTTTACTAAACATAACCGGTCTTCAAGCTCGGCGCATGCCAAGTGAGCGGCTAAGTTGGTAAACCAGCGATAACATTAATACATTAATATATTTAATGTTCGGACTAATATTTTGACCAATGGCTTCGCAGTATTTTTCAAATTTGTTATTCGGTTTGAATTATTAAACTATATGGTTTATAACTGGTTTAACAATTTAAAATCTTACTCCATAAACACTGTATAGTCAAAACATAAAACCGAACATTAAATATATCAACGGTTGTTATCCTACTAAATGCGCCCAGCTTGAGCGGTTAAGTTAATGTAAACCAACGATAGCCAACTTTAACATAATTATACCTGATCTTGATGCGCGTGCGTTATCGTCAAAGCATATAAATCCGAACTTAGAATATAATATGAATGTTTGCTATCGTTGGTTTACCCACTTAACCGCTCGCTCGGCATGCTCCGGGTGGTTAAAATTAAAAGTACATGTATTACATTCCAGATTTTTGAAGAACTAAACGAATTCTTCTTTTCATCGTAATTGTTTTATTATGTTGTGTTAACTATTGTATATTGTATGTATAATATAATATAATAGCTGAACAGCGTACTAACTGGCGTAGCTGCATCGCCAAAGGTACCAAATCATCATCTGAGGTAACATGCATTGAGGAATGTAAAAGGAGGAGCATTTTTCGAAAGAAGCACACCACAATAATCGAAACAGACTGTATCAAACACATATATGTCAAAAGTGTGTGGGAGGTACTTCTGTGCCCGGAGTGGCCTGACATGTCACCCCTGGAAATACAGTTCTAAACATACTTAAACAATGAATTCGTGGACATCTTCACTGAGTAATGAACAAACCATGTATTTATCAGTTTTATGTAGTTACTAGCGACTTGTTTCACACATAGTCACTTTTATATCACATAAACGTTAGGATAATTTGCAATGAAAAGCGGACAATAAAGCTGTATCTTATATTGAATTCCTAAATTGCACTCAGCCAATGAAGGATTGAAGCTACTAAATGTATAGCCAAATGTCTCATCTTAAACTGTTGTATTTGTAACACACTCTCTGTTCACTATATCCCAGCAAACACACAACATTATGACAACGTTGTGTTTTAGTTGTGTATTGGTTGTATTTTTTTACAACGTTGTCACAACGTTGTTGCAACGTTGACAACTATTTAACACAGTGTTTTGGAATGTGTAGGAGAAAGTATCATAAAAGCAATGCATTTATGTATTGAACAGACACTGCAAAAATGCATACAGCATTGTTATCTAAAACTGGAAATTTTTACAACGTTGGTACAACGTTGTGTAAACGTTGGGCTGCAACGTTGTGTAACAACCGTGCTGTAACGTTGTGAAAACGTTAGTAAGCAACGTTATCACAACGTTGTACTAATGTTTTAGTCGCAACGTTGTTAGAGTAACGTTATATCAACGTTTTGACAACGTTGCCAATTTCAGTGCAAACTAGTGTAGAACATAATGAAAGTACATGTATATTCAAAATGGTTATGAATTTACTCTGCATCGTTTTTATTGCTGCAAAAACAAGATCCAATCCCTTTTGCTTAAGTGCTGCCAAATTTCAATCACAATGACATTTTTTCATGTGTAATTCACTAATTGTAGACAGTAAACAGCACATTCAACTGTTTGTTGCTCTATATTTAATGGATAAAGTAGACCTGTGTTCTGTACATACATCGGGACTATAAAGTACATGTTGTATTCGTTTTTTCATATATGTATGTTATACATATAATGATATTCATACATGTATGCCATATCTTCAGACTGTCAATAAAGTTGAGATTTGCTTCAGAAGCGTCATTCTTAAGTGAGATTTGGGTTAAAATAATTTTTTTTTGCGTGCGAGATTTATGCATGAAAAAATGACTCTATTTACACACATGAATAAATGCATCCTATGATGTATATCAAATAAAATAAAGTCAAAGTAAGTTAAACAGAATTTATTCATCAATGCACATCATACTCATTAGCAGCACATAACATGTTATATTCAAAATATCCTCTCAATCACATTGAAAAACGCAGCATCAAGTCATCTGCAGCACATTATAATTTATATATGCTTAAATATCATGACATTGTCTATATAATATTAATTATGATATATAACACTCATTTAATATTCTTACTAGTCCTACTAATTACTGGCACTTCAAGCTGCTTTCAAAATTGCATTGTTTTGCAGATACATGAAACGGTCAAACTCATTCAATCCTTGATAATATCATAGCATCATTTTCCTTTTGGTGTCATTACACAGATTTACCCAGTGATCAGTTTGTATTTTCCTTAATGGACGAAAGCTCTCTCTATCAGTCTATGGCAAAATTTGGGATATAGTTATTGCCGTAAGAGCAACTTTATTGATATGTTCATGTTGTAGTTCACCACTGGACTGGGCAGAGTTTGTTCTAAATCTGATGTATCAACCCAGAAACAGGCTCGGTTTCTCTGAAAATTTCGAAGCTCTTCATTGGTCACAATTTGGTGAAAGAAGGTTTTCTTCTGCTTCTTCAAGAATTTCCTTGTTGTTGACCTCTGGTGCCAACTTCTACGCCAGGTTAAAAACTGAAACAAGATATACAATATCTAAATTTCAGCATGTCAATGAAGTAAACATCTATAAGATACTGAAACCAGTCTTTGAATTAGTAATTTGTGACAGGTTGCCCTCCAATATACTTTATGCAGAAAACTTATCTTATTCTTAACCTGTCCAGGACAACCAATTTCTTATTCGGACAACAACAATTTTGGTTTCATTAATAAATCAAAGCAAAAGCAGCTAAAATTTCTGTTTGGAGCAACCACATTTCAAACCTTAATTGCACAGACTGCTCAATGTGACTGTTAATAAATAATATTATTTTACGGTTTACCCCACCCACTGCACTGGTCATCTAAATTTAATCTGACCATTCAGAAATCATTCAACAAACAGATTATATCACCCGATCAATAAATATGGTTATTAAAGAGAACTTAC
Organism: Lutraria lutraria; assembly: GCA_964023205.1. Taxonomy (NCBI): domain Eukaryota; kingdom Metazoa; phylum Mollusca; class Bivalvia; order Venerida; family Mactridae; genus Lutraria; species Lutraria lutraria. Next base: position 35,059,485 of record OZ026841.1, read on the forward strand.
CGTGGTTACAAACAATAATATCTTCATGTATTTATGTATAGATCACTGAAAATTGGATGATAATTTCTAATGATTTGTTGTTGTAGTATGTAAAGCTATTTTCATTGCAGCGATAGATTCGAATGATATTTTTCCGTAATTATTTCATTGATTTCAAATTAAGTTGTTTAACGTACTATACCATCATTAGAATTTAATATTTTAGTATGTTTAGGTACTATGTATTTTCTTTTTTACTTTAAAGAAACGTTAATTCGAATATACCGTTCCTGATTCTTGAAATTAACCGTTGGAAATTAACGGCTACGCGCGCGCGCCGAAGTGGTCTTACATTGGAAACAACATTAGTTTTAAAAAGCATTTGGTGGATTTCGAGTGATAAATGGAATCATATCTGCCAGTGCCTGGTGTTTTACATTAAAATCGTGGCCATTACGCACAAGGTAAGTATTTTTTTATTGTTTTGGTCACAAAATCTTGGTTTTAAAGAATGTCGGACGAAGCGTACCACTACGGGAACGTAACAGAGCTAAGCGTACCAGTTCATTAGTTTTGATAGGCAAACCATACCACATATGTATTATAGAAATATGAAACATCTATTTAAAAAAGTATTAAATCAAGATGCGTTTTATATAATGTCTGTCATTGTCTGACGAATAAACAATATAAATATTTTTTATAAAATCATAATAAGTGAGTGTTTAACAGTTTAATAAGATAATCATAGACACAAACAAATGTTGTTGTAACTAACTAATAATATCATTCTCTATTTATTATTACAGTACAACATATGTGGTATACTTTCACTTATTTTCAATAAGTCGATCCCATTAGACTAATAAAAAATGCATTAAATGTAATAAATTTTAATCAGACAGCTGATAACTTATGTTAAATTTGCCAAGGGCAAGGGGGGATTCAATGCGGAAACAAAATCCTTGGGTAAGGTCAGTTCTGGAAGAAAACCGTATTTTATATGAAAATAAATGTTAGTGAGAGAATGGCGCTTTGTAACAGCGCCGACTATAGGAGTTAGGACTAGCAGGTTAAAAAAGCCTTGCCACAAAGACTTTTATTGTTTTAAGTTATAAGTTGCCATTTCTATGACAGATTTTCTAATCGAATCGGCTTTTTTTCACAAGTAGGGGAAGGGGCTTTTTTCCTTAAATTTAGGGAAAATAACTCATAATTTTTGCAAAAGGGGAAGAGAACACTTTGATTTTAAAGAATTTAATGGCCCCTGCTATAGAATAAAAAAAAACCTGAGAATAGTCAAACCATTCTTTTTGTAATGGATCTATGCTGATAAAACTAGAATATTTTTCATTATAGACAAGAAAAAAGGACATATCGGAAACAATGAAGGAAACTATCCACTTTGGAAAAAAAAGTAAAAAGGCAGAAAAAAGCAACATGCTGCTGTGTCGCTCTTCATGTCCTGATCAGTCAAGCACATCTTCAGAGTCGCTAACATCAAATAGAAAAATATACCAAGTAAACAGTAAGTGATGATGCTTCAGATTGACTAATATAATGAAGATACACTTATTACATCATTTTTAATAACATACATATACATGTATAGTAAGCGACATGTAATTCAAGTCTGAAAGCTGTTTCTTGATTTTTATTTTTATTTATCAATCATCTGACCTATTTCCATTGAGAGGTGGCTTATACCTTAATATATCCTCATACCAAGTAGGACAGGAGAGGTGGTACAAATGCATATGGATAATAGATACCTAGTAGACTTGCATGACAAAACTTAGTTTGTCAAACATAGTTAACTGATTTAACTAACCAAGTCCGAAAGCTATTGAATCATGCTTTTTTGTCAATCTTCTCTCATGTATTAATCATAATGGAACCAACTCATGTGGAATATGATTGCTTTAGAACATGTTAGACCTACATTTTTACCATTGTTTTAACAATAATTTTGTTTCCCTTTTACAAATTACAGCATGAATAATATAGTACATTAGATGTCAAAGATGTTGACACCACATGTCGTTTAGTGATGAGCTTCACAGGGTTTGGTCAGTAAAGGAAAGAAAGGGATTCTCAGGGAAGAAGAGGTTGGAAGAACTGGCTATATGCAAATCAATATTAAGTAAGTTGTCCTTTATACTGTTTAAGTATGAAGTAAGTTTCTTGTTTGTTTGTTGTTGTTAAGAAAAATATGTAGGTAATTTGGTAATTGAAAAAAAAACATTTTCAAAATTAATATTGATTATTTAAATCAGCATGACTGATTTAAGTATTTTTTAAAGAAAATTAAGATAAGAAAAATTGGCCGTATATTCTCAATCCATTTTTTCAGTCTCATAATTTGTAGTTTTATCTAAAACATTATCAAGATAAAATTCAGATTCAGAATCTATTTCAAATAGCTGTTTCGGATAGTTCTTAATCCTGTTTGTGGTTTAATTAGTAGAATTTAAAGTTTTGAAGAAACACGTGTACAAATCAGGAACATCCACACATGTTCACAAACCATACCTAAACTAAAACTAACATGGGGACAAATTTTTGCACATTCAAATTTTCTTTTTAAATACAAACATACCATCAATTCTTTTTTGCAGATGCACTCATGAAAACTCACAAGACAGCCAAAAGGAAGCTTCTGTGACATTCAACAAAGGTGGATTGAAATTTAAGGTATATTTACTATTCTTTTGCTTTTCTTTTCTGGGCTAAAGTCAGGAAAAATGGTTAGTGTTACTGCTTATGGAAAAATAAAATCTTAATTTACAACATTAAACAGTTCTTGTTTGAAGGTCAAACTGACAGTGGTTACTAGTTCATTTAAAAATATCAATTTTCTTTAAGCTTTTATAATCTTTTGCTTTACCTCTTTGTTCTTTGTAGTGCACTAAAAAGTTCAGCATAATTTGATTCTATTCAGATTTGCAGCATGATTCAGGATGGTTCAAGTGTTGTACAAATAATCAATTAGTGCTAGTCCTAGAATCATTGTATCATTGAAATACTTAAAATGAATTATATTAAAATAATTTCAGAAGAGTTTGACAGAATCTGTAGTCCAGGAGGATTTGGAGGTCCGGGAGGAATTGAAGACATAAAGGAATCCTAAACTGAGTTTCACCAACTTTACAAAGGGCGAAGTGGGCCACAAATGTTTGGATTGTTTAAAATAATTAAATACTGTCACTTGTGTATAATTTGTTATATACTTACTGCATACTAAAATAAGTCACTTAAAAAAGACAAAAAGTGAAAAAGTCAAGGTCGGTGTCATTCGTTTCTGGAGGAGGGATAATATAGAATATATTGTCTGTGTGAACACATGTAATTTTTTACATTGTATTATATTTTTTAGCTCACATGTCACAAAGTGACAGGGTGAGCTTTTAGGATCAGTCTCTGTCCGGCGTCATGCATCGTCAAACTTTGTGTTGTGAACACACTAGGGGTCACATTTTTAGCAAAAATGGGTCAGAACGTTATTATGGACAAAATCTCGGACGAGATCGATATTGGGCCATTTGGGGTCCAACACTAGGTAACTAGGGCAAATTGCTGGAAAACCTTGTGATCACTCTAGAAGTCACTGGTTTGATTGGATCATCATGAAACCTTGTCAGAATGTTTGTCTTCATAATATCTTAAACTAGTTTGAACATGGGTCATCTTGGGTCAAAAACTATGTCGCTAGGTCAAATCTTATGAAAAACCATGTTAACACTATAGATTTCACAGTTATAATTGGATCTTCACAAAACTTTGTCAAATTGTTTGTTTTAATGATATAACGGTCAAGTACAAATATGGGTCATCTCGGGTCAATAACTAGGTTACCAGGTTAGGCAAACTTTGTTAACACTGTAGATGTCACAGTTTTGATTGGGTCTTCACCAAACCTTGTCAGAATGTTTACCTCAATGATTTGTGGGTCAAGGTGGAACATGGGTCAGCCGGGGTCAATAACTGGGTCATCAGGTCAAATCTTAGGTAAAAAACTTAAAAAAGCTCTAAATGTCATGGCTATAATTGGATCTTGGCCAAACCTTGTCAGATTGTTTGTCTTAATGATATTAAGGACAAGTTCAAATATGGGTCACCTAGGGTAAAAAACTAGTCAATTCTTAGGAAAACCTTATTAACACTGTAGATGTCAAATTTTGATTGTATCTTCACCAAACCTTGTCAGAATGTTTGTCTTAATGATATGCAAGACAAATTCGAACAAAGGGCATCTGGGGTCAAAAACGAGGTCACAAGGTCAAATCTTAGGAAAACCTTGTCTATGCTGTAGTTTTCATGGTTTTGATTGGATCTTTACTAAATGTTTGTCTTATTCATATGTAAGACAAGTTCTAACATGGGTCATCTGGGGTCAAAAACTAGGTCACCGGTTCAAAACAATGTTTGAATGAGTGAGCAGTGATTGACATGTGAGCGAAATAGGGCCATCTTGGCCCTCTTGTTTATCTTTTTCTGAAAATTTACTTCAAAATTGAATTAGACCTGAAGAAAATCTTTAAATGAACGAAAGGAATGGCAGCACTTATTGCCCTTAACAAACAAGAGTTGGTACTGCTTGTGGTGCTATTGTTTTCTTAAAGTATCGATTAAAAACTATTGTTTTGAAACATGGATTACTGGTTTACCATATTAAGATGACTCAGTAGGGAAAGTAGGGTACATAACTATTGTTTTGCTTGAATTATTAATCATGTTTTTGTTTGAAACTCGGAACACTTGCCATCATAAAATTCAGTTCAATGTTCTATTGTTTGCCTTGCATTTTGTCTCAATTATGGCTTTTTTGTAAAATGCATATTTCTTGGTTTAGGTAACTGCATGTTTTGACATTGAATTAAACATTTGTATTAGTAATATTACTTTGATTTGCTTAAATTTTTAAACCAAGTGTTTTCAAAGGTAAATGTTTATTTGTTTAGATACTGTAAATTGACAAATATACCTGTGGGTTTTATTTTCGTGAATGGCTAATGTCTCGAATAAAAAATTTGGTAAAATATAAACAGCAGTACTTACTTAAAGTTTAAATAAGCTTCATTGCAAATTCAAGATCTCGCGAAAGTTGTGATAAAAATTCACGAAAATAAGACCTCACAGATATTAAGTAATTTACAGTAATCTAAAAAAGCCGATACCTGGAGTGGATGGAAAGATTTCCAACTGAGCATATGGCAGGGTTCATTTGCTCCAATGCACCCAGTCGAAGCTAATAATGCTGTGAACAAAACCAAGTTAGGATATCACCCAGCACTGAATGTCAGCAACTGTGACGACTGTGAATCGAACTCGCATTGCTGGCACCGAAGTGCAACCAACTTACCACTGAGCTTTTAACAGAAGGTTTTGGTTTGGTTGTGGTTTGGTTGTTTCACAACGTTGTGCCACAACGTTGTCGCAACGTTTACACGACTCCACACTTTAACGTTGTCGCAACGTTATTCCAAACGTTGTCACAACGTTATGCAAAACGTTGTCGCAACGTTGTCACAACGTTACTGTGTTTGCTGGGATAGTGGATGTACAAATCAGTACAGGTGAGATCTAATTGAAAGCAAGTTTAATCTTTTAATCTTTGAAATACAACGGACATGATAATTTATAACCTTTCATCAAAGGTTCTGAGCTACCATTCACCACTATCTTCTCTCTTCAAACAATAATAATATCTACGTCATATTCTCGTGATTGTCCCAAAAGGTGATAACCTCTATCAAGTATAGCACCAAATCATGTGATAACAATGCTCACTAATTGATACTGTTACATGCTATATTTTATGTTCTGTAGTCTCGAAGCTTGTATGCATCATTAAGACAATCAAGTACATGTATGTACCTCCGTCTCTAATTCAAACAGAAATTAATTAGTTTATTGCACAAATACAAACCTTTTTGTACGTTACAAAATGCATAATCGAGATGATGATGACAATGCGCTGCTAAAGATTTTAGACTACTGTTTTAATGATAAAAATGCCAAGTGCAATGTAAGGAATCAAGTTGTTTGTGACCAAATATTCTTTCAGAAAGACGACCGTATATATGAAAACTGAAATTGGTAACGTTGCCGTCCCAAGTTCAATTTATCTTTTTGTTTGATGCATCACAGCAAAGTGCGTAATAGCGTAAATTGAATCTCACACTTCAACTGAAAATGATAAAGACGCAAAGATTTTTTCTTCATTCAAAGCTACATGTTTCGCTTGTACTTTTCAACAGTGTAACTTTCCATTATCATGTCAGCAGCTTTTTCGCCAACCATAATTGTAGGACTGTTAACATTACCGGAAGTGATGTTTGGAAACACTGAAACGTCAACAACACGTAATCCATCAATACCTATTACTCTCAGTTGGGGATCAACAACAGCTGTTGGATTATCTCGTGCTCCCATTCGACAAGTACATACTTGATGATGATACACAATTTACACAGTGCGTGTAACACGTATCCAGTAATCGTTCCAGCGGAATTTGTAATCGGACCAAATTTTAATTTGTTGTCTTCAATGTTGGCACCCAGAGCCTTTAAAACTTTTGTGTCCATATTCTAATCCCACCTATCATAGTATCTATATCTGCTTCGTTAGTGAAAAAGCCTGTGTCTATTTTAGGATGATCAGACGGATCTGTGCTTCGTAAAGTTATGCTACCAACACTTTTCGGACGAGTCAAATTGATAATAATTGTAAATCCATCGTTATTAGCAGTAGTTTCAAAACATTCTTCAGCAATTACAGGTAGCAAATTCAAAACATTGGCCTTAAAAAGAATAGGAAAGTAAACTAATTGAATATTTGGGTGTGTTTGGCCACCTTTTGTCTTATCTATGTGTAAGAAAGCTGTGCCCTCCGAACCAGTTGTTGCAAGAGGGCCATCAACGAAAAGCTTGTAATTGATGAAATTTCGAAGGCTTCCGACATCATCTAATGATAAACTGAGAGGTTTATTTATTTTAGTTTTTAAGACAATTACCTGATGGTCTTAAACTATTTTACCAACGTGTAAATCAGCCTTTACAACTATTCCAAGTTCATTCAAATGGATCTACAAGTTGTACCTCTTAGAACACGACTGCGCGGTAAATACCCTTCGCTCGTTTAATCCACGAAATGAATGCGTCTATGGCTCGGTATAATATTGCCAATCATATTTCGCCTTTTGCGAGGTAGACCATAATATTTGAAGATTGATTGCTTCTTCTCGTTATAATGTCATCCTGCTTCTAAAAGAAGCACTCTGTTATCTTTATCTTCAGCCAGTCTGGCAGCAACCACTGATCCTGCAGAACCTGCTCTAATCACTATGTATTCATATTCAGTTTCTAGTTTCCTGTCATACATTGACGGGTTGTTAGACGATTTACGATTCATCAAATAGCTAATGAAAACAGCTATCAAAATAACGAGTGTGGCAGATCGAATAGTAGTCATCTTGTATTTGTCTATAATCTGAAAAAAATAAATTATTCATTTTTACAGCGAATGATACACAAGCAATTCGGAATTGGCGCACATCAGGGGTGTTCAAGTTTGTTGTGTGAGGGCATCCCAATCACTTCTTGTCTATGTGTACTTGATATTGTGTCTCATTAGACCTGTCTTTAATTTGATAAACCAAAGATTGCTATGCACGGCCACAGGTCCGTATCATTCCATTATATCATAACGCACATGTATACAAATTACGTTTTTATTATTTTCGTGATTTCTTGCGAAAAGTTAAATAACGACAACAGACGTATTGGTGTACACAAATGAGCTTGGACTGTTACTTAATCTTTTTTTTAAGGCACATTTATGAAACAGTCCGAATTTAACGAATGCAAAAAATCCAAGCATGCTGATAATGACTTATACTCACGATATAAGCCATGGAAATTGATCCAACAAAATTGCCCCTTTCATACCTGGTCCTGACAAAAAAACAATGGTAATAGTTGTTCCGTCATAATTAAAAAATGTCAGTGGTAATTTCTTTTGTCAATATCGCAATAACTAACCATAACTTTGATAAGATAATTAAAATTATGCTTTACAAGATACAAACAAACAAACCAATAAGTAGAAGAGAAGAATAAACAGCCAGAAAGTCTAAATAAAAAAGAACGTTATGAAGACCGGGTAGAATTAACACATTATATACATTGCATTTATAAGTATGATTGAAATCAACACAAATTTTAACATTGGTTACTCCTAAACGCTTAATAATTCCATTGCATAACATGATATTATAAATTAACCGAACAAATGAACAAGGGCGATAACTGTACTAAGCATATTGGGGAAAGTTTAACAAAATTTGTTTACAAAGAGTCTCAATTAGGGTATGAATAAAACGTAAATTAAAGTACTACGATCAGTCATTCATAAAGTAATGATAAGAATGTGTTTACTGTTTACGTCACCTCGCTTAAAATAATGTTTGGTACATTTTAAACATTGTTGATTTAGGATGGTTTACAAACAACAAGTACAGTTAAAATAGTAATACATCGAGTGATGATTTTACTTAAATATTAATTGGTTTATACGTTAGCATTAAACTTTTTGCCGTATGCAGATGTGCATAGTATTTACACCAGAAAGCGAACCGGTCTTGTAAGATTGTCTAAAAGCATTGTAATAAATCGAAATGTTACAAAAGCGTACTCTTCTTAGAACATTTGGTAATACCAAGAATGAAATATGAAAATTTCATGAAATTTAAATGGTTAAATTGCAAATATTCAGATACAATGCTTTCCACTAGTGACTTATTTGAAGCAACATTTGATTCATCATCTAGACCGGACATTTATAAAATTACGTAATGATTTTACCTATTCAAGCAAACTAGTATTTAAAATCTTCATCATTGAGTTGCAGTCATCAACTGAGAAGTATGTGAATAATTAAGTATATCATATCAATTCTATGTTTTGGAAGTGAAGCGTTGATGTGTGAGACATGAAACAATTAAAAATAATTCAAAATCATTTTGATAAGGACTTCTTAAGTGTGATACCTAAGACGTAGAATTATTTTATTTATGGAAATATAGGTGGATGTAGATTTAATGTAGTATGTTTAATTATGTTACGAGATACGTGTACGCTCTAATCTCACTTATTTAAATGAACATACTGATGAAGTGGTTAAAAATTAGAATTAGACATAGATAGAAAATTATGGATAAACTATACAAAATGCATTAGTAACTTTTCTATTTTGATCAGTTAAAGTCCCATAAGCATATACACTAATTGGTCGTAATAGTTTGTATTTGTCCTATAACAGAGTAATCCGGGCCGTTTTCCTCGCGTGCATACTTTATAACAAGAAGAAATGTTTCCGATTTAAGTGACGTCACGCGCTCTATGTATTTCAAGTTTACTAAAGCAAAATTCACAGTGAAATGAGTGTTTTTTTGGGATAATATCAGCAATTGTTTGTTTTTGTATACATCTTTATAGCAAAAAGCTAATGGGACTTTAAGAGTATCCGGTGCAAATACATTTGTTAAGGCGCATATTAATTTAAATTCAAAACGAACTGATTAAAAATATGAGACTAATAGGTTTCTTTGGCCTATATAGCAGATTATATGCAACAAACGGGCATCACCATTTTAATAAATTCACCAAAAATTTAAATTCTTATTAGTCTAATTAATCATTGCTCAACATTCGTAAGAAGTGTAAAATATAGTACTTACATTAAATATCCACTCACAGCTCAACAAAATTGTGGTAAATGATACACAAAATACAATATGTCAATCGATCAGGTCTGGTATAAACCCTAAAACTGAATGTTATTTATTTATCGATATCTTAATGCATGCGTAACGCTCCAGACAATATCACCGACCTATATACACTTACGTGCACGCAACCAAAAACATGTTAGTACGTAAAATGATCTTGTATTACAGGGGTAGAAGTATTGTAATTCGTAAAAACCCTTACATCCTAACAGGTCTAAATGAAAGCTGTTTGCACCCGATTTCACGCTCATCAAAAATTCGGCATGCAGGAAAGTTTTCTTTAAGTGAGGGGTTTCATTCTAGGCAACACTAGTATTACATACATGGTACCTAAGACCTAGGACTTCCGGTTCGTGAGTTCTTTATGTATTTCAATTGTTTGTACGATTTGGAAGAAGTTCATGCTAGCAAGATTACAGTGAAATTTTGTTAAAATTGGCAACGTTTCACGAGATTCTTCTGAAAATGTGACGGCCGCATATATACACTAAGGTATAAATGATCACACGGACCAAATCACATTTAACATAATTATATGCACATATATTCTAAATGCTAATGATGTATAATAAAATGACTGTCGAAATGATAATATCTATCCTAATTATTTTAATTGTACGTAATCCCAAGTAAGCATACTATGTCCCCAGTTTCCTGTCATACACTGTTCAAAGTGTTCTCCGATGGCTTACTGTTCATCAAATAGCCAATGAAACCGCTGCGAGAATCAATTTTTTTCTTTTTTCGGATCATTGTTGAAAGTAAATAGATAATAGTTCATAACAAAAAAGAGCTTTTTTAAAATAGTAAAGCAGATCTCTTTTCAACTTAAATCGATAACTTTGATTCGTTTTCGTCCTGTAATTGTTTGAAAGTTGCATTAGCAGAAGATCACTATATCATAATGACGTAAAAAGGTGAGCATATTCAACGAAACGACGCTTTTTAGCAAAATCGTTTATTAAAACAAAATGTTTTGGGACGGATCAGTACATAGTACATTATAGCGATAATTACAGTTAGCATACGTTGACATTCCTGTACTGGGTGTTTAGCGCGTGATTGGCACGGCAAACCAGCTTGATTATGGAGGTGATGCGGGGTGGTCGTGTTCGACTAAATTGGCAGGTGTTAGGATAAAACGCTTATAAATTTTATATATTTTTCCCGTATCATGTCAGCAGCCTTTTTCGCCCACCATATAATTGTAGGGCTGTTAGTATTACCGGAAGTGACGTTTGGAAACACTGAAACGTCAACAACACGTAATCCATCAATACCTATTACTCTCAGTTGGGGATCAACAACAGCTGTTGGATTATCTCGTGCTCCCATTCGACAAGTACATACTTGATGATGATACACAATTTACACAGTGCGTGTAACACGTATCCAGTAATCGTTCCAGCGGAATTTGTAATCGGACCAAATTTTAATTTGTTGTCTTCAATGTTGGCACCCAGAGCCTTTAAAACTTTTGTGTCCATATTCTAATCCCACCTATCATAGTATCTATACCTGCTTCGTTAGTGAAAAAGCCTGTGTCTATTTTAGGATGATCAAACGGATCTGTGCTTCGTAATGTTATGCTTCCAACACTTTTCGGACGAGTCAAATTGATAATAATTGTAAATCCATCGTTATTAGTTTCAAAACATTCTTCAGTAATTACAGGAAGCAAATTCAAAACATTGTACTTAAAAAGAATAGGAAAGTAAACTAATTGAATATTTGGGTGTGTTTGGCCACCTTTTGTCTTATCTATGTGTAAGAAAGCTGTGCCCTCCGAACCAGTTGTTGCAAGAGGGCCATCAACGAAAAGCTTGTAATTGATGAAATTTCGAAGGCTTCCGACATCATCTAATGATAAACTGAGAGGTTTATTTATTTTAGTTTTAAGACAATTGCCTGATGGTCTTAAAATGTTTTACCAACGTGTAAATCAGCCTTTACAACTATTCCAAGTTCATTCAAATGGATCTACAACTTGTACCTCTTAAAACACGACTGTGCGGTAAATACCCTTCGCTCGTTTAATCCACGAAATGAATGCGTCTATGGCTCGGTATAATATTGCCAATCATATTTCGCCTTTTGCGAGGTAGACCATAATATTTGAAGATTGATTGCTTCTTCTCGTTATTATGTCATCCTGCTTCTAAAAGAAGCACTCTGTTATCTTTATCTTCAGCCAGTCTGGCAGCAACCACTGATCCTGCAGAACCTGCTCCAATCACTATGTATTCATATTCAGTTTCTAGTTTCCTGTCATACATTGACGGGTTGTTAGACGATTTACGATTCATCAAATAGCTAATGAAAACAGCTATCAAAATAACGAGTGTGGCAGATCGAATAGTAGTCATCTTGTATTTGTCTATAATCTGAAAAAAATAAATTATTCATTTTTACAGCGAATGATACACAAGCAATTCGGAATTGTCGCACATCAGGGGTGTTCAAGTTTGTTGTGTGAGGGCATCCCAATCACTTCTTGTCTATGTGTACTTGATATTGTGTCTCATTAGACCTGTCTTTAATTTGATAAACCAAAGATTGCTATGCACGGCCACAGGTCCGTATCATTCCATTATATCATAACGCACATGTATACAAATTACGTTTTTATTATTTTCGTGATTTCTTGCGAAAAGTTAAATAACGACAACAGACGTATTGGTGTACACAAATGAGCTTGGACTGTTACTTAATCTTTTTTTTTTAAGGCACATTTATGAAACAGTCCGAATTTAACGAATGCAAAAAATCCAAGCATACTGATAATGACTTATACTCACGATATAAGCCATGGAAATTGATCCAACAAAATTGCCCCTTTCATACCTGGTCCTGACAAAAAACAATGGTAATAGTTGTTCCGTCATAATTAAAAAATGTCAGTGGTAATTTCTTTTGTCAATATCGCAATAACTAACCATAACTTTGATAAGATAATTAAAATTATGCTTTACAAGATAAAAACAAACAAACCAATAAGTAGAAGAGAAGAATAGACAGCCAGAAAGTCTAGATAAAAAAGAATGTTCTGAAGACCGGGTAATATTAACACATTATATACATTGTATTTATAAGTATGATTGAAATCAACACAAATTTTAACATTGGTTACTCCTAAACGCTTAATAACTCCATTGCATAACATGATATTATAAATTAACCGAACAAATGAACAAGGGCGATAACTGTACTAAGCATATTGGGGAAAGTTTAACAAAATTTGTTTACAAAGAGTCAAAATTAGGGTATGAATAAAACGGAAGTACTACGATCAGTCATTCATAAAGTAATGGTAAGAATGTGTTTACTGTTTACGTCACCTCGCTTAAAATAATGTTTGGTACATTTTAAACATTGTTGATTTAGGATGGTTTACAAACAACAAGTACAGTTAAAATAGTAATACATCGAGTGATGATTTTACTTAAATATTAATTGGTTTATACGTTAGCATTAAACTTTTTGCCGTATGCAGATGTGCATTGTATTTACACCAGAAAGCGAACCGGTCTTGTAGGATTGTCTAAAAGCATTGTAATAAATCGAAATGTTACAAAAGCGTACGCTTCTTAGAACATTAATTTGGTAATACCAAGAATGAAATATGAAAATTTCATGAAATTTAAATGGTTAAATTGCAAATATTCAGATCAATGCTTTCCACCAGTGACTTATTTGAAGCAACATTTGTTTCACCATCTAGACCGGACAGTTATAAAATTACGTAATGATTTTACCTATTCAAGCAAACAAGTATTTAAAATCTTCATCATTGAGTTGCAGTCATCAACTGAGAAGTATGTGAATAATTAAGTATATCATATCAATTCTATGTTTTGGAAGTGAAGCGTTGATGTGTGAGACATGAAACAATTATAAATAATTCAAAATAATTTTGATAAGGACTTCTTATATTCATTCGGGTTTCGTTCGATAGTTCAGAAACATTTTTTACGGACGTATTCATGCATTTGCAACAATCTAACATCGATGTATGTGTTTGTGCCTTTTTAACATTTCTTAATATTACAGGGCGAATTCTCATCTAATGGTATTTCCGTGATAATCACACCATCTAGTGTTAGTTTGATGACGCAATCGCTATTTATAGAATCACTCCCCGCAGCGGTTACTTCCCTTTATAAGCATAAAGGTTACAGTAGCAAAGCGTAAGCGGTGTGGGGAGTTTGATTTATAGAATGAGTTCATGTTAAGTAAACTTCGGAGGTTTAATGTAATGTTTAAACTGCGGCTTACGAGCAATAATTCGAGTCGCTAAAGACGAACGTTAATTACTGGATACGTGCTTTTATAAATTACAGTTCAAGAGTTCCTTTTACGCAAGATTCTTAAGAATTACATGATCACGTCTTAATTTTATGCTACATCGGGTTAACTATAGGCATATAGGTCTTACTCTACTGTGTCAGGGCCTTTTTAATTTGAGGGACCCTGATTGTGTTTAAGCGACGATGTTCTTTTGTGTTAAAACAAGAAGAATCTATGTTGGTATTTACTTTTACTAATGTGTTGGTTACTAGTTTGTGTACAACAAAGAGCTTTTAATGCAATTAAATTGTCTTTAAATAATGTGCTAACATTAAACTTTCCAATACTTTTATTTCATTTAAAAAGCTAAGAAATTAGTAAAGCGTATGTCCTTGACATACATGTATATGACACGCATTATATATGAATGAAAGGTCGGTCCGGTAGTGAAAGTGTTAAAATATTTGCATGGGCTCGAACAATATGGGTATATATTTCTCTTTTTTGCTTCGTATGGAATAAATCACGTTCCGACAGAACTTTCAGTACTTTGGTTGTACCTGGAATTAGTCACTAGATTTAATAACTTGAAGTTTAGTTGTGTAATTATGTTTGTACTTAGTTCCTCTTCGTTTATTTGTTGTGTTTATATATTCATATTTTTATTATCTATTTAAGACAATTCGGCATTCGATATCTTACGGTGAGTACAAGTTATCATACGTGCCCGTATTCTGACAAGTATCAAAGTCTATACTACCACCAATACTTTCTCTCTTACGTTTATAGTTTATACTTCTCCATTGTTCATTGGTGTTTGGACTGCAATTTTGATCTTCCTGTGCAATAATGCACGAGTAAATATATTACTACATTTGTATTTTGAAAACAGATGTCATCATTTTCCATGTCTTAAGTAACGGAGTAAAACTTACAGCTTTCTCTCCTGGATTAATTTATAATCCATAAAACACAAAAGTTTTAATCCAAGTATCACAAAACACGTCTATATGTTTTAGAACCGGAACCGGAACAAGTACGAGGAATATGAATTCCGAAATGCTTAGTTTCCATACAAAGTTTGTTTAACAAATCACGTTTCAAAATCCCCCTCTTATTTGTATACTGGTGTTTACAAATGGCTTATACATGTACATAATACTACACGAAACCAATACAAGTTTTGAAATAATTCTAAATAATGAAATCGAAATTTCAGTTCTTTTCGTTATTCTTTTTAGTCGATCGCATCAGTATGACCTACCTTCGCTCTGTAATTGTTCGAAAGCAGTGGTTTAATTGACTGAATTATGATAGTGTAGTGAGGCGAATATACTCGTATGTCAATTGATCACCAGTAGCACATTTCTGGCATATTATTTTGCGCTCGAACAGTACATTATAGCAATACTTAGGTAAGCATGCGTTAACATGACCATTCGTTTTTTATAAACCTATCTTAGATTAAATACTTTTGTCGTAACTTCCGAATAGATAACAAAGTTTAACATGAAAATTAGATAAGACCGTCTCGCACACGCTGTCGTATTTATTGACATCTTAGCTATGGTATACATTGACATACGCATAAGTGAGTAAAAATCCACAGCACTTTCTAGCTTTTTGTCAGGTTACTCATTTCGCGCACTTGATCAAAGTAATGAGCTAAACGTACAAATTGAAGATAGCTAACATAACTGTAGGGTCAATATAATGCAAAAATGACGATTTTCGTTTAAAGCAGAAATCTTCATGACAGCATATTTATTTAACAAATTATTTTGGTCTTAAAGATTAAAACTAAATCTTTAACAACTTGTCAATGTCTTTGAGCTTAAATGATGAGCTCTCCTTGAGAAAAGAAAATGAAAAGGGTGTCGCTTGCATATAACGAACACTGGTAGACGGCAGATCATCAAACCTAACACGACCCTGCAACGTTATATCCAAACTCTAGTCATTTCACTAAAGCAAATTTCATTAATAACCTTAAAAAACTTAAAACAGGTTGTATAAATTCAAAGTCGGAATGAAATGAATACCTCATTTAACTCGGTTAAAAAATTAAAACACGTTAAAAACGATATAATTCTGGCAACAGTAACAATGTATGTTTCACTTAGAATTATTCAATCAATCTCTGTGAATTTGTTAACAGCAACATATACTCGACGGAATATTTGTTTTATATCTTGGTCATGTATATAAATTATTGATTCATTTTGATAGATATTGAAAAAGACAAACAACTGCAATTCACAATACGAAGGGCAGACGCACACATTTTTAATCTTAGTTAACGTGACGCTCGTAAAACGCTCTCCTTACGAAAGCATGGTAACATACGATTATCTGGGAAACGGTCCTCTGTTATTAGAATGCGCACCAAACTTGGTGATTCAGGTTGATTTAGTTGTTGAGAAGTCGAGCTCGACAACACAAAATAGACTTATACTTCATTCTTTTGCACTGGACATAATGCTTAATTATTACATGTAGAATTTTGTATTTGTTCCTTTATTTTATTGCTACATATCTGGTTTGTATTTTTCAACAATATATCTTCCCCTTATCATGTCAGCAGCTTTTTCGCCCACCATAATTGATCGGCTGTTTGTATTACCGGAAGTGACGTTTGGAAATACTGAAGCGTCAGCTACACGTAATCCATCAATACCTATAACTCTCAGCTGAGGATCAACAACAGCTGTTGGGTTATCTCGGGCTCCCACTCGACAAGTACCCGTGTGATGATAATCGGTTGTTGCCACTGTGCGTACAACACATTTCCAGTAATCGTCCGAGCGGAATTTGTAATCGGAGCAAAATTTGAAGTTATTGTCTTCAATGTTGGCACCCAACTCCTTGAAGGTTTTCGTATCCATGAGCTGTTCCCATATTCTAATTCCACCTATCATAGTATCTATATCTGCTTAGTTAGTGAAATAGCCTGTGTCTATTTTAGGATGATCAAACGGGTCTGTGCTTCGTAATGTTATGCTACCAACACTTCGTGGACGAGTCAAACATACAATAATTGTAAACCCATCGACTTTAGTAGCAGTTTCAAAATATTCTTCGGCAATTATAGTTTGTAAATTAAAACCATTGTCCTTAAATATAAAAAAGGAAAGAAAATCAATTGAATATCCGGATACGTTTTGCCACGTTTTGTCTTGTCTAGATATAGGAAGGCTTACCTTCCAAACCAGTTATTGAATAAGGACCGTCACCGAATAACTTGTAATTGATAATATTCCAAATGCTTCCGGTATCACTTGTTATTATACTGAGGGGTTTATATATTCTTACCTTCAAGAGTAGTATCTGGTGATCTTGGAAGTTTTGGCCAACAGGTAAATCAGCCTTTATTACTATTCCAAGTTCATTTAAATGGATCTTTGGGCCAACACGAGGAGCTGTGGGGTGTTAATTGTCCCTGCCGAAACTACAATTTCCTTCTTGCATTTAATGTAATGTCTCTTCCCATCCTTGATGTAATAGACTCCAATAGTTTTCTTGTTTGATATATCGATTTTTGTCGCATGACTGTCTAGTGAAACATGTAAATTGTCTTTGAATTCTACCTTGTCGATGTATTCCAGGCCTGTGCTGCTTCGGATTCCATTTCTAATATTGTTTTGTATCTTACTAAACCCTTCCTGATCTCCACCATTATAATCTGTATCTGAATATCCAAGTTCTTGTCCAGCTCTTAAATATTCGTCTGCTAACTGCGTCCTGTAATTGCTATAAGTGTTCGATATCGGACCATCTTGGCTATGGTACGGTGAAGAGTTCAATTCATCTATATTGACATCTTCGGATTTCAGGAAATATGGAAGAACATCTTTGTAACTCTATCCTTCACACCTTGTTGCTGCCCATTCATCGAAATTAAATTTGCTACCACGTGTATATTGCATACCATTTATACAACTTGTACCTCCAAGTACCCGGCCGTGGGGCAAATACCCTCTTCGCCCGTTTAATCCACGAAATGAATCCGTCTGTGGCTCCGTATAATATTGCCAATCATACTTTGTCTTTTGCAGGGTAGGCCATAAAAAGGAATATTGAATGCTTCATTCTCGCTATAATGTCCTCCTGCTTCTAAAAGAAGCACTCTGTTATCTTTATCTTCAGCCAGTCTGGCAGCAACCACCGATCCTGCAGAACCTGCTCCAATCACAATGTATTCATATTCTTTCTCCAGTTTTCTGTCATACATTGAAGGGTAGTTAGGCGGCTTACCATTCATCAAATATCCAATGAAAACTGCTGCCAGAATCACGAGTATGGCATACACTATAGCAGTCATCTTGTATATGTCACAATCTGGATAAAATATAATATGGATAACGTGAATGTGACACTAATATTTCGATATTTTATTATTCATGTCCTTTAAACATGATGTATGTAAGTAAATATCTGTTTTTGGTTGATGAACATTTATATACGAAAAGCTTAATTACAATATGCGTATACATATCACCCTAAAAAGTCAGTTGCAAATATGCATAGTAATTTTTCATTTAAGTACAATATATACTGCCTGTATTTCTATATCCCTACATACGAGTATATGTGTTCTTCGCCTATCATCAGATAAAAAGTAACTTATGGCACCCACTATTGTTTTTTAGCTCACCAGAGCACATAGTGTTCAATGTGAGCTATTGTGATCGTGTGTTGTCCGTCGTCCGTTGGTCAACAATTGCTTTAAACAACATCTCCTTTTTAAGCAGTTGGCCAATTTCAATAAAAATATACAGGGATGTTCCATGCATGTAGCTCTACCAAAGTTGTTAAAAATAAATTTCATTACAAACTATGATTGTCATGGCAACCAACAGGAAAAACTTAAAAAATATTCTTGTCCAAAATCACAGGACCTAGAGCTTAGATATTTGGTATGTAGCATCGTCTATTAGACCTCTAACAAGTTTGTTCAAATCCTGGCCCCGGGGTCAAAATGACTGCCCCTGGGGTCAATTAATTTCGAAATAAGTCTTTTTTCTGGTGAGCGATATAGGGCCATCATGGCCCTTGTTTTAGCTAGTTGGTGCAAGTTTGTATTAGTAACATGTCAGCGTGCATTGAACCTATATGGTAAATAAATGACAGTCGTGCTGGTAAAACTTAATTATAATTATGATTGATCAATGACACATTGTTTAATTTGAAATTCATTTGAACATTTTCTGCAAAACACTAGTTGTTTGTACTTCAGTTGTACCGAATGTGTATGTTGCCTTTGTAATTATTTTAATGAGAATATCTGATAAAAATTTCCCTAAACCCACAAACAATCAATTTAACGATAAGATTGTGTTGAAAATATTCAGATTTAAAGTTAATTGAGTATTTGAAAATAAGTTTTGAATTTACGAAGAAACAATTTTCATGTGTCTATTGTGAGCCTGTTAGCCGTCGCCCGTCCGTGTGTCCGTCAACAATTGTTTTAAACAACATCTCCTTCTTAAGCAGGTGGCCAATTTCAACGAATTTTTACAGTGATGTTCCTTGCATGAAGCCTTACTAAAGTTGTTCAAAAAATTAATTTCATTAAAAGAACTTCAGGAAAAGGTTTTAAACTCTTCTTGTCCGGAACCACAGGGCCTAAAGCTTAGATATTTGTTTTGTAGCATTGTCTAGAGGACCTCTATCAATTTGTTCAAATTATGGCCCTGGGGTCAAAACTGGCTTCGCCCCAGAAGTAACTTGATTTAACATTATACTTGTATATAGTAAAAAAATACAAATCTTCTTGTCAAAAACTGCAATGGCTGTAGCATCGTCTTAAAGATAAGAAAAGCGGCTGCTGAATTTATTCTACCGAGACAGCCTTTAATTTTAATACTGGTCTGTGCGATGGACTAGATAATCATAAGTTATGAAAATAAATTCATTATTGTGTGTTCAGAGGCGTAACCAGCTTTGAATGAATGTTATACACACAAAGAGGAAGGTAGGGGTTAACCCCTGCTGCTGCTAGGGTCCGGATTTTTTTAAATTAGAACTAAAACGGTGAACTTGCAGGGATCAGGGGCACTGTCAAATACGATTTATTTTATCTCAAATCAGCGTTATTAACTTTCGATTTTTGGTGATTTACATAGTTTTACCTTTCAATTGAATGTTACGCACGCGCGAATGTGCGTGTCGCTAATATCGCTGTTGTTGACAAACGTGAACACATTTTCCCCTTTTTTCCAGCGTTTCTCTTTTACCGTTCGTTCAAGCGGAGACATATATCTATGTCTCTGGTTCAAGCCTTTAATAGCCATAATACACATTTTTCACGATAAAATGGAAAAATAAAGCTAATAGATATCATAATGCATTTGGATATTTATATGTATTAATTGTTATCCTCCAATTCTCACTGTAAAATCGTTTTGAACAACATGAATGACAGGGAGTATGCTTGGAATGTCCAACATACATGTAGACGTGCGAAAAAGTAATTCTATGTGCAAGTTTGAGCGACTCAAAAACACAATTATCATGAGCCGATGTTCACACTGTTCGAAAACGTATTCCCCGGTAAGATATGTTATTATAATTTTCTGAAACACCTTCAATTTGATATATAGTTAACAGAACAGAACAGAACAGAACATGACTTTATTATCTCTCGTTGCTTTAGCAACACAAGAGAATACAATAACATAATACAATTATTCAAATCATGACATGGTATGTGAAGAGAGTTATTTTAGTGTGTGTGTGTTTTTTTAATAATGTACTTGGTGGGAGGGGGGAAGGGGGGAAGGGGGTAAATGCCCCATTGATTTAACTCGTACGTTGATTTTATTCTGAAACAGTCTATAGGTATAGATAGAAATCGAGCAGTGAGTCGTGACGGAAGGTCATGGACCGTTCCATTCTTTAAAATAGGGATAAGTAATACAATGACCAAGTACATTACAAAACACGACCTTACATTTCTAGGCCACTGTTGGCCTCTTACATTTGTAGACCACTGTAAAAGGCCTAGCTACGTGGTCCTGAAATCAGTGCGCCGCACTAGTAACATTATTAAACTGAATTGTGTTTTTCGTGTCCTTAATCTTGCCACTATTTTTTTCAAATAATGCATTGCTCGTGATTTCGGTGCATTTATGTTTTGAAAGGTATATATATCATATGCAATCAAAATCAAATTCTGTTCAAATAATGTTCCTAAGTATGTAGAGGATGTCATGTTATATAACTTAATATAATGAAGCAAAATATTAGATTCTGACAGTGGCGCAAGTACAGATACTGGTAATGAACGCAGTAATTGAAATTTCATGAAATTAAATGAAATACATATGAAATTCATTCCAAATATTGAAATAAAATTTTGTAATAATAAAATGCCAAATATCAAATAAAAGTGGAAAGGAAAAACGTTCATATGTGTTTCGAACCCATAGCATCTTGACTACCAGGCTTCAAAAGTAAAATGGTTGGCGCCTTTACCGATCGCGCTACGCACTTAGTCTCAGCTATGACGGTCAAATAACTGATATTTATATATTACGGAAACCTACGAAACGTTCCGAAAAGCCACTCACCCTACAAAATGGACTTAGCTGATCTTTGATCATTCACAGGTCGTTGTCGGACTATACTGTCGATTTAAAGTTAAATGAGAACCATTGTAAACATTTACATTTTTCCGAGGTAGATCAGGTTATTTACCGGTTGAAATGACTTTTGTAATACATAAACAGAGCATTATCGTAACGCGCCGTGGCTCAGAGGTAAAGGCTAGGATTTCTTTTATTAGTAGTGGTCGCGAGTTCAAAACTGCCAAAATGCTTCTTTTTTTTATTAACATATATCGTATTCGAAACTGCAATTTCTTTCCGACTTTCAAGAATTACCCTTCAAATTGTGAAAATCAAAGTTAATATCTTGTTTCATACACACAATAACGTGTACTATAACATATAGACGCAGTATGCAGTAGAGAAGGAGATGGACTGTTTATAGCGACGAGGAGACAGACACGGCGAGTGAATGCGATGATGCGTGTTGTATTTTCATGTTTGAAATGTTTTGAAATGATATAATAAAATAATGAAAAAATAATGAAAAAAATAAGCAATACAAAATAAAAGGATTTAAAATAATCAAAAGAAAAAACATACAAAATATAGTTATAAAATGACATTAACTAGGTTCGAACCAATGGTTAGAATGATGTATATCTAAAAATCATCAGCACTAACCTTTACGTTATTTAGGCATTTGCATTTATGTTTTCTCTATCTTATCTATAACGGTTATCGGGTTAACCTGTTACACCTAAATATCGAAATGAGACTAATCCCTCATTAGTATGCAACTTTAAATCGACTTTTATAGCTAAATAGGCTGAAGTAATACCACGTGCTATTTAATGAATGAGATATTACCTTAGTGTAAACATATCACAATTTGGATTTACGTTGATAGTATAGTGAGCCAAACTCTATGACAACAAGTTTAAAAAGACATGGAACAATTAAAAGACATGGAGCAATAAAAAGACATGGAACAATAAATGATCTCAGGTATTCCTTTTTTGAATTATAGTACATGTAATAATATTAGTTACTATTTTCTCAGTTGCATCAGTATATGTATCTTGTGAATTACAGGTTGTTATTCAATAAGACGGCTATATATTGCTGTTTGAAATAAAGTAGATGCATTGAGATCATTTTTGCCGAACACATTATAACGAGATTAACAGTAACATGTGTATACATATGACATAAAGTATTACACAACACTTTAAAATTATAGAATGAACAATAAATAACGAAATTGTCTAGATGACATCAGTGTACGGTGTAACACTGCTTTAATTGCCTTGTTACTATCTTTAATTCGTGTAATAAGTATTCACTTAATTTATTGTTCTTAAAAGAAGCTTTACAAATTTGCAAGTCTTTTAAGTTGGACGTTTGAGGTACTTGTTATTAATTCTTTGAATTTAAGAATATTTGGTCTTGTGTGGTAGTATTGTGGAATGTACTTCCCTCTTTCGTTATCAAAAAAGAACACTTTAACAAATAATGTAGTTCATCTCCTATGTCGTTTAAATCGCATAAAAACATTTACGTTCATGGATTTCTTGTCCAGTCCACCTACCAGTTTCTACCGGGAAATGGTGATTACCAGTCCTGAACTTTAACATGCTTAAGTATTCTTGTTTATTTAGTTTAGTGAAGTAGCCTTCAAGTTCAATAGATTCTTTGAATAAAGAATAGTTTATTCCTTTATTTGAATTATCAAGCGAGGAATGCCAGTTTTGTAAGTTTGGTCAATTAGAACTTGTTTAACTATGTTTTTAAGAGACTTATTTTGTGTGTTATCCTGCTGAAGCCATAGATAATATCTGCCTACTTCATTTAATATATCTTTAATCTTAATTATCCATTTTGAATCAAAATTATTTCTGCCTCTCATATACTGATAAAGTTTAAATGCAAGTTTATTTTGGCTTCCGGTAATAAGTCTATTCCTGTATCCAACCATCCTACTTTTTACTATAATGTCAAGAGGATACCTTCCAGTTTCAGCATATAACATGTACAATGGAGTATTTTTTTTAAATGTAAAATTTTCCTTAAGAATTCACAGTGCACTTTTTCAATTAATGTTGTGCTTTCATAACCCCATATTTCGGCTGAGTACATTAGAATAGGTAAGACAGTATGATCAAAGAGCTTAAGTATCAAGTCAATAGGTAAATTAAGATTGTAAGCTCGTTTGTATACTAGATGTAGCGCCTTCCTTGCCTGTTCAACCAAATATTTTCTAGTTGTTAGAAAACTTCCGGATTTAGCAAAATATGTTCCAAGATATTTGTAAGATTGCACTATTTCTGAAGGTGTATCTCCAATTTTGAAGCTTTAATTATTATCATTTCTTGTACATATTGCTAGAACTTTAGTTTTACTAATATTTATTTTGAGGTTCCATATGTTACAATATTGTACAAAGTCATTCAAACATTCCTGTAGCGTATTTGGGTCTTCAGATATCAAGACCGTGTCGTCAGCATACAATAACAATAATATCTTTAAGTAATTTACTAATTCATTATTTTGGTCCACTAATTCTATACCAAAATTGCCTTTAAGTTCGAGATAATCTTCTAAGTCATTCAGAAATAATCACGCGAACAAAACTGGGGAGAGATTTTCTCCTTGACGCACTCCACAATTACATTCAAAGTATTCTGATTTTATACCATTTTGAGAGACACAAGACTTAGCATTAGAATACATATTTTCATATTAACCGAAAGAATTAACCGTTTATGTTATTTTCCAAAAGTTTTCTCCACAGTCCGACTCGCCAAACGGAATCAAATGCCTTAGAAAAGTCTACAACTAAACAGTATATTTTCTTACCAGATTTTCTTAAAATCTCTATTATTGAATTTAATGTGAAAATATGGTCTATGGTAGAATAATGTTTCCTGAACCCTCCTTGGTTTTCTTTAAGTACAGGGTTTTCGTTTAGAAAACTATTTAGTCTATTATTTAGAACTGACGTGAACAACTTGCTTACACAACTAAGTAAGGTTATTGGCCTGTAATTCTCAGGTAAGTGGGTATCACCCTTGTTCTTGTAAATTGGCAATATAGCACCAAGTGACCATTGGGTTGGTATAATACCCGTTAACGAAAATCAGTGGAGAAATAAGAAAGTAAAACTCTAGGCAGTGTAGAATCAATTGCCGCGATTTTTTCTTATTTACATGGCTGCGACCGGGGAATACAATTTGCGCATTTAAGATAATAACGGTTAATGAAACAGTTTAAGAATTTCGTAACTTCTGTCGTGTCTTCGTACCTAAGAACCTTACGTAAGATAAGAAAATATTGATGTAAAGAGGTCTTTGGCCTCGTTTCATCAATATATTCTTATCTTTCGTAAGATTCTTTCCTACGAAGACACTTACGACAAAAGTTACGAAGTTCTTAAACCGTTTTATTAACTGTTCTGATCTAAATGTGTAAAGACCGCGACACAGTCTGCAAGGGTAAAGTTTATTCACCGGCCCTATCTATGTAAATAAGAAAAACGCACTTGATTCTATACATAATTATGTTATATATAGAATTTTATTTTATTTCTCAACAGATTTTTGTAAATTATATACCAAATTAAAGATGAAGCTCTAATCTTTCAGAAAATGTAAACTATTTGATATATATTAACTGAAAATATGTTTTTAAACAATGTGAACATTGACTCCTGATAAATGTGTTTTTGAGTCACTCAAACTTGCACATACGAGAATTACTTCGCACGCCTATGTATGTTGTGCTCGCCAGATAAAATTATTATCGTTTGACCAGAAAGATTCCACAGCAAGATTCGGAGAAAACAGTTAAAAAATACGAAAACTCCAAATGTATTTAAATATCTATTAGCTTATTTTTCAATTTTTATCATGGGAAATATGTATTATGGCTATTAAACGCGCACACGATCGGTTAAAGAGAAATGCAAAAAAGGTTTCTTTTGAAGATTTGTTCACGGTCTTAAAATAAGTTTTAAAAATATCAGATTGTCAACAAGTTATATCATCAGCGTAACAAAAAGTGAACAATATAAAAATGCCATCTAAGTCGAAAGCTAATATTATGTCTAACAATCGTTATCACGGTGTTTGAAATAAATGCATTCAAATGAATAATATTTGCCAGTGCATCTAATCCCTGCTAATACAACTGAAAGTTCACCATTTGAGTTCTAATTTAAACTAGAAATGTGTTGGGAGGACACGAATGTCTCTCCGAGAGCTATGTAAAAAGTGACCGTAACTACAGAGAAAATGTTTGGATTTTAAGTGAAATCGATCTTGACCTGCATTTTATTATTATATTCATTCATGTAAAATATGAAACCAACCCTTGAAATATTTCTTGAGTTATTGCTCGGAAGCCAAAATTTGAACGGACGGACACACAGCCGCACGGATGGACAGGGGAAAAACTTTATGCTCTTCCGCAATTTCGAATAGCGGGCCATAAAAAAACCCAGAACCAAACAACAGCCGGGGTTACATTCTTCCTTGTGTGCATAAAATTCATTTGTAGCTGGCTACGCCCCTGAACATAAAACTGAATTTCTTTTCCATTATTTACGAATATCTTGAACATTGCACTCAACAGTCTTAAAACAAAAGGCCGTCTCGTAATAATAAAGGCAAAAACCGCGTTTTCTTATCTTTAAGACAGCCCATGAGCTATCGTAAAGTTAAGAAAGAATTGTTCCCAAACTTAAGAATTCGTAGCTGAGAAACTATTGATGAAACGTATTTTAACGCTAAGAAGGGAGATAAGACACTTCTTATTAAAGAAGTGGCGTAAGATGTTTGATGAAACGAGGCCTTTGTCTATATCTTTATCTACGTATATGCAATAAAACGTGCATCATCGACTTTAAACAAAAACGAACATTCTTACATTGAAAATTATAATATATTACACTTACATTAAACATCCACTCGTAATATTATTATAATTATAATTTATTAGTATTTCGGCAAAGAATTTTCTAGATACAATAAGTTAATCAACAACACAGCCTACAGTTCGAATGCACACAAATAGATTAACAGTAGCAACCGCATATCGTATTGTATTCATCGCATGCTCTATACATATGACCGATCTTGACACGCGCACGTAGTCAATTACAGTCAAACTTGCGTGTTTGTGGGAAAAGGTGTCATTTGTTCGCAGGTTCACACAAAATACACATTTTTCACTAACGTTTGATATTAAATTTTGTACACTTATTCCTGGTGTGCTGATAAACACAGTACTAATCAGTATATAATGTACAAATGAATCTCGTTATGTCAAACTGGCTTATATCAAAATTACGGCTATGTCAAACTGTTTCTTTGGGTCCCGATTTTTTGCTCTTTCTCTACATGAAATTAACCCGCTTACCTCAAATTCACATATCTCCAAATTTCGTTTATGTCAAACTAAATTGTTGTCCCCGTGACTCTAATTAGCATGTAGTAATCAAACATGCATTGTAGTATTTAAATAAAGGCTATACAGTAAACACAAATACTTAAACATGTATAAGTATACAATATGTGTTTATCTCAAAGCTCGGTTATCTCAAACTAATTTCCACGGTCCCTAGAAATATATTAACAAGATTCATTGTACGTGTAAACACACTATTGCTAGTAAAAAATACAAAACTAAACTAAGACGTTTATAATTAGGGCTGTGGCGAGTATCCGAGTACTCGGGTATTCACGAATCAAATTGAAAAATCGATTATGAATAATCGTCATTACTAAGATTCGTGGTTCGCGTTCTTGATTATTTAGCAATTTAAAAGTGTATTTTTTCTTCTTAAACATCCTTTTTCTCCAATTCAATACTGTCTCATCATGGACTACTTTGTTTGCCAAGATGTCCAATCGGTTCTTTAAATACTGATGCTGGTAAATCAATCAACTGGAAGGGAGAACGTATTTATTTAAGCAATACAACAATTTATATTCATTTATTCCGAAGAAAAATAGCTGTCGTCAGGACTGCAATTTTGAAATTTTAGATTTATTACTTGATAAATGATTCGTGATTCGATTCGTGGATCGTGAGGGTTGAATCGCGGATTGGATCGGATCGCCACTGACCCAACGATCCACAGCCCTATTTATAATAAATGATTTATTATTCGATTAAAAGAAGTATAAAGTAAGTACTCGATATTCAGTGATTGGTGCATCAGCTTCTAAAAGGTATACCAGACGAAGGACTATTCTTAGTCAGACATTAAAGTCAATAATGAGACCATTTCATATCCGAAAATGAAGTAATCGAAGTTGATGCACTGTACTGATCCTATGTTTTAGTGTAAAAATGCATATAGTTGATACATACAGCCACTAATTTTATAACATAACTCATTTGACGAAATGTTTGTCGTTTATAACTAGAAGACACAAGTGATTATTCAGCATGATATTACTCTGTACATAGTGGTATAAAAGAATAGTTGTGGGTTTCTGCTTCTTTTAATGTATCAAAATCGTACAAACAGTGTAAAACTTTACAACAACACTGTATAGAAATACTGTGTAAGAAATATATAAACAAATAAGCAATGCATAAATATATATCTTAGCGGTTCGAAGTATTCAAGTAAACAAAGAAAAATACAGTATCACCAAGACTTACTTCCCTTGGAACGAAATCAAAAATACATATATCACCCTGCTACAACTTTACCCTAGAAATTTCATAAATTGCTCGTGACACCAGACGTTACTTTGATTTTATGTACACAATGTTCTTACTTTGGGTCTTTATGTTTGGAGGCTACATAGAAAGT
The DNA here is from genome assembly GCA_964023205.1 of Lutraria lutraria. NCBI lineage: Eukaryota > Metazoa > Mollusca > Bivalvia > Venerida > Mactridae > Lutraria > Lutraria lutraria. The sequence goes on from OZ026841.1 coordinate 35,087,914, forward strand.
TATAGAATCAACATTTATTATAAAATTGTAAACTTCTTAGCTTAATGATATACAGATTGTCAGCTATGACGAGTTTCAGTTTTCATTCACTATTCATTAGTTTAAGATTTTTCTGACTTTCGATATTTCAGTGCCTCATTTCGATATTTGACTAAAATTTCAATTTATTTACAAGTATTTAGGCCACCGGCCCATGCACATATATTACAACATATCAACATATAATTAAATAAAACATGTACATGTGAAACACCAAGCTGACTTATTGGCAAGATGACTAATATCATATAAAGTTCAGCTTGTTTACAACATAATTCTTATAGCAAGGATATATACAATAATTGGTCAATATGTAATACAATGTGGCAAGTGTATAACATACAATACAAAGAGAGACATATGCAGCAATTTAAATGATGCTAATTTTCTATTAATTCCTTCCTCAAGTTAAAGGCATACTATGTACAGTACAGAGCTAAATTCCTAATGATATTGTTATTTGTACTTGTCATCAAAATATTAAAATTGTTAATACTAGGATTTTTATAATATTTTTCATGTAAATATTGCTGTCGCAAACAATGATAACAAGGGCAAACAAGAACAAAATCGAATTCATCCTCTATACATAATTTACAATAAAAACATTTCCTATCACTTCCAGGGATACCTAAATGTCTCCCCGTTTCTATTATTAAGCTATGACATGATGATCTAAATGATATAAGGCTTGATCTAAATTTTGAAATAACTAAAGCATCAACATAGGATTCAATTTCAAATTTTGATTTATATATTCGGTATAATGATAATTTATTGTTTTCTATACATTTAGTGCTCCATATTTGAATATATTGGTCTTTAAGTCGCTGAATATAAGTATCAATAAAAGTATTACAATTTGGTACTCCTTGATTTACCCATACGTATTCAAAGCCGTTGGTGTATAAGTTCTTATTTTATATGACTTACCCAATTGATGTAACCATGAGCGTCTAGATTTAATGCGATAACATTTTTTAACATACCTATCATTTGGTAATGATAATATCCTTAGCCAATACTTAATACATCTTTTATAAGCTACAATATACATTGGATAACGACAGCAGTCACCCATAATTGCTTCGTTACAAGATCTAAGATGAGCATTTAAAAAGCGTTTACAAGTATAAATATAAACTCTTTCTGTATTTTCCATCATATGCACACCCCACAGTTCTGATCCATATATTAACACACGGACTACTTTAGAATAAAAGAAATTGAAGTATGATTTATATGGCATAGGTAGGACATTTTTCAGATTTTTGAACAGAGAGATAACTACACGTTTAGCTTTGATACAAAGGGGTTTGTCACGAAAAAAAAATATAAAAAAAATTGTTTTTTTTTCATATAACCAATATATATATATAGAAGGGAAAGAACTTCGACGATTCGAATTTTCCAACGCGTGTTATAAACCTCCATGTTACTGCAATGCAGTACAAAATATTTAACTCATATATAGTGCAACGTGTGGGCAACTCAACACGCTAACAGAAAATGTATACTTTACTACCTTTAAAGATATTCTAAACTCGCTATTGAGATTTTTCACTCGAAAAATGGTCAAATTTTACAAAGCGACACACTGTCGTAAAATCGCAGCGTGTATACCGGTATACATGTACAGAGTGGAAATGTTAATCTTAGAATGGGCCTTAATTCATAATAAAACACTATAATATACTAACTGCAGATGATTTCGCATCTCGGAAAGCCCTTTTAGCGAAGAATTTGCGTATTATTTTGTTCAATAAGCCGGCTACTCGAAGTTTACTTCCATGACGGGTCACATGGCAATCGACTAACTCGTGATGAAAGCTTAAATCTGATTGCATGAGCGATACTCTGTGGTATTTGTTTACAATTTACTTGTACCCTGTGCACTCTATCCTTTTCACTACGCTATCGGGAACCATACCTAAAAAATACCACACAGTAAATAGTATCCTATCAGAATTAAGCTTTCATCACGAGTAAGGCGATTGTCACGTGACCTATCAAGGAGTCCGCAAACTGAACAAAAATGTAAATTCTTCATTAAAAGTGCATCACGTGATGTGAAATCATTAGCAGTTAGTAAAGTTTACAATATATGATATAAATATACTGTTTGGTTATGAATTATGACTCATTCCATGAAGTTTTACCTGTAATTTATCAGTTTCGCTATAGATTTGTACACGCTGCGATTTTACGACAGTGTGTCGTTTTGTAAAATTTGACCATTTTTCGAGTGAAAAATCTTCAATAGCGAGTTTAGAATATCTTTAAAGGTAGTAAAAGTATACATTTTCTGTTAGCGTGTTGAGTTGCCCATACGTTGCACTATATATGAGTGAAATATTTTATACTGCATTGCAATAACATGGAAGTTTATAACACGCATTGGAAAATTCGAATAGTCGAAGTTCTTTCCCTTCTATATATATATTGGTTACATGCTGACAAACCCCTTTAGTTTGATAGCCATGCATTCAGACATTTTATACAAAGATAACCGACTTGTAAAATTTAAACCAATGTACATAAATGAGTTAACTGATTCGACACGATTACCATTATAAAACCATTTTTCATGTTTTGTGAGCTGACCACCATTTTTAAAAAAAAAACTATTTTTGTCTTATCAACATTTACATTGAGGTGCCACTCTAAACAAAATAAAATACTCTAATAAACAATGAATTAAACCCTGGAATGCAATGTTTACAAGTGTCATGATCACTTGATCATATTATGTCATCAGCTTGTTGGGTCAGGTGTGCGTTGATCAAGGTCAAAATGTCGATTAGCAAAATATTCCGTACGTCTGTCTTTGTGCACATGTACTCGCAAGCTAGCACCCAATGCAAACATTCCTAGTGCACACTTTCTCAACATGGCCAATACACAGTTGGTGTCGGTTGTTGGCAGACTATCTGAAAGAAGTTGCCACACGATTTCTATTATAATGCAGCATAGCTTTATGTGAAACCTAGAGCAAACACAATCCGAGTGAACCACTTGAATAATATTTGTGTGACGTAAACTTCGAATTAAGATATCTACTTTAGAAGAATATGATGAAAGAGGTATGATCGTGGAAGACAGCGGCCGCATACTATTTAAGTCATCGTGACTGCCTCAATACGCCAAAACAAACGTAAAATAATATTTCAAGTTATCTACAAATTTTAAATATCATACTTTCATACAAAGTAGCAAAATAATCTAACCGAATGCTCAAAAATAGTGTTTTATAGCGATAAACACTGTACTTCTTTAACGATATTACTTTATCAACGTTAAAACGTTAACCATCTCTAACGTGTTGTGCATTCGTTGATCGCTTGAGACGATAATGATCTGACAGTTTTTTTTGGGGGGGGGGGGGTGCTTACTCGCTTGAAAAATCTAAAGCGGGTGTCGTTTTTTATTAAAGACTCATATTATATGATGATGGATGTGAATGCGGTTTCTGTGCTTTGTAGACGAAATATTCTATATAGGGAACACTGCCTCAGAATTTAGATACTCGTTTTGGTTCTTTGTCTATGACGTATAACGTAATTGTCAGCAGGGTTCAGGCTTAATTTATTTGAAGTTAAATATCTAATGAGCGAAGGTCGTTATCAAAATCTGGGACACGGTTGCCTGCTTCATACATTTATAGTTTTTCTAGACGAGTTTTAGTCATGGGTTTATTCTAGTTGTTTGTGGGTATATATTGTAGTGTCTATTACTATTTTGGGTAATCCTGGCCATTTGATTGGCAAATGGTGATGTCGGTCATTTTGATTGATCAATCATTGGACTGGACTGGCTACTCGTCGCGAAATGGTCATGTTTGACTGAATCTGTTCGTCTGCTCTTTTGTTAATAGTTGATAGGAAAGTAAATCATGCAGGCATTGCTCTGTGATGTTGACGTGGATAAGTAGTTGTGTGGAATAATATCGGAAATGCTATTTGAAGTTCAATGTGGTTGTATCATAGCAGATTATGGTGAATTTGTTAACATAAATTTAGAGTATATTCTATTTGATTGGTGTAGGGTATGATATTACCATGTACTTGTGAACTATATACATGAATTTATTCATTTGTCAAATACTCATGATTGTCAATGTATGTGTACTATTCATAACATGTAAATATGTTATACTCTCCATAATGGAGGAATGAATAAAATATACAGTCAATATTCTTTATGAAAAAATCAACTTCATACAAAAAACATAAACAATTGCGTCTCGTAATTCGTCGACATATAACGTTTCGTTATATTTTTCTTGTTAATGTTAATTATTTAAATACATTCCTATATACAGAGTAGTAATCGCTGTTCAAAACATGTTAATTACGTGAGATATTTAAAGACCAATCAAACATAACATTTGTTCCAAATCACGTACAATGGACTTGGTATTGTTGGTTTATTTAAGATTATAATTATGGTTTGTTTTTTAAATCTATAAAATGACATAACTTGATATGACCAGACAGCCAATCACGATACCTTAACTGAAAGATATTTAAGATGTACTTGATAAAACGTACTAGTATTTAGGACGGTAACATGTCCCACATATTTTATCAAGGTCAACGATACGTCTGCACTAACCATGAATAAATCTCACCAGAGCTATTTCAACTGTGCCATTTTATGTACGTTTGCCTTTTAATCGTGTACAACATTACGACTGGATAGTATTTATACGTAAGTGTTGCGTTTTCACACATTTTGTTAGATTCGTGACGACCGAAATTATAGGTTCTTTCAATTATGCCTTTTCCAAAATATAACAAGCATCGGCTTCGTCGTTTGTATTAAACATGAAATAATCTATAAACTAGTATATTGAAGCTTTTTTGTAATTTATTTTTATTCTTCATACTCGTACAATCATATGAATTGTTATGTTATGTATTGTTACATGTTTTTAACATACGTGTTTGAAAAGTATCATCATGCACATATAACATTTTTATATTATTGCAAATATATAAAAATATAAATTTTAGGAGAAAAGAAATGGAGAAAAAAATATAGTCTATAAAGCTAGGGAACACATTTCAATATTTGATTATAGGTACATTGTGTTTGTAAAACGTCAGCCCGAGAAATAATGTTGACCGTAGTCTGGCAGTATTTAACAACGTCGTTTTAGAAATGTGATGCATCTAGTGTATTTATCTAATTATATATTATTAAATTTATTATATACAATGCAAAACATAAAAGAGATGAAAATTGCTTGGTAACAAACCGTAGTGGAACGCTGTGTATAGTATTTAGTATAAACATTTCGGTATGACGTCACCTGTTAAGTTGTTGATATACGCATGCGCTGTCTTAAGAAGTCTTAAAGTGTTGTGTAAACGATCCAAAACCAATATCATGAAGATCCAAAAAATTTAAAATGATTTATCATACTGTAGGTGCATCGTGTCTGCGCATGTGATATTGCAGAGTGTTATTAAAAATGCGTGCTCAGGTAATGACGATTTTACATTGGAATCAGAGCTTAGGTATGATAAAATGAAAATTATCCAGGCGACAAGGCGATATCTCAGAGAAAGGATATTATTGATCGCCAGTATGTTATTTTTCTTGCACTGTTAACTTACTATCAAATTACTTCGTTTTATTTCATTGTAGTCATCAAATGCAAGATGGGAGCTCAAAGATATGCCGTACTCGTGATTCTGGCAGCAGTTTTCATTGGCTATATGATGAATCGTAAGCCGTCTAACAACCCTTCCATGTATGACAGAAAACTGGAGAAAGAATATGATTACATAGTGGTCGGTGCAGGTACTGCTGGATCAGTGATTGCTGCTAGACTGGCTGAAGTCAAAGATAGCCGAGTGCTTCTTTTGGAGGCTGGGGGACATTATAACGAGAATGAAGCAATTCATATTCCAATATTATGGCCTACCCTGCAAAAGACGAAATATGATTGGCAATATTATTCCGAGCCACAGACGCACTCGTTTCACGGATTAAACGAACGAAGAGGGTTTTTGCCTCGCGGCCGAGTTCTTGGAGGAACAGGTAGTATAAATGCTATGCAATACACGCGTGGTAGCAAATTTGATTTCGACGAATGGGCAGCAGCAGGGTGTGAAGGATGGAGTTACAAAGATGTTCTTCCATATTTCCTGAAATCTGAAGATGTCAATATAGATGATTTGAACTCGTCACCATACCATAGTCAAGGTGGTCCGATATCAAACACATATAGCTACAGAACTCAGCTATCCGACATGTATTTACGTGCTGCGGAGGAACTTGGATATACGATCAAAGATTATAATGGGGAAGATCAAGAAGGGTTTAGCACTACCCAAAAAAATATTCGAAACGGTGTTCGAAGCTTCTCTGGACTAGAATACATAGGTAAATCGGACTTCAAAGAAAATTTACATATTTCTTTACACAGTCTAGTTACCAAAATTGATATTGTAAACAAAAAAGCTGTTGGTGTTTATTTCATTAAGGATGGGAAAAAGAATTATATTACATGTACAAAGGAAATTATCGTATCCGCGGGGACAATAAATTCACCACAACTTCTCATGTTGTCAGGTGTGGGACCTAAATCCCACATGAAGGAACTTGGAATCGAACTACACGCTGATTTACCAGTTGGTCAAAACTTTCAAGATCATATATTACTAGGCTTTAAAACCAAAATAAATGAATCTATCAGTTTAACCAAAGATTCTGTCGGGTCGCTTTGGAACTTTTTGAAGTACAAGTTCTTCGGCGACGGACCTTTCACGACCAACAGTCTTGAAGGATCGGCCTTCCTTCATCTAGACGAGGCAGCGCGTGGCAAAACATACCCAGAAATTCAATTGATTATATTTTCTCTTATCTTCAGTGATAATTTACCTAATTTAAAACAGGAGGTTTTTGAAGAATATCTTGAGTCTAGCTCCGATACACATGGATTTACAGTTGTTGTATGTTTGACTCGTCCGAAAAGTACTGGCAGCATAACATTACGAAGCACAGATCCATTTGATCACCCTAAAATAGACACAGGCTATTTTACGAACGAAGAAGATATGGATACTTTGCTTGGAGGAATAAGAATATGGGAAAAGCTAATAGAGACAAAGACTTTCAAGAAACTGGGTGCCAGCATTGAAGACGTGAATTTCAAATTTTGCTCCGACTACGAATTCCGTTCAGATAATTACTGGAAATGTGTAATGCGTACTGTAGCATCTACCGAATATCACCATGCCGGTACTTGTCGAATGGGTGCACGAGGTAATCCGACAGCTGTTGTCGACCCTCAACTGAGAGTGATAGGTATCGATGGATTACGTGTTGCTGACGCGTCAGTGTTTCCCAACGTTACTTCCGGTAATATAAACACCCCAACAATTATGGTTGGTGAAAAAGCTGCGGACCTGATAAGGGGGGTATATACTGCTGAGAAATATAGACCAAACATTGATATCAACTAACGAAGTAACTCAATGAACTATTATACAGTCATAACTTGATAACGTCATAACTTAATTATGCTTCTTCGAAGAAGGGGAGTATTTTGTACACAGTTAATAATACGAGATTGACCAGCATTTAGGCAGGAATTATACTTCAAGACTACCAACTGTGTTTTGACTATTTTTACAATAATAAACATAAAAGCTTAACCCGATAATATCGATATGCTTAAAAAATATTGTGATATCTATGTTGTCTAGCTGATATCGCAATATTATACCGATCAACCGGTATTACCTCATATCATGCATAAACACTCGATTCCGTGATTTTTATACGTTTACAGACGTTATTTTTCAATTTAACCTATCAAACAACGCAAATCTGTCGTAAGAATTCAATCTTCAATTCTTCCCTTATTGAGTATAATTATAAAAACACTAAGCTAGTGCTCTCGCCATTTTTTCGATTGACGGAAGTGACGAAAATAAGCGTGGGGCCCGGCTTTCCTTCTAAAAGCTATCAAAATGTTTAAAGTTTGGGCACACTACAGCGAAAGCTAGGTTCCCGAAAAGCACGTGCAGATTAGAAGCAAAGCCGGGACCAACGCCCAGAACGCTGTCGTTAGTTGACGCCATTTTCGATTTGAAGTGTCAATAACTTCACCCGCCTTTCCCTGCGTGACTCGTGCATCGACTTGCATTGCCCGGGTTACCCGAGTGATACTCGAGTTATACCCAGATTGACTCGGGTTAACACGAGTATATATGACGAACGCGCTCACTGTAAAAAGACAAGGTCGGCTTTAGAAAAAGCTAGATTTCAAGCCAAAATAATTGGTCTTTGTCTTCCTTAAAAATGGGAAGACGAGATCAAGATGTCAATAGGTTAATAGTTAAGTTAATAGTAATAAACTTTTATGTGGCCACATCAGACAGCAATACGCATAAATTACAAACAAAAGATAATTACATATAATTTATAATTATGGAAACAACTTTAAATACTTGTCATTATACCCCCAGATATGAAATATATGGGGCTATATTGGATTCACGCTTGACGGTCGGTCGGTCGGTCGGTCCATGCGTCTGTAGACATAATTTGTCCGGAGGATTTCTCAGCAACTACTTACAGGATTTCAATGAAACTTCACAGAAGTGATCAGTAGTAAGCCTAGTTGTGCATGCTTAAAGCATTTTTTGTTCGGATTAATTTTCACTGAGTTATACCCCTTTGTTGTTTTATACAGTATATACAATAAACAAATTTTGTCCGGACAATTTCTCAGCAACTACTCACAGGATTTCAACGAAACTTCTCAGAAGTAATAAGTAGTTAGCCTAGTTGTGCATGCTTAAATCATTTTTCATTTGGATTGATTTTTACTGAGTTACAGCCCTTTGTTTTTTTCTACAGTATATACAATAGGCAAATTTTGTCCTGACTATTTCTCATTGACTACTGCCAGGAATTCAATAAAACTTCTCAGAAGTAATAAGTAGTTAGCCTAGTTGTGCATGCATTAAGCTTGTCTTGGTTGGTTAAATTTTCACTGAGTTATGGCCCTTTGTTGTTTTTATACAGTATATATACAATATCTCAGTAACTACTCATAGGAATTCAATGAAACTCCACAGAAGTTATAAAAAGTAAGCCAAGTTGTGCATGCAATAGCCATGTTATGTTTGGATTAATTTTCACTGAGTTGTGGCCCTTTGTTTTATACAATTAGGTAAATTTTGTCTGTACCATTTCTCAGCAACTACATGCAGGAATTCAGTGAAACTTCTTAGAAGTGATAAGTAGTTTGCCGTGTTGTGCAAGTCCACAATAGATTTTGTCCAAGTAAATTTTAATGAGTTATGGCCCTTTGTTATTTTTTATATAATGTATATTTAGAAACTGGTCAAGATATATCTAAGCAACAATTTGCTGGTATTAAAAAAAATGAAAATGCATTATATTTCCCTCTGTAAAATGTAACAATAACTGTGTCAAGGCCGCATCTGGGGGTATTCATCACCTTTAGTGATAGTAGTAGTTTGCAATTCCTATATGACATTATCGATATACAAAAAGGAGCTACAAATAAATTGACAGCCTTCAAAACTCATTATTTATATATAACAAGCAAATAATAGAACACCTCAAGTAGTAAAATAATCTTGAACGATAACGCTCCTTGGATAGATTTTGATGTAATCTTGCATTTCTGAATATTTTGGTCTTTGTCTGTTTAAGTAGTCTATCCTTTAACACCTGTATTCTAAAATCACGCAGCTGATGCATAAAGATGACGAGAAATCAATAATAACACATAAAGATAAAGAAAAACAAGGATCGACAATATCAAAACACAATATTTACGAAAATATTATAGTCTTTATTCAGGTTTAAAGAGGCGATCCACGTTTCTATCATTAACCAATCTTAAAAATATTTGCATTTTCTTAAAAGTGATGGCTATTACTTTGGTATGATAAAACGATGATACGGATACATTGAAAAATAACGAAACGAAAACCTAGGGCAGTGGAATTCGAACCCAAAAGATAATTTCGAAAAAGTTCAAAAACATAGTTTACTATATATATCATGTCTACATTTACAGAAAGCTGAGGGTCCCATCTTTAATTTCATACTAGTTCTCTGAATGATACACATCAATATTTCTTTTCGCTGGTTTTTGAACAGGGTTGCTTGCAACCTTGTTCTTGGTTACTACCAGTTTTCGACGCTCACAGAATCAAAATCTGTAGCAGAATCTAAAAATAGATTTCATGGCTTCCCCATAACAACCAATGAAGAAGTTCATCGCCAAACGCCAAAAAATAGTTCCAAGGAGAAGACGGTAATCGGTCATATCTGGTTTACACTATTCATATAAAACGACTTTGGTGTAAAAATTATAATGTAATATATGTTGCTTAATCAGTGGAATCAAATGAAATACGTTAAAACAAAAGTCGAACATGATGAGATTACTGCGCAGCTGAACTATTGACAGCTGGTTTGTATGTATATTAAAAACGAACTCCTCCACAGCATGGGATTGGTAGTCCAGCGGTAAGGATGCTAGCTTACAGATGAGAGGTCCTACGTTCGATACTCGGTAGTAGGAATTTTTTTTTATTTATATGAACATTTTGTTTCAAATAATTAGCTAAGATATCAAAGAAACAAATCTACACGAAAAGTCCAAATCATAATTATATGCAGTTTTCATGAAAATTGATAAAAATATCAATAATCAACAAACTGCCTAAAACATGTAAATAAATTATTATTATTTTCAGTGATAATAATAAACCAATACCACGGTCGTGGCTGTGTGTGTGGCACTCTGTTGCTGATAATACAACTGTCTAACCTCAGGATCAAACCCTGTTCTTTCAGCGCTACCAGCGCTTTGATTATTTAAGTACTTGACGTATACCGGCTTGTCGGGCAATTCGGAACAAGGATTAAGAGATAGAAAAGGGTTTCTAGCATCAATTTATTTCTTGAAAACATTTTCGTTTGTTCAATTTAATTATACTTTTTTGAGCCTCAACATTATACATGAAAATAACCGAAGCTGCGCTATCAACAACTATTCGGATGCATGTCCAAAAGCATTTTTAAATTAATTGTTTGCGTTTATACATAACAGGTTATCTTTGCTAAACAACGCATTCATGTCACGTTTAACCAAGGCTAACTAAAATAATTTAGCACAAGATCTAGCACATGCAGGTGATAATGATACGTGAACATGATGAAGAAATGTTAAAGACATATGTTATTACGATATACATTGTATGTTATTGTATGTTATCTATATTTTGTCAATTTAACAATCTAAAAATTTGGTTGCGCCAGTTCCATTACGCAAAAGAAGTAAGAGACGAGATCAGCATATGCATATATATGATTTTAATCTAGTAATTCAGTTATTTGGTTTTAAAATAATACGTGGCCCTGCATGAGTCGGTGAACATGAGTGAGTGTATCCGTACACACAGTAAAAATGAAAAGTCGCAATTCTCTTGTGGAAATTTTGAATAATAATAACTATTCAAGTTGTACTGTCCATGGAATGTTGCTCGCCTTCAACTCTCAAGAATTCAAAATCTATTTCAATATAATATAATGCATAGGGATGAAAATTCAAATGGTGCTAATTAAGTTTGAAAGGACTATGTACACGTGTTTGTAATATACAGGTGTTTTTTATCAAGATATTGTACATGAACGAGTTTTGTATTGTACTCTTGCTATTTGCGATTGAGGGTTATTTCCCACTTCAGTCCGTTCTGGACTAGCAATTTCCGTGCAGTATAGGATTTCGATGCAACACTGAAAAGGCGAAGCAATCTCCAAAGTGTTGGATTGGCACGTATAAATAAATAAATTGTTATTATAAGTAACACGTTTCTGACAATGCGTTATTAAAACTTGTCAGCGCGAGAAAAATAATGTTGACCGAGGCAAACCCTTTAATAGTCATTTTCTGTAAGTGGAACACTTTCTTATTTACTTTCAATTATGATGTCATAAAGTTGTTTACAAGTACCTACTCACGCGCCGGCTTCAGAAGCTTAAACGAACATCTTGATTAATTAAAAGTATGTTCAAGTTGAATCTACAATCTAGAACAGATTTTGTTAAAAACAACTCGTCAAATAAATGGAAAATGATTTAATAAACAAAATTCTGTTTGAACTGTACGCGCATCATTTCTGCGTATGTGTTATTGCAAAAAATTAATGCCCGCTCAGGTATAGGCGACTTTACATTAGAAATGGGAGTGAGGTATAATAACATACATTGTTATGCTTGGGTAGTGATTCTCCAAGAATTGTGCGGTATATACTAGTAAGAACATTATTTATATTGATTTGGCCTAAACGCAAACGTAATTCTGCAAAAGTGTGAGTAGTGAGTCAAGCTTGTTTTTATCAGTGAAATGTAAATAATAGATAGTACTGTTGGAAACATTTTGTCGGAATAAATATCTATGTTTCGAAGAAGAAAACACCATGATTATTAATTGGTATGTTTACTTGTTGGTATTTTTAGCATCTCAAAGAAAACAACGTACATTGGATATAGTTAAGAAATTAATCAACTACGAGCGGATATTTCAAGGTAAATGCAAGCGATACTTAACAAAACTACGAGCAATCAAGTAAGTGTACGGATTATTGGGATCATATAGTGTGGCTACATCAAAAATTATTTCAACTTAATCATTCAAAATAAAGAATTATAAAATGTTCTGGATTTTTATTTTGACATGCTTCGTATGGAATAGATTGGGATGTTCGATATGTTCATCATTCATTATTAGCTTCATGTATCATATGAAAAATGCTGATGATTACAAAGAAAATATTCTACTTCGAGAAACATATTCACTTAATTGTAATTCTAACTTGTAAGATTCTTGTAAAAACATGATTTCAGAGATGAGCGTGAGGGATAACGAACGACAACTCCGGATAGAGAATGGTGAGTCATTTCGAACTATTTTGATGAACAACAATTTTACACACAAAAAAAAACTCGTGATAAAAATCAAGTCTGCAAACAAATTCTTAAATTGTCCAATATATTGTGGAGTTTTTTTTTTCGAATAAATATATTATACTACGGTAAGATACATAAAAAGATCACAGCTTTCTACATAAATGAGGGGTGAACGGTTGTTGAGTGGTAACGCGCTGAACCAATAAACGAAAGGTCGTGGGTTCGATTCTCGACACCGCATTTTGAATTTCTCAGGGACGTGTTCTAGTGTCCCAATCTAAGCTACCGAGACAACTACATGTACATTGTTTTGTATCAAGAAAATCATACGAAAAAGGGCAATGCGTGTATCGATGCGTTACACAGGGACTATAAAGAACCAGGAAAAACTATTAAAAAAGAGTAGGGATATATCTAGGTATCTTATCCCTCTCTCTCTCTCTCTCTCTCTGTCTCTGTCTCTGTCTCTCTCTCTCCCTCTGTCTCTTCCCCCCCCCCGTCTCTCTCTCTCTCTCTCTGTCTCTCTCTCTCTCCCTCTCTCTCTCTGTCTCTGTCTCTCTCTCTCCCTCTGTCTCTTCCCCCCCCCCGTCTCTCTCTCTCTCTCTCTGTCTCTCTCTCTCTCCCTCTCTCTCTCTCTCTCTATCTGTCTCTCTCTCTCTCTCTCTCTCCCTCTCTCTCTCTCTCTCTCTCTCTCTGAAATGATTATAGCCATCGAATGGGCCGTTAGAAATGATTAAAAGTTTGCTCAGAATGTAGTCCTTTAATGTAAAGATTGATACTACGAACCCATTTTGCGGCACATACATGCTTCACTTTTTAGATTAGTCACATGCATAGCTGTCCAGGGTCAGACAGTTCAATGTTTGTGACTTAATAAAGCTGACCATGTTCCCTGGTGGTAAAGTCTACTTGAATTATTCATAAATAAAAAAATGAAAAAGTACCATTTTCTGCAGATTTTTTTAAAACTGAGTGTGTCAAAAATACTTAGACGCGTGAGCGTGATACTTTGACTGAAATGATGAGTGATACACATGCAATGCATATTTGCACGTGATATGTTCGCATTAACCACTGTCCTGATGTTGGTTTAAGTATCAACACCCAAAAATATTGTTGTTGTTGTCGTATATCCGGTAGCCTCAGTTAGTTCAGTTCTAACAAACAATACATTGTATACAGCCAAGTCTGTGTTAGCGATCACCTCTGAATAGTAGTAAAGGCCTTGAGTTATTTAGAACAAATGACCGCCGAATAAATTTAAGGCCACCTGTCTTTCCTAAGTGGCCTGTGCTCAAAGGGTTTGACTGCACTACATTTGAATTCCCTTTCGAACCAAGAGTTTTAATATGGTCTACATAAAAATGACAGCTTAACTAAATCGCTTTTTTATTTTATCAGCGCGAAGTGTTGAAGTACATGTAGATAAAGTGATATATTGACCCATCTGTTGTCTATGTACACTTAAAATGAAATATTACGCTGGTACAAACAAAAGTGAAGCCCGCGGCATATAGAATGTTTCCTATCGAGGACAACTACGTTTTTCTTCTCGCTAACTTAGACGAGACATTATGTAAATTCTCCTCCTTTGTCATTGATAACTGGTTTTATGTTACATGTATTTGAAATCATTTACATTGTTGAGGTACTTTTAGCAGTATATCATTTAAGAAGGGCTGTATAAAATGATTCGGTACCTAACATTCACAATCCTTTCAACGCACATACGCGTATTTGAATTCGGCAACTGTCTTTTATATTGCTTTTTAATGTACAGTTGTGCTTACCCTGTGAACTTAATTTGATATTGACTCAACTTTACATCAACCCTTTGTAGAACAAACAACTCAAAAAATGGGTTAAACTTTAAGAATATAAAGGGTGCGTATTCGTCCGAAGGGTTTTAATGCGGTACAACATAAGCTACGCATGTATTGTGTTACTTCTTTAATATTCTGTCACAACTTATATTAATGAGTTCTTTTTGACTATTTATTTGAATAACGGTTTCCTTGTGTTTTTTTTATTCTTGATAACATAGACGCAATCTAAGCTTTATCATGTTTAGGGTTGTGTTAGGGTGCATGGAGGAACGTATATTTGTAGTATTTTGAGGAGGGTGGGATCGTTGTTTGTGTTTTCTGGAAATTCCTTTTTCTATCAAAAAAGCATGACTTGAGATCATGATAGTGCTAATGAAAACTATTAAAAACTACCATGTTTGGTTGTTTATTATTCATGCATATCAAATATATAAGTAAATTACGTAAATACAATGTACTTAGTAACTAGAAAAATAAAATTAAAACTTATTATCGTTCAGGATGATTAGTATTGCAGATATTTTCCGTATATCTGAACTTGAAGACTTGAAGAGTGGTGTAAACATTCATTTCACATCCTTCTGCTATGTTTTGTAAGACGTTTTTGTCATGTAAAGACAACGTGTGTTTTTAAATACAATGTCCCCGTGGCCTTGACATTTGACCTACTGGTCTGAAAATGATTACAGGTGGAAGCGTTTAAATTTTAAAGGCAAGGTTAAAATTTGATACAAACAAACTGACAGACAGAGGCTAAAATCAATATGTCCCGGATCTATCGATGCACGGGCACACGAATTATCATGAAGCAGGAATCTGTTCATAGTAAGACATTTGATCGGTAACTTCAGTCGATAGAACGTAGTTCTGATAGCCGAGAGACCATGTTTATTACACACAGTATATTAGCAGTAAGTAACAACCTGCAAAAAATCATACATATGTTAATATTGGTATGGGATCCACAAAGAGTCCCAGGCAACAGTCCGCAGCACCAAACTAAAATCAAAGCTCTGAGAGTACTGTCAGGAGCGAAGTTTTAATGTGTTTGATAAATTCATCCTTAATAAAATTAATGCCTTGGTTATCATCATTATGAATTAGAAGTTGAAAGTCAAGTTTATATAGTATTAACACAATGCACATTTTTAAGCCAATTAACCACAATTATAAAGGACAAGTTACGCCTTTTAATTGATGGCCTAGAAGAAATATTTCTATTCCTATGCTAAAAATAAAATTAAAAAAGAAATGCTAGTATAAAAATAAATAAGCATTCACATATACAAAGCAAAGAAATCATAAAATACAGTTACATCCATATTGGGTTCTTGCAAGTACATATTATATGATCGTACGCACTATAACGAATTTTCTCCTTTGCCTTTCATTATATACATATACTTTCTGTTATGCCAATGTTTCTAACGGAATATAATTTATTCCCTCTAAACATCAGCGTCTGTATTTGCTGACAGTGTCCTTGCTGCGTATCATATCTGATGCTTTCTCGGCTATCATAACAGTTGGTGCATTGGTGTTACCCGCAGTAACTTCTCGAAACACAGACGCATCAACTACACGAAGACCTTTAACACCCTTTACACGTAATTTAGGATCAACTACAGCAAGCGGGTCATTTTCACTCCCCATTCTACAGGTACACGTGTGGTGGTATTCTGTATTACTTGTGTGACGAATAAAACATTCCCAATAATTGTCAGAACGGAATTCATACTGTGAACAAAACGACAGCTTATTTCTATTTATATCAACACCAATATCTTTCATTGTTTTAGTTTCTGCAAGTCTTTCCCACACACGGATACCAGCGATCATTGTTTTTATATCTCTGTCATCAGAATAGTAATTTGGATCTATTGCCGGATAATCAAATGGATCTGAGCTTTTCAATGTCAGTTTTCCATGACTGTGTGGATGTGTTAAGCATATATCCGCAGTGAGACCATATGGCGTATCGAAATTACCTACATATTCTTCAGCAACACTGTCATTCCACGCAACGATGTTTTCAGTGAAAAGGAAATTAAAAAATATAATTTGAATATCCGGGGCTGCTTTTCCACGATTAGATTCATCTGCATATAAAAATGCTGACCCATCCAAGTTAGTGCGGGCTAAAGGGCCAGTCTTGAAAAGGTAATATTGTAAGGCAGTCCAAGTACTCCCAATTGTTGCTGGATTCACACTGATCGGTTTGTTTATTGGACTTGGGAATATTACCAGTTGGTGATCTTTAAGGTATTGGCCAACAGGTAAATCTTTTATTACATTGATTCCATGACGTTCTAGTTCTTCCTTTGGACCAATACCTGACAACATCAGTAATTGAGGGGAGTTAATGGCGCCTGCAGATAGGATTACCTCACGTGTTGCTTTAACGTAGTATTTCTTATTATCCTTAATGAAAAATACACCCTTTGTGACTCCATCTGTTATGTCCAATTTTGTTACAAAACTTTTAACCGATATATGAAGATTTGCCTTTCTTCCAGCCGCACCAAGATATTCTATAGCACTACTGCTACGAACGGCGTGACGAATGCTGCTTTGAACTCTACTAAAACCTTCCATATTTTCACCGTTATAGTCGCTTTCTTCATAGCCAAGTTCTTTTCCGGCTTGGATGAATATATCAGTCAATCCCGATGCCAGACTATATGACACAGCCATAGGGCCTCCAGTGCTATGATAGGAAGATGACTTAAGTTCATTAATCTGTATGTCTTCCGACTTGAGGAAGTATGGAAGGACGTCCATGTAGCTCCAACCCTCACATCCCTCCGCTGCCCAGCCATCATAATCAAATTTACTGCCTCTGGTATATTGCAAACCATTTATGTTTCCACTTCCTCCTAATACCTTCCCTCTAGGAAAATAAAATCGATTGTCTTTCATTCCTTTAGCAGAATACGTTTGTTTTTCGGTTATGTATTCCCAATCGAAATTAGAACGCATTAGCATGCCCCAACCAGGTGGTTGAAAAAACATTTCACTCTCAGCGAAATGTCCCCCTGCTTCTAACAACAGCACTGTTTTATCTGCATCTTCGGAAAGTCTCGCGGCGACAACAGAACCTGCAGTACCTCCTCCCACAACTATATAATCATATTCACTATTAACAGTGTCTGTTAGTATGTCGTATGATTCTTGTCTAGGAAACCATTGGTACAAAGAGGCTATGCCGATGAGAATGACACCTGTCCACAGCTGTATGCCCATGGTTGTCACCTATAAATAAATTGTAGATGAAATAAAACGGATTTATAGAGCGCATTGACGCTTATCGAAATTTACCATTGTAACTATCATTATTATGAATTCAATTCTCACCAAGTCTAATTGTATTCTTTTTAATGATCATGTTGATATTAGTAAAATCCAAAAGAAACGATCAATTTATCGAAATATTTATATTTTGTATTTCAAAGAAAAGCAATCAAGAGATTGATCAAGTAAATACTTGGGAAGACTTGGGAAACAAGAACAACGACTTATCACCAATCTTCTTAAAGGGTCTCCTGTTATCCTGTAATTATTGACAATTTCTTTGTAAATTGTTTAAAATTTCTTGAAATGCATTGACCACTATCACATATATTTGTAATCATTGGTTATAGCAAGGACTTATATATAACAAGAAAAACTATAACGAAACGTTATATGTAGACGAATTACAAGAAGCATTGGTTTAAGTTTTCTGTATGAAGCTGCTTTTTTCATAAAGGATATTGACCGTCTACTTTATTCATCCCTCCATTATGGAGCGTATAACATATTTACAAGTTATAGATAATACACGTATTTTGACAATCATGAGTATTTGACAAATTAATACATTCATGTATACAGTTCACATGTACATGGTATTACCATACCATACATCAATGGATTAAAGTACACCCTAAATACTACCAAATCCACCATAGTCTGATATGATACAACCACATGAAAGTTACATATAATGATGTGTCCGATATTATGCCACGTTAACATTATAGAACGATGCCTACATTACTTACTAACGTTTCAAGAACAGAGCAGACGCACAGATTCAGTCAAACATGACAGGTAACGCAACGAATAGCCAGTCCAATGAATGACCAATCAAAAATGACCGAAATCACCATTAGCCAATCAAATGGCCAGGATTAGCCAATCTAGTAATAGACACTACAGTAAGTACTCACAAACATCTATAATAAACAAATACCCGTAAGTATAATTCGTCTAGAAAAAAAACTCTGGCAATTGGGCACCGGAAATTGGTAAAGGATGCAACAAATTCCTTTAATATATTGAGATACATTTATAATCAACAAAGTCTAAGTATAAGCATTGAAAAGGCATCAGTCGAACATTTTAAATTCCAAGATGGTGGACATCTATTATAATCCTTTCGTCTCCGAGATTAAACATTCGCAATACCACGGGTATTTTCGCTGTTATTAACATTCGGATCATCACGGATGTTTTCGTATTTTCGCTTTTTTAAACGAGAGCATGAATTCCCGTTGATTCACATGTTATTATCGCGGGATTTGATTACTTTTAACTGTTAATACAGAAGTTGCGATGCCTAATACAGATTATGTTATATTCAAGTGTGTCTATACATTTTACTATGTACCAAAACAAAGTACTGTTCTGTTTTATTCATGTATCTTGAAAAAGAACTTAATGGCCTTTCATTTGTACTATAGAGATTATTTTGTTGTATGACTTCCTTACTCACGAACTAAATGTTATAAATGAACATCTTTAATCATTTCTATTCATTCTGCAGGAACAAGAAAAACATGGTCCGTACGTGTTATGCGTGGTTTGATGAATTGACAAATACTTTGAATTATATTTGTTTCTTTACTTTTCCATGTTAATTTTTGTGTAATATTTTTTAACCCTTTGACTTGCATTATAGATATTATGGGTTTTACTAGATAGGCTCTTTTCCTTATGTGCACGGTTACTTTACCAAAAAAGTAGGGTGTACAGGTCGCAAAACATTTCTATCATGTTTAAATATATCTATCTAACCGACACATTATAGTAAAAAATATAGTCTTTGCTATGTCAAAAATTGCTATTGTGGCACAGTACACGCATGTATTCAAATTTTGCAAATAAAACGAAGTTTGTCAATTAACCAAGCGTATCCGTTTGATATATAAAAATAGTGTTTAAAATCAACGAGATTTTGAACTTTTGTTAGATATGTTTCCTATTTAGTATTTGTGACCTAATTCATTTTGAGTTAATGTATTAGTGATGAGGGTTCTCATACACGACTGTATCTGTTTAGAATACTGATTTATGTATGTATATGTATCCATTTACTGTAATCTTTGTCAGCTGTCGCCGCCACAGTCATTGGTCGCCGCCAACGAATGATGACGATAAAAAACATTCATTTCTTACGTATAGCCTAACAAATTAATTAAATTGAATTGTAATAGAAACATGTCGCAAAAAAAGTTAGCTTTAAGGTGGATCGCGAGTTTCCTCCCCCCCAAAATGGTGATTTTTAGACGTCAACGCACGATAAAGAAATTTTGCATGAACATCCTTTAAGGTATTGGCTAATGCAAACATGATATGTATATGCTTTTTATTTATCTTGAGTTCTATAAATTCCTGAATGACGTTGCTTTAAAGGATGGTCTTTGAGTTCATAAATAACATTGTTTTCTTCGTAGATGGTGTTGCTGTCCTGAGATTTGAAGCGCGTGTTGATCTTTTTTCACAGTAACTCAAAATAGGAATTCCGTAATAGGGTTGATGTGTGACATTATGAACGTTGCAACGGAAAATTTATAATCTTTTCAGAGCCGAGTTTATTCTGTTTTAGATCCTTTCTTATCACAATTGCTCATATTAACTTCTGCATCTACGCTGCTATTTATTTCGAGAATATGAACAGTTTTATTCCATTTCTTCAACAAATAATGAGGGGAATGTGTTTGCATCATACAAGTGGATGGCATAACCAATTCATTGTAGCTTCCATCAACAAAAAGTTTACATTATCTGGTTTACATTCCGGGCTATTCAAAACATCTGTGTCATGCTCATTATCATTGTATTTATCATCCTCTAATATGTCAATCTCGTTTGCTGTCTCTTCATAACAAGCAGTTGTAATCACACCCGCTACTTCTGTACTAGAGCTACATCTATCATTATTGTTTATAGCTGGTTCTGTATATTTCAAGAATGTGGCCTGTGGTTTCCATTTCTTCAACGAACGTTGGAAGCAACATATCCGTATTGCACACAGTCATGTACTGTATATATTTCATTGTTGTTGGTGTGATGGAGGTATTCAAAGCAAACAGTTTGAGATATGATCTGTACAATCTTTCACCAACAGTGACGTCCAGTGTTATATAGTAATATATAATATGTCAATATACATTTTCATTTTTACGATGCTTTATGTCTAGGGAACATTGCATGCTTCAACAGTGATCAGCGGCTTGTTAAAACATATGTTTTCAAGAGTAGATTGTGTAATGTTTGTGACACTTAAGTATAACTGTTTAATATTTTAAAAAAACATGGAAATCTTCATTACAAGAAGTTCACTTTCGGAAAGGTCCACAATCCTAATTTTTGCAGCAGTGAAGAGAAAGCTTGCCTGAGTGAAAATGCTGAACATTCAATTCTGGCACCGAACTCTGGAACGCAATACATGACAACAGCAGTTATGCGAACACCAAATTATTCTTTCTCTATAAGACTATATCCCCCTAATGGTTCGAATCCCGAGAGGAGCAAATTATTTCATGCTATCCAGCTATCTTATCCATCGTGCCTGAAATAATGCACGGAGGTGCACCTTGAGTCTTCTTCCTCATGGAAAGGTAGGAGTCGCCATATGATCTCAATATGTATCGGTGAGTAGTTAAACCAAACAAAACAAACAAACACGCTATAAGACTGTATCAATATTCCAAACGTATCCGAAATAATGTTCGTCCGAACAGTAGGTAATATTGACACATATGTATATCTGGTCCAGAAAACAGTTTCTGCTTCATATAATACAAAATGATATTCACGCAATAGAAACTTTCACTGAATTCACGTAAACTTACATGATTGTAGTAAAGATAAACACCGCAAATATGTTTCTAAAGTAAGTTTAACAACATCATGAGCCGCCATTGCAGTTTTATCCTGTATCACGTGGTACAGAATAGAACGATTTGATTGGATATGAAAGTTACGGGGCTTTAGAATTAAAGTTTAGCGTAAATAAGCGAGTTACGGGTTTGTGGAATTCGGATTAACCCTACTTAGGGGAGACATAGAAGCAGGTAAGTATGTTCATTGTAAAGAGCTCATCGAGACGAAAAAAATGATACCAAAATCTCAATATCGCCAAAAATTGAGTTACGGGGTTGTGGAAATAACCCGACGGACTGTGTGCAATAAATCATTCATTTAAAAGCAATTAGGGAAAGTAAAAACACGTAATTATTAAGATGGCCGACCTACTTATAAAACGTTCAGCACGCCTGTTTTTTAAAATAGGTTATCATTTTGAAGTTGAGTACCCCATGTTCAATGTTAAATTAGGAAATTGGGGGTTTATGTGGTAAATAACTAAATGTATTCTCCACACTGTGGTAGTAAGTATGTTTATAATACGTCAATGACCGCTCGCTCGATTATTATAATACGAGTATGTACTAATTACAATGTTGGGATAGTAATGGAATAGTTGCGGAATAGTATTCATCCAATGAATGACGGGTACGACCTACAACTACCATTGGATAATATTAAGTATAGGTTATGAATGCATGTAAATAAAGTTTGGAAAATCTAATTAGTGAAACACGGGTGCTAAAGTTTTTCATTTAATGCCATCATTCAAATTACAAAAACTGTTAACAAAATGTGTAGTGATACTAGAATGTTCAAAGATACGTAATATTATTTAGTGAATGACAGTAAATGAAGTTTGAATAACGTACGTAATACTGAATGTAAAGTCATATAGCATACTTACAAGTACATGTTCTGCATATCTAATTGTACTGACTTAACATTTTACATATATATATATATATGTATGTATAAGTAGACTATATAAGGTATGAGTTGACCTAAAACCGAGTTTCTATTTTTAATTTTTATTTTAAATTTAAATTATTAACAAACCAATTATGCCGATGGAAGCTAATTCGGTCAATGTTTCACTACCAGAAAACTTGAATGGCACCTTTATTCATTGCTGACATTTTATGATTATTAATCCATGTTATAACGGTTAAGTATGTTTCACTACATCAAATTCGTTTGAAATTGCCAGGTTTACACTTCCGCTATTCCATTTACTTTGCTTACTAAGGATCGGTAATACGTACTGGACAACACGATGTTTTCTAATAATTAATATATTGTCTCTTCCATTGAATGATCATATTGAATTTGATATAATCTAATAACTTGTCAGTGAGCAAAAAGGAACGATGATCTTTTTTCTTATTTAAGAAGTGTTTAAAGCAATTGTTTGAGCTACCGATGTCTGGAACAGTGTGAACATACAAAGTACATGCTTGTGAATCTAAAAGGATTTAATGAACCTCAAGCTTCTTCCATATATACAATATAGTATTGTTTTGTAATTGTAACTGTAATGGATGACTAACAACTGTCACTATGAAAAGATGACTGCTGAACAAACCTCGAATCTCCAATGGAACACTAATGAAATAGTAGCAGCTGGAGGATGGGCTTTGTTAAAAATCGAGGGTTGTTGATGGTCTAATTTATGGACCACCTACAGACGATACTAACGGACCTCTAAAACGTGGTTCGTTTGGCAATTGGTAGAGGTTTAAGTGGCAGTTTTTTAGAATTTTGGGATGATTTGAAGCGAGTGTTGATCTATTTTCAAAGTATCTCAAACTAGAGAAAATTAAATATAAAAAAATACATACGTGAATTTGAATTCCGTATAGTGAATTACAAAATACTATTCATCGAATGTATAGCACACTAGTTAGTGAAGAAGCACAGTATTTTATTCAAACTCTAGTATATTAAAGCTGTCACCTTGATGTTCAAAAACTTTATGCAAATATCATGAAAATTAATGCATCTTTATCAGACATTCACAAATATGCAGTAAAGATATTGAAGTAAATACGTGAAGAGGGTTGATGCGTGACATTATGAACGTTACAACGGAAAATGTATCATCTTTTTTATTAGTTTCGAGTTTATTGCGGTTTGTGTGGGGAGGACCGATTGTTTCTGCACATAAATTATTCAATTTGCAAAATGAGACAAATTTGAGACAGCTTTTGAAAAAATGAACGAACATGAATTCTGTCGTACAGGTAAATGACTGTGTGCAATAAATCATTAATTCAAAGCAATTAGGAAAAGTAAAAACACATAATTATTATTGTGAATCGTCATGTACTTCCATGTTATTGTACTCATTATTGTCGTGATATAGTTGACGAACAATATGACCTCCGAATAAAGGCCACAAAAAGGTCACATTTTGTCCTTCCTAAGGGTGACCTATGTACTAAGGTTTGACTGCACTACATTTGAATTCCCTTTTGATCTAAGAGTTTTAATATGGTCTACATAAACAATTCAGCTTATTAAATAATTAAATCGCTTTTTTATCAGTAAGACGTGTTAAAATGATATATTGACCCATTTAATTTTTATCTACACTTAAAATGAAATATGACGCTTGTACGAACAAAAGTGGAGCCAAGGACAACTACATGTTTTTTCTCGTTAACATAGAGGATATATGTTTGCAAACTTTGAACTTTTCCTCCCTTGTCATTGATAACTGGTTTTATATTACATGTATTTAAAATCATGTACATCTGCACATGATCGCCGTTTAAGTCGGAGGTAATTTCAGAATAACATTTAAGAAGGGATGTGTAGAAAGTAAAATTATTCGGTATCTATCAATCACGATCTTTTCAACTAACATAATATTTGAATTAGGCAACTTTCTTTCATGTTGCTTTTTTCAGGTACAATTTTGTTTGCCCCTTGTCAGCTAATTTCAATATTGACTTAAAAATTGGTTTATTTTAGGATTAAATTTTCTTTAAAATTGAAAAGGGCGTATATGCTTTTGAAGGATTTTAATGCGGTGTAACATAAGCTACAAATGTAATGCGCTGCTTTTTGGTATTCCTTTACAACTTTTAGTGAGTCCTTTTTAAATAATATTTGAATAATGGCTTCCTTGGTTTTCTTATTCATATCAACATAGATGCAATCTAAGCTTTATCATTTTTCAATATTAAATTTTGCAATGTTCGCATCTTACATTATCTAGGACGGGGGAATATCTGTTACAAGTACATAATCCAATCTGTAAATGATAGGTTCGGTCTTAAATTGGGAATTGTGTTAGTGGCATTGGGGAATGGTACATTTGTATTATTTTGAGGAAGGTCGGGTGTTTGTGTGTGTGTTTCATGAAAATCCCTTTTCTATGAATAAAGCATGACAGGCGAGGATTTTGATAATGCTAATGAAAACTAACAAAACTAACATAGCTGTTTCTTTATTATTCATGCACACAAACGAAACAGATAAGTAACTTACGTAAATACAGTGTACTTAGTAAGTATCTATTGACTCGGGGCATACGTACGAATAATCATGAAGCTGGAATCTATTCCTAGTAAGACATATGTTCGATAAGTTCAGTCGATTAAACGTAGTGCTGATAGTCGAGAAACCATGTTTATTACACACATTAAATTAGCAGTAATAGTAAGCTGCAAAAGAATCATACATGTGTTAATACTGGTATGAGATCTACAAAGAGACCCAAGCAACAGTCCGCAGCACCAAACTAAAATCAAAGCTCTGAGAGTACTGTCAGGAGCGAAGGTTTAATGTGTTTGATAAATTCATCCTTAATAAAGTTAATGCCTTGGCTATCATTATGAATTAGAATTTGAAGGTCAAGTATGTATAATCTTGACACAATGTACATTTTTAAGCCAATTAACCACACTTATAAAGGACAAGTTACGCCTTTTAATTGATGGCCTAGAAGAAATATTTCTATTCCTATGCTAAAAATAAAAAAATAAAAATAAATGCTAGTATAAAGAAAATAAGCATTCACATACACAAAGCAAGCAAATCGTAAAATACAGTTACATCCATACTGGGTTCTTGCAAGTACATATTATATGATCGTACGTACTATAACGAATTTTCTCCTTTGCCGTTCATTTTATACATATACTTTCTATTATGCCTATGTTTCTAACGGAATATAAGTTATTCCCTCTAAACATCAGCGTCTATATTTGCTGACAGTGTCCTTGTTGCGTATCATATCTGATGCTTTCTCGGCTACCATAACGGTTGGTGCATTGGTGTTACCCGCAGTAACTTCTCGGAACACAGACGCATCAACTACACGCAGACCTTTAACACCCTTTACACGTAGTTTAGGATCAACTACAGCAAGCGGGTCATTTTCACTCCCCATTCTACAGGTACACGTGTGGTGGTATTCTGTATTACTTGTGTGACGAATAAAACATTCCCAATAATCATCAGAACGGAATTCATACTGTGAACAAAACGACAGCTTATTTCTATTTATATCAACACCAATATCTTTCATTGTTTTAGTTTCTGCAAGTCTTTCCCACACACGGATACCAGCGATCATTGTTTTTATATCTCTGTCATCAGAATAGTAATTTGGATCTATTGCCGGATAATCAAATGGATCTGAGCTTTTCAATGTCAGTTTACCATGACTGTATGGATGTGTTAAGCATATATCCGCAGTGAGACCATATGGTGTATCGAAATTACCTATATATTCTTCAGCAACACTGTCATTCCACGCAACGATGTTTTCAGTGAAAAGGAAATTAAAAAATATAATTTGAATATCCGGGGCTGCTTTTCCACGATTAGATTCATCTGCATATAAAAATGCTGACCCATCCAAGTTGGTACGGGCTAAAGGGCCAGTCTTGAAAAAGTAATACTGTAAGGCAGTCCAAGTACTCTCGAATGTTGCTGGATTCACACTGATCGGTTTGTTTATTGGACTTGGGAATAGTACTAGTTGGTGATCTTTAAGGTATTGGCCAACAGGTAAATCTTTTATTACATTGATTCCATGACGTTCTAGTTCTTCCTTTGGACCAATACCTGACAACATCAGTAATTGAGGGGAGTTAATGGCGCCTGCAGATAGGATTACCTCACGTGTTGCTTTAACGTAGTATTTCTTATTATCCTTAATGAAAAATACGCCCTTTGTGACTCCATCTGATATGTCCAACTTTGTTACAAAACTTTTAACCGATATATGAAGATTTGCCTTTTTTCCAGCCGCACCAAGATATTCTATAGCACTACTGCTACGGACAGCGTTACGAATGTTGCTTTGAACTCTACTAAAACCTTCCATATTTTCACCGTTATAGTCGCTTTCTTCATAGCCAAGTTCTTTTCCGGCTTGGATGAATATATCAGTCAATCCCGATGCCAGACTATGTGACACAGCCATAGGACCTCCAGTGCTATGATAGGGAGATGACTTAAGTTCATCAATCTGTATGTCTTCCGACTTGAGGAAGTATGGAAGGACGTCCTTGTAGCTCCAACCCTCACATCCCTCCGCTGCCCAGCCATCATAGTCAAATTTACTGCCTCTGGTATATTGCAAACCATTCATGTTTCCACTTCCTCCTAATACTTTCCCTCTGGGAAAGTAAAATCGATTGTCCTTCATTCCTTTAGCCGAATACGTTTGTTTTTCGGTTATGTATTCCCAATCGAAATTAGAACGCATTAGCATGCCCCAACCAGGTGGTTGAAAAAACATTTCATTCTCAGCGAAATGTCCCCCTGCTTCTAACAACAGCACTGTTTTATCTGCATCTTCTGAAAGTCTCGCGGCGACAACAGAACCTGCAGTACCTCCTCCCACAACTATATAATCATATTCACTATTAACAGTGTCTGTTAGTATGTCGTATGATTCTTGTCTAGGAAACCATTGGTACAAAGAGGCTATGCCGATGAGAATGATACCTGTCCAAAGCTGTATGCCCATGGTTGTCACCTATCAACAAATAGTAGAAGAAATTAAAATCATTTTCATGGATGTTTTATCATATTTGATTTATATTTGTAGACTCTACATCGCTAAATAAACGGTGCTATAAAGGGGGCATGGAACATATTTTATTTACCGTGTAGGCACGCGAAAGCTATTACATGAGCACGAGATAGCTATTACGTGTCCACGCGGTTGCTAGTACGTGCGCAGGCGATAAATAAAATATCTCCTTTGTCCCCTTAATGCCACCTTATTAATCACAATGATAAAGTAAACACTTTTCTTACATATACACATTCTGAATTATGAACTCTAAATTAAATATGTCTGTGTGCACGTTCAAATATAGGCATTAGGTGTTATTGAAATGTCAGCACTTTTATCTGTTTGCAGTTCACACATGTTACTTTTAAATAATTTCTTAATCACATAGTCTAATACAAAGTAACAAAAACACTGCAGCACTTAACTGATTCAAGTTGTTTAAGTTTTATTTTTGTGTATACATGTATATCTATTTAAGCAATGGCGACATTGTGAGCAATCGATTGAATCTATTTGAACGCTTATAAATGTTAATTTATTACTTTTTAAAATCTGTGTAAAGGGAGACGCATTGTATAATGAAACTGTTATAAAACACTCCAGATGATAAGAAACATACATCTTATTATAAAATCTTAGTTCATGACGTTATACACTGTAAGTTCGTCAATAAACCAATCGTATCCGTTTAATATATAAAAGTGTGTTTAATTCAACGAGAATTTGAACTTTCGTTACATATATGTTTCCTATTTAGTATGACCTAATTCATTTTAGTTCATGTATTAGTCATTGGATTTTTATATTCTCGTCTGTATGTGTTTAGAATACTGATTTATGTATGTTTATATGTATCCATTTACTGTATTCTTTGTCAGCTGTCGCCGCCACAATCAGTGGTCGCCGCCAACGAATGACGATAAAAAACATTCATTTCTTACGTATAGCCTAACAAATTAATTAAATTCAATTATGAAACATTCATTTCTTACGTATAGCCTAACAAATTAATTAAATTCAATTGTGATAGAAACATGTTGCAGAACAAGTTAGCTTAAAGGTGGATCCGAGTTTCCTCCCAAAAAATGGTCATTTTTTAGACGTCAACGCACGATAAAGTTATTTTGCATGAACATCCTTGCGCGTGTTGGTCTACTTTCAAAGTAACTCAAACTAGATAAAATTAAATATAACAATATACATACGTGAATTTGAATTCCGTATAGTGAATTACAAAATACTATTCATCGAATATATAATAAACTAGTTAGTGAACAAGTACAGTATTCTATTAAAACTCCAGTATATTAAAGCTGTCACCTTGGTGTTTAAAAACTTTATGCAAATATCATGAACATTAATGCATCTTTATCAGACATTAACAAATATTCAGTTAAGATATTGAAGTAAATACTTGAAGAGGGTTGATATGTGACATTATGAACGTTGCAACGGATAATGTATAATCTTTTCAAGGACGAGTTTATTGCGGTTTATGTAGGGTGGACCGCTTGTTTCTGCACATCAATTGTGAAATTTGCAAAATGAGACAAAATTGAGCCAGCTTTGAAAAATTTTAGCCAAAATGAATTATGTCGTACAGGTAAAAGACTGTGTGCAATAAATCATTAAAGTAATTGGGAAAAGTAAAAACACGTCATTATCAAGATGACCGACCCACTATTTAAACAAACTTGCTGCACACCTGGTTTAAAAATAGGTTATCATTTTGAAGTACCCCAAGTTCAATGTTAAGTTAGGAAATTCGTGATTCATGTCGTAAATAACTACATGTATTCACACAGTGGTATGGTGACAAGTGAATAGGTTTATAATACGTCAATGACCGCTCGGTCACCGTCAACATACGTGCCTAGCAAACAAATAACAGACTGTCGTTATACAACATATATCGAAAAAAAACGGAAAAAAAACGTGCAATTTTAATTAATAATAATGATACGATTATGTACTAATTACAATTTAAAATATTATGTATTAATTATTGTGTACATGTGCTCTGTGAGTATTTTGTGAAGCAAACAACACGCCTAATTAAAACCAAGTATGTCTGCATATTGGTAAGGCGAAATCATGTTGTATCAAGTAGAATTTATGCTTATACACGTACATAAATTATCTTAAGCGATTGTTTACATGCACTGATGTCAATTGTTTGTCATTGAATATTGTACCCAAATGTGTTATTTTGAAACAATAACTTATTTGTCAATGTCAGCCTATTGTCATACTGGTACATCAGACTGATAAGACTTAAAGGTGGACTTTAGAGTGAACAGAGTAGAAAGAACCTTCAAATAAACTTAAAGCTTTATTCCACTCGTCATGAACTTTCATGTTTGATTATTGTACACATTGTTGTCGTGATATAGTTCAAGAACAAATATGTTTAATTCAAAGTGAACTTTTTTCGATGATAACTGACAAGCCGAGTAAATATTTCTAAATACTTGGTGTACATGTACATATTGCTATATAAATTATTTGGCTCCCAGAACATAAACGTGTTATATAAAACGTAGCCATACTTTTTGGAAAGTGAACGATAGTTCAGCTTTCCATAGCCGCCACTCGCTCGGAGCGCATGAACTTTAATGCTGTAGTACTACGTTTTTCTACATCCGCTTTGCAACTGTTAAAGTAGTTCCCGTTCCATGTTGCAGTGCAAGTCTATGTAAGTTAAGTTTCTATGAGTACTTTCAGTATTTTGATTAATAAATGTATTCGGAAGAGCCATCCTCTCACCGGGACTGGATCAAATGAAAAAGAGGATCATGATGGCCCTATATCGCTCACCTGAGTATCGTTACAATTTGGGATAATTTAATCAATGAAAGCTATTTATCATAGAAAAGAGTAATCTACCCCAACGGTCAAAGGCTCAACTGTTGATATAACTGAACAAATGCACAAGTAGTTGTTGAATCAGTTACACAAGTAGTTGTTGAATCAGTTGCACAAGTAGTTGTTGAATCAGTTGCACAAGTAGCTGTTGAATCAGTTGCACAAGTAGTTTTTGAATCAGTTGCACAAGTAGTTGTTGAATCAGTTGCACAAGTAGTTGTTGAATCAGTTGCACAAGTAGCTGTTGAATCAGTTGCACAAGTAGCTGTTGAGATGTTGTAAATTTTATAAAAGACAAAAGGTGGTTACCTGACTATCAGTATAATAGAGGGTAAACATTGTAAAATATACAAATATTCAAGGATCTTGACCAAGATCTTAGGATTATATGTAAAATATATGTACAATCAAGTGGCCCCCGGAGTGGAGTCAATTTGACCCAAGGGTCATGATTTTTATAAAATTTAATTTAGATGTCCCTAGCTAATGCTACTTTTAAAATGTCTAAGCGCTAGGCCATCTGGTTTATTAGACGTTGCTACACACCTAATATCTAAGCTCTAGGCATTGTAGTGTTTGACAATATTTTCCTAGTATATAAGTATGTGTAAAAAAACTGACCCTCAGGGACTGGACCAATATTGACCCCGGGGCCATGCTTTTCATGAACAATCTTGGTAGAGGTCCATTAGGCAATGCTGCACACAACATATCAAAGCTCTTGGAATTGTAGTGTTTGAGAACATTTTCCTATAGAAATCTATTTAAATCAAGTGACCACTGGACCGGGGTCAATTTTAACCCGGGTTCATGATTTTAACGATCTTGGTAGTGGTCCACTAGACATTGCTTTATACTAAATATCAGGTTTTTGAGAATACGATTTTTTAAGATTTTCAAAAAAATCACTCGGGTTGCAGTATCAACCAGAGTTGTGCATGGAATGAAATTCCTTGAACAACTTTGGTAGAGCTTAAAGCAAGGAGCACACCTGTGAAGTTTTGTTGAAATTGACCCAGTGGTTTAGGAGATGTTGTTGAAAGAAATTATTGATGATGGACGGATGACTGACGACGACGGACGTGGCCCGATCCTTAAAGCTCACCTTGGCACTCAAAGATTTGAAATGCTAAACGAAGTCGTTTTGATAGCTGTGTTAGCATCCCATGACACCAACTTGTGTGTAATAATCTTTAAGTAAATAAAGAATACATCTTAGGTGGTAACTCATTAGCCTTCCTCGGGAGAAATGTGCGGCATGCAGCCCACAAGGTATCTTTGAACTGCGTCTCCAGAGTCATGCCCATTATCGTGTACGAAAGCACAATTTGGGATCTGTTCACTGCTGCATTAATCGAGTGTTCAGCTACGAGCTGATCTCTAAAGCTCGACTGCAAGACATCAGCATCAGAAAAGTGACCAATGATCTTGGCTTGGAGATATTGCAAGAATGCTACGCCAAAGCAGATATTGTAATGGCACACGAAGTTGACCATCGTCTCCTGATAGAAA
This sequence comes from Lutraria lutraria, assembly GCA_964023205.1. Classification (NCBI taxonomy): domain Eukaryota; kingdom Metazoa; phylum Mollusca; class Bivalvia; order Venerida; family Mactridae; genus Lutraria; species Lutraria lutraria. Next base: position 35,120,299 of record OZ026841.1, read on the forward strand.
CTCCATTAGCATTCTCCAGATCAGCTTCCCTGATCAGTAAAAGCAACACTCTCGAATGGTTTTAATCTGTGAACCTGTTTTCTAAAAGTCGAGGCCATGGAAGAGCTTGCAAGAGTACATTGTCGCTGCTTACACAAGAGAGGCAATAAAACTAAGTTTTTTAAAGTTCTTGTGCACCTAAAAAACACTTAATTACTTATTTTCAATATATGAGAGATGAGACACAGTGTGTGATGGACCATCATGAGAGTTGATTTGGCTACTGTCCATAATACAAGAATGAAATATTTTGACACACAGCACAAAACCAAATAAAAATGAACATGATTATATAACATTATGTAAAGAAAATAATGGCATGTACGAACAGAAAATGAGATTACATTTACTTACATACCCACATTGTAACATGAGTTTGAGGTGGCTGCAGGCTTAATTTAATGTATTGCTCTAATGTTGATACACAGATAACTTCAAACACATTTTTTGTATATTGATTACTTTATTGAGTACAATGAATGTAAATCATAAAATAAATATGGTACAAACATACAATGAGTATTTCAGAAAGCTTCAACAAGATTTCAAGTCATTCCATATTTAAGATTGTTCAATATTAATAAATATAAATCAGAATCATTAATTTAAACGTCTATGACATATTCAACGCTATCGGTTTTTATTCTATGGAGTTATAAATGTTATAAAACAACATAAAATTGTATACATGCATCAAATACTTGTATTCTAACATACTTGCAATTCTATTAAAGAATAATAAAATGTAAATCATTTCTAAGCAATATGATCTTAAATTAAAAAAGTGTACAAGTTAAGATAAAAAAAACATGATCATATTTCTCCTGAATCATTACAATGTTACTACTAATGTCATTATATAAAATACTGATTGTCAAAAATAAGACATCACAAAAACGGGTTATGCATACACATGCTTCTAATTATCAAGACATTAATGTGGATACGATCATGTATGTACACTATTGCCATGGTAACTTACCAAAATATCATAACAAATCTAGATTTACCAATATGTCCATAATAATTAAAATGTATAAATATCAACAAAAACAAGACTAGGGCAAAGCAGAGACATAAACAATACATTGAAGGTCATTTAAGTTTACTACAAAAATCAATTTTATGACTGTCGTGGCTGTAAACTACATATTCATCCTCTCCATTGGCATGTATTTGTAAACAAAATGATACTACAACCACAACAGCCAAAGCCATCATTACTTTTCCAGTGCACTGGACAGTATTTTTGTATTAGACTGCTTGAATTGAAGTTTACATTCTCAGTGTTTCAAGCATGATTGTGTAACTACCATGTACATTTAACACAATGCACTGTACACACAGTTGTTTTCCAGAGTATACAGAGGCAATTATTACACCATAATATTATATGACAGTTTTCCAAGACACTTTTTGCAAATAATTTAGAGTTAATACAGTGATAGTTTTCAAAGGCAAAGACATTTTGTGTTCAGCACATCTTTACAAATGCACTGTACCAGGTCTACAGAACATAGGAAAATCACAAATAACGTGAGTACATGTAGTTATCAGTTAAAGCCATCATGAGATTCACACACTGGTATACAGTGATCACTTTCACCTACATTCAAGGTCTGCATTTAAGTTCACAGAAGCTGTATAGAGATTTCTGGCCTCTCTAGTTAATCATCACATCACTCACAAGCTAATATTCACAAGAGTTCCAATGACTACAACACCATGTGTTGGTTTAATGAGTTCAAATGATGTCAATCATACAGTTATTAAGTATAGATGTTCATGATTCAGCATGTTCCATACATTTAAATATGGTATTTCTCTGAATATTTGAAGTTCCTTCATAAATTGCTCCTGCAAAATGAACAAGAAGTAACCATTAGTAAATTAGGGCATACAGTACAACAACAACCTCCCTTCAACAACAGCATGATTTTTTCTCACTGCACAATTAACTATTAATTCAACCTCTCTAGAGCAACAACCTCTAAACAATGACTTATTTTTGTTTCTCCCAAAGGGTGCTGCTTTGGAGAAGTCGCACTGTATGTGTAAAACAAACAACTGACATACAATGGGCAATCAGTTAGTACCCAGGCTGAAGTATTTCAACCATAACTATCAGTTCCCAGGCTGAAGTATTTCAACCATAACTATCATTCACAGACTGAGGAAGGTATTCATTAATTACTAGCTTTTGAAGGTAGAATTGAGAGTATATGTTTATTGAGGGGTCTCCATGGTCATGGTCTCTGTATCCCCGGCAACCAGATCAGACAAACTAAGAAAGCTGTCCAGCTAGCTATGCAATGATGATGATTCTATCAAGGTGTATGTATGCCTTGGGAATTCCTCCACTGTTGAAGCTGGAAAACTTGTCAAAAGACTCTGACTGTAAGTGTGACGTTAAACCCAGAGAAAAAAATAGAGTGTATCATAAATAGTTATGGAGTCAATTACTGTGTGTTGACAACAAAAGCTTTGACCAAATATGGATAAAAAGTAATTAAATAGAAAAGTTTGCACTTCCCCCGCCAGTACAAAATGTGACTTTCTTAAGATATAGTTCTATGTTCAATCTTACTAACCTATCTTGCAATCACGGTAGAACTTTTCTACAGGATAATCTTTGGTAAATCCAACACCACCCATCCATTCAATACATTTTGATGTAGTCAAGGCTGCTACCTATTGAATATGTAATGATAAACATTTAGCAAATAAGTTTTTGTATGTTATACCACTTCATCTGCTGTAAGAAAATTGTGTAAAGTGATATTCTCAGCTGTGTCATATCAGTAACAAATCATCCAAAGTTTCCTCTGTTTCCATAGAAATATAATTCACATTATAATATAATTTGTCAAGCAGATAAATTTAATTAATTAACAGCAATACTCATATTTGTATTGACATCTCATCAAGTCAAAACAGCATTTCGAGGGTTCAACGCAACAGTGTCGTAACTGATATTGAAATGAGAACAAGTTACGACAGTGTTGCGCTGAGCCCTTGATTTGTATTTAGGCATACCTCTGAAGAATAATATTTGGCCATAGCTGCCTCTTTGATGACAGGAAGACCAGCTTCTCTTCTTCTTGCAGCATTATACACCAGTAACTTAGCTGCTTCAATCTGTGTAGCTACATCAGCAATCTGATGTTGCATCCCCTAGATATAGATGACAAGGTAATATACATACTATACAGTAAAACCTCAATTATCTAAACTCGGATTATCAAAAAACCTGGTGTAATCCGAAATGAATTTTCGGTCCCGATTTCTCCCTATTCATTTCAATATAAAATAAAATCGATTTTCTGAATTGTCTTATCCGAAATCATGGATAATCCAAAATAATACTTCCGTCCTGACAATTTCGGATAATCGATCGAGGTTTTACTGTAATTACATGTTATATGTTCTCCTCACAGGTCTGCTGACTGGCTGGATTGAAAATAAACTGTTCATCTATGTACCAAGTATATTAAGTCATGCACAACCAAAGTATGTCAATAAGACTTAAAATCCAGTTCAGATATGGAAATGAGACATAACTTAGAATTTGAAAGGTATTACACTGCTTCACAACTTATTTTGACATTTGTCCTTAACTGACTTTTAATTACATTTGAAATTTCATCAATAGTGACACTATAAGTGATCTATATTACAGAGCTAAAGTACCTGAAAATCACATATTCTCTTCCCAAACTGTTTTCTCTCTCTTGTGTATGGAACTGTAGCATTAAAACATCCTTCAGCTAATCCAAGCATCTAAAATATATTAATTTGCAGAATCAATATGATTAAATCCGTACTGCAATACAGAGAATAGAAAGAATTTTGTAAAGTATGTCAGTTTGCAAATATAACTTCCATCAACATAAAACTGCCATCAAGCGGAATGCAATACTAATAACATAAAACTATATTTGGTCAAAGGTATCAACAAAACTACACAATGAAAACTGTATCACAAACTTAACTTTGTATACTGTACAGACACTCAAAAAGTGAGATGCCTAGGGTTTAATAGAATGTCTACAGTTACTTGTTAAAAAAAAAGAAACAGGAAAACCTAGATTTTCTCATTTTTTCACATCTTTTATGAGAATACAAGGTAAGAATCATCTTGGAATATTTTCATTAAACAATGAATAAAGTATGGGTTTCTTGTTAAAATCGTTCGGATATTCAAATAAAATACATACCTGAGCACCAATGCCAATTCTACCCTCATTAAGAACTTCAATACAATATTTATATCCTTTACCAAACTCTCCTAATATGCTTGTTTCAGGAACTTTAACATTCTCAAAATGTACTGGACACGTGCTGGATGCTCTTATACCAAGTTTGTCTTCTTTTTTACCAATTATTAATCCTTCAGTATCACAGTCAATCAGGAAACATGTGATACCTTTATAGCCCTGAAAAAAAATATACATAATTTGTATGACAGGTGAGAGATGATTTCATTGCTCTATTTTACATATACAGCGCAAGTATACCTAGATCGAAAACAACACCCTTTAGGAGTAGCCTAATTATGTTGTTGTTGAGAGGTTGTTGCTCTAGAGAGGTTAAATTGATAGTTAAATCGTGCAGTAGGAAAAATCATGTTGTTGTCGTTAAAGAGAGGTTGTTGCTCAAGTTATGCGGTGATTTGAAAATATAGACGTAATTGCCTTATATATTCTATGTAAGAAAAGTCCCATAACTTCACCAAAATTAGCAAATGATGAAATTGTAAGATCTAGTTAATATCATACTAAAGAACTGTTGGACAAACATATGGACAATTCAATCACTATATACCCTGCACCAGTAATTGCTGGTGGGCATAAAAAGTCATAGGTAGAAAAATTGGGAAATTACATTTTACATGCAGTATATTTATGTAGCCATTCATACCAATAAAACAAAAAGTTTCATAATTATGAATCTTACTGCAGTGGGTTTAGCATTAGCGAAAACAACAAATAGACCAGCATGCTCAGCATTTGTGATCCATAATTTTGTTCCATTGATGATATAATGATCTCCCTGTTTTACTGCTGAAGTCTTCATGGCAAATGCATCTGTTCCTGAATCAGCTTCAGACAGACAAAAACTGGACAGCTGAAATATATCATTGAATTTATGGTATATCCATGAATAAGATTAAATGCTGTTAAATGTGCGCAAAATACACGAAAAATATTTCAATGAAAAGAAGTCTTAAATATGTCAATTTATGTTACAGATAACTCGACAACATATATCATGAAATATATTTTCAATTTATACCAAATGGTGGAAGTAGTGAAAATCTATCTTGAATACTTGCATGAAACCAATTATAATCTAGCTGAATAAAAATTTCCTTTTCAGACAAACTCTACTTCAAAAATGAAATAGACAATAAAACTACAGTGCAACCTCTGTAAAGCAAAATCACGCCATTGTTGAGAAGTTGTTGCTATAGAAAGATAAATCAATACATTAGTTGTGCAGTGGGAAAAAATCATGCAGTTGTTAAAGGGATGTTGTTGCTCAAGAGAGGGCCGCTCTGAAAAGTTTGTACTGTACAACAAATACAATTTCATCTTGGATGCAAAACAGATAATTAAAAGATTCAATACTCACTGTGTCTGATGCTAATCTAGGCAGATATTTAGTCTTTTGTTCTGGAGTTCCTAGTGTGCGTAACAATGTCACAATTAATGTATTATGTACATCACACATTACACTCACTGATGGGTCAACTTTAGCTAATTCTTCTATAACCAGATTAGCAACAAAGAAAGATGAATTGGTTCCACCATACTCTGATTCTATCTCAATACCCATCAACTGTAATATATGTAATACCGGTATATATACATTTTCTGTTAGCTGTATTAAAATTCTGTAGCATATCTTAAATACATAATTCATTGCTAAAGTATTGAAAGACTTTACAAGCACACTGCTGATTTTATAACAAGATTGCAATAAATTAAATTTAATACAGATGAACAAGATGGCATTTTGACATCAACCCAGACAGACCAATAAAGCCTGCAATTAACTCTCTCTTACAGAGATGTTATCTAGATACATGCAAGTAAAAGTATCCAGTTAATTTGCACTCATTCCAAATTGCAAGAGACCTGCCAAAAATTTGGAATAAGCTTTGGTTTCCAATGAGCGCTTTTTGGTTGATTTTAATTCTAGTATTTTCAACATTATAAGCGGTGATGTGATTGTAACACATTTTTCTCTTAACAGTCAAACCTTGAAACTAAGGCCATCATTAGGAAAGACAAATTATGGCCTTTATCAAAAGATAAACTTTACTATTCAGTCAGCTTGTTTAAAATAATCATTGAGGGGTTTTAAAAAATGGCCTTCATATTCACAGGGTGGCCTTTAGTCGGCAGTGACTACAATCACACGTTCAACAGTAAATCTTCAAGAATTATACCTCCGTAACAATAGTTTACCTAGAGATGTTCAGGACTGTTTACCAGATTCCTCAGAAAACTACAGAACTGACGTTATAAGTACACAAATTTTCATTATTAATCTTAGGACTATAATTACAATCAAATATTTGGATGAGTATTTCAAATGAGCACATTTTTACAGAATATTTCATCACCCACTTACCCCATTCTCAAACAATGCATTTATAACAGATTGATCCATGTGACTTTCAGTATCCATTTTTCTTACTAACGGTTGAATTTTCTCTGCTGCCAACTTAGCCACTACAACAAAACATCAATATGTCTGATAGAAATAACATACAAAAATACTGACATGAACATAAAGGCTAATTAAGGACAGTCTGGAAATATTTGGTTGATAACATATCTAAAACCAGACAGACTCTAAGTCTTGTCAAATTATACAGCATATTCTTTTAATGATTTCAACAACTCTCAATATGATGATGAAAATTGAACTTTTTGATGAGAATTTACATATATTTATGCTTTACATCGATGTCTTGGGCACCATCAAATAAACCAAATTTACGGCTGCTATAGTAAAGGAGATACATATAATACACCTGTTGCAGCTAAATCATCTAACAACAATCATGCCGAGCTAAAGATTGGCAATCATTTATCATTGATAAACATATGAATGCATCAGCATTCGGGAATATGTTGATTTACAATTTCAAAACTATTTAAAGGGGCATGCCCAGGAACTGCTGTGTCTTTTTGTTTGTAAACCAAAAATGCGTTTGTCACTTGTAAAACCAATTATTACCTAAAAGTCAAAGAAGAATGTCTGCTCAAAAATGACCCTATAACGCGCGCGTCGGTATTTGTATGTCGGTTTGAATAAAAGGCTTACAGCCTTTTATTGACGACAACGATACTTCCGATACGTCTGAGAGTTTAACTGAGCATGTGCGCTGCCTTTCAAGTGAACATAACATGAGAAATACTTACCATTTCATTTTGTTGACATTTTTTCCGCGATATTTTCAGTGTTGACAGATACAGAAAGGGTCGAGTTGTGAAAATGACGAATAATTTCTGAGGCCGAAATCGGCAGGTTTGGTAAATCTTGAAATGTGTATTTTGAGTAAACTAGCGGGATGTTTTGTAAATATTTTACAGGGCTTTCATTAATTGATTTAGGCATTACAATGATACCAATTTGATTGCTATTTGAGATGCCTCAGTTCCAGGGCATGCCCCTTTAAACCTTTATATGACATTTGGATAATCCTGCTTAATTGTATTCATCACTGCTTCAAACTACATGTAAATAAAACCTACAGTTTGCTTAACATGCCTGGTACTACAAAATCTATTTCAAAATGATCAAATTGGAATTAAGTTGCTTATAGCTTGTTGTGATAAGGTAAAATTGTTGAAGATTTGAAAGTAAAAGAAAGTTTAAAAATTGTTTTATATATTAATACATTACCTGTATCTTTCATCATTTGTTCTTCATCAGTTAACAAATCAACAGGAGGGGAGATAACTCCAGACATATCAAGTTGTGTGTGTGTAGAACTTGAACGACATGCAAACACCGACCTGACTGTATTTGCATTATTCCTCAACAATCTCCCAGTTTGTTGGATAACCTGTACTCAATTAAATATATTAGAATCAAAACATAGCAAATATGGTCCACTTACAAGCACTGCTTTGTGGTGTTTTATCATTATGTGCCTCAAAACAAATAACAAGAGGGCCATGATGTCCCTATATCGCTCACCTGAGCATTGTAACACTAAGGGATAATTTGATCAAGGAAAGGTTATTTGACATGGTAAAGAATTATCTACCAAAACTCTTAAGTAGGTGTTGAAATCAACTGATCCCCGGGGCTGGGCCAATATATAATTGAAATTCTGACAGTAGTATGATTTAATAGCCTTTCTAGTTTGGTAATTAATTCATTTGGCTTATTTATATATAATAGTATTATACTATTGACGTTGAAAAATGGTTTTTTTTCAAAACGGCTTATTTTAGGTTTTATAGATAGATGATCTACCAGCATCAATCGCTGAGTCACACTCTTTGGCATCATTTAAGAGTGGGCTCTCCAACCTAACCTTCTAAGGGGAGAATCACCCCAGTTATGAACTAGCATTCACATGAGGGACATGAGCTATGTCGGCGGGGTATTGTGCCCTGGTACCGCCACGGAAGCTGAATTGGTCCTGATGGATGTAAAAAGTGACTGGTTTTCATTTCTTCTTTTTTTTCTTCTTCCTTTCATTCTATATTTACAACGTTTCTTGACCAGAACTCACTTCTGTCTTTTACTATTGCCTTTTTTGTTTTAATTATTCTTCCTTTCTGCGCATCGTCTAAGAAATGTCAAGTCTGACGTCATGATGTAGATGTATATATGATAAGTTTATGTGTTTGGATTGACAAAAATATTTTTAATTGCTGCTACAAGGTGTTGTTAACACCTAATTATCACCTCTTAAGGTACTGTCCATTTTGAACAATAGACATAATAGACACACTATAATTCATATGTGGTACATTAAGGCATAAAATGGTACATAAAGGCAGTGGTACATTTGTGAAATGGTACATAACGTCTTGCACCCCTAAGAAGGGAGATCACCAGGCTGTTTATGTAACTCTTTATTTTTTTAATTTAAAAGCAAACGCAATATAACAACATAATAAATTAGTCCATAATGATACGATCATACAAAATACGTAAATAAACCGAACTGACACTTCGTGTAAATCATTAAAATAGTCACCTTTAGTGAAGAAAACATCTTTGACATTACTCTCTTAACCTCTCAACAGTAATTTCAAGTAGCCTCCCTTGAATAATATATTTTTCAGTGTTCGTACCCAAATTTATTCGGTTGAAATCAGCTAAAATATTTTTTATATCAACTACCTCGAAAATGCTTCATAGTTGTTGAGCAATATTGGAAACATATAAATTGGAATTTAATTTTACATTTAAAGGCACCGAATGTACTGGATATGTGTGTTCAGTCAACTTCAGTGTCCGTGCGTGGTCCGACGAATGTTGCGAAACGATTTTAAAGTGCGAATATGATCTATAACGAAATATGACACCTTTTAAAGTCACGTGACTGGCTGTTTGGTCATACCAGGGACACTATCATTACAGCTGGGACGAATATTAAAATTTTCATTACTTACATTACAATAAGGGTTTGCCTGAAAAGCGGAAACAATTTTGTTAATAATTACAATTTTTTTCCTTTCGCCAAAAAATATTTTCGTGTTTTAGTTATACACCGGGCCGCATTGGCTTATAGCCGCGTTTACACACAAGTCAACGGGAACCAGTTTACGTTCACCCTCAAGATGGTTCCCGATCATTCCTCATTTTCGACTTGTTATATAGAATTGATATCCTAGACCGGGAACCTGCAATCCCGCAAAAAGCGTGCATGGTGTAGTTGGTGTGCGGAAAAGGAAATTCAGGTGCAATATACAGTTGCATAGTTGTAAGAATGTTTTTAACTGGCATCTGCTTTAAATTCTATCAAAGACTTTTAAGTCCTTGATTCTGTGTTTAATGTGTGACTTTTAAAGACTCTCACTATATTGTGCATGTTGTTACAGATCATGCTTCAAAAAATGTCTTTATGTCGTCTGGTCAGGGAGCATTAATGCAAATGAATGTCATTTAACATTATTGCGCATTAAATTAACTCATTTAAACCATACATATGTTACTAAAAATACATGAGTAGATACATTCTAACAGGCTTTTAGCTCACCAGAGCACAACGTGCTGAAGGTGATCTATTGTGATCGCATGTTATCCATGCGTCCGTCCGCACACAGGTAAGGTAACTCAGGTGGTCGGGGATGGGGCCTAACACACAAAATATCTATTGAATTAACTCCTTTGTTCCTTAAGTGGTCATTCTTTTGTTCCTAAACAATTGAAAGACCACCCATAACTTGACATGTTCTCTATGTCTCTTGACCACCTAAGATATATATATATGTGGGGACGTCCGACCGTTAGGGCACCAACAGTTGTTTCAAACAACATCTCCTTAAGCAGTTGGCCTATTTCAGCGAAACTTAAAGGAGATGTTCCGTGCATGAAGCTCTTTCAATTATATCATTAAAAACCATGGCAACCAATTGGAAAACTTTTTAAAATTATCTTGTCCAAATTCACAGGACCTAGAGTTAAGATATTTGGTATGTACCGGTAACATTGTCTAGTGGACCTCTACCAAATTTGTTCAAATTATGGCCCCAGAGTAAAACTTGACCCCGCCCCAGGGTTAACTTGATTTTACATAGATTTATATAGGAAAATTTAAAAAATCTTCTTGTCCAAAACCACAAGACCTAGAGCTAAGAAGATATTTGGCATGTAACATTGTATAGTGGACCTCTACCAAATTTGTTCAAATTTCCAAAAATTGGGAAGTGGCCTTTGTCTTTCATTTTGGGGAATTCAAGCCTGATATTTGGCCAAATTTTGAGAACCTTAGGCAACCTAGATAGAATAGCGTTGTAGTTTTGGTAATTTCATGTCTCATATTGGGAAAAAACAGCCTTTTTGCAATTGGGAAGTCACCGAATTTCAGCCTCTGTTATAGAAGGACCCTGAATTATGGACCCAAGGTAAAAATTGGCCCTGCACTGGGGGGGGTCACTTGCTTTATATAGGCTTAAAAAGGTAAAATTATAAAAATTGTCTTGTCATAAACTTCAAGGCCTAGAGCTTAGATATTTTGTATATAGCATTGTCTAGCAGACCCATACCATGTTTGTAGAAATGGTGGACCCCCATGGGTCAAAGTTTGCCCCACCCCAGGGTTTCTCTATTAAGGAAAATTTAAAAAACCTACTTGTCCGAAAGCACAAGGCCTAGGGCGAAGATAGTTGTAGCATTGTCTAGTGGACCTTTACTAAGTTTGTTCATATTATGGCCCCGGGGTCAAAATTGGCCCGTCCTTCCCGGGGGTCACTGGATTTATATAGACTAGGAGAAGTTAAAAGATCTTTTTGTCCACAATCAGTAGGCCTAGAGCCTTTTATTGGATATAGCATTGTCTTGAGGAACTCTATCAAGTTGTTAAAATTGTGGCCCCAGGGTCAAAATTGGCCCCACCCCGGGGTTTACTTGATGTTACTTGGGTTTACATAGGAAAACTGAAGAATTCTTCTTGTCAGAAACTACAGTGCCTAGAGCTTATAGATATTTTTGATATGGCATTGTGTAGTGGACCTCTGCCAAGTTTGTTGAAATGATTGGCCCAGGGTCAAGATTGACCATGCCCTGGGGGTCAATTGATTTATTTTGGCTCATATACAGCAAAAAGGTGAAAATGTTTTTCTATAAAGTTCTTTTTTCTATTGAGCATTACAGGACCATCATGGCTCTCTTGTTTTAGTAAAATTGTTAATTTATTTCATATGTTTCTTAACTCAAATAACTGGACCGTTTTGGACCTGTCTGCTTTAGAAGTGGACCATTTTTACCTGACACCTGACGATTGATACCATGGGGCTGCTAGAAATCATCGTTTTATGTATTTAATTTGTATTTAATGATGGTAGAATTAGGGCCCATATATTATAGCCAGCATGGAACATATTCTTTTGTTATATAGAAGTGATGACAGGACATTTTGTGTGGATGGCCTTGATAATCAAGGACTCAGTCGTCTCGTAATCTTTGGTCATTTCGTAAGGTTAGTATGATGTATGATAACATGTCTGTAGTATAATACATTTGAAAACGCTTATTTATGCCCAAAAATTAGTATGAAAATCAGCGGAAGCAAGTCAAACCGGCCCCCAAAAAAGTTAAACTGGCCACAATTTTTTATTAGACATTACAGGCATGTTTATTCGTATTTATTTTTAGATTTCATTGTAATAATGAGTACTAACAATAATTGGCTCTTGTAGTATCGTGAATGACACATGTTTTTTTGCGTAACAATTTTTCTTTGTAAAACATACCGGCCTCATTTTTTTTTGCCCAAACCAAAAATATGTGGAAGTAAATGACTGCAACAAATGATTTCTGCTTTGTAGTACTTTTTTGATGATTCAGTAATAACAAATTTCCCATGCAAATGAGGCATGGACTTATATACATACATGTATACATGTTAACAGTATGTATAAAAGTCCTTGAATGAGGTTAGTAAATGACTGAGTAAATGATAAGTGAATTACTATTTCGGAAAATAGATGTAAAGTAATTGACAAGTAAATGACTCGGTTAATGACCAATAAATTATTTGTAATTGACTACAGTGAATGACCAGTAATTGACAAAAGTGTTAACACAAATAAAAGATGAGTGAAGTAATACTTTAAAAACATTACTTCTAATTGACTAATAAGATATGCTTGATTTTCTCAGCAACTACTCATAGGATTTCATTGAAACTTCACAGAAGTGATCAGTAGTAAGCATTTTTCGTTTGGATTAATTTTCACTGAGTTATAGCCCTTCAAAAACGTTTTGTTTTATTTTCCTACGATAAAGCTGTGAACATCTTGCGACCCTTGCAATCACCGTGCGAGTATCGTATTGACGCCTTTTGTTGCCTATGACTGGTGCGATCCTGTGCGGACATGTTGCGAACTTGTCTACGGCACCCTTGGACTGCGAATTCGTACGAACAAAAAAACGCGAGGCTGATGTGAGCTGGGCTTAACTACTGACAGGAATTGAATGAAACTTCACAGAAGTAATAAGCAGTTAGCCTAGTTATGTGTCGCGGGTCTTCCCTATATTATCACGGGGAACGTGACAATAGGGACCATTGGGTCTATTTGGCCCAAAGTGGCTTTTCAGCCTGAAAGATTGCAGAAGGTTTTTAAATAAAACTTAAATAAAACTGAAGTCGTCCTTCTTTCATACGTTTACTGTGAGACTGAATAATGTTAGTAAAAAGATGACGTGTTACGGCGGGAACCCAAGCCCGTGCATCACGACCATTTGAAAATGAAAAGTGAGGCCCTGGCATGGGTAAATTGTTAAAATGTTATTGATGTTACTGTTTAATGATTAAAATGAATGATGTGATGATATGACATAATTATAATTATGTAGGGCTAGGGCTGTGGATCGTTGGGTAAGTGGCGATCCGATCCAATCCACGATTCAACACTTACGATCCACAAATCGAATCACGAATCTTTTGTTACCAAGTAACCCATCTAAATTTCAAAATTGCAGTCCTGAAGACAGCTGAACAGTTTTTAGGAATAATGAAGTAAATCAATATAAATTGTTCTATGGCTTAAATTTATACGTACTCTCTTCCAGTTAAATGATTAACCAGCATCGTTATTTAAAGAACCGATTGGGCATCTTGGCAAACAAAGTACTAGTAGTCCATGATGAGACAATATTTATTCAGAGAAAAGGGATTTTTAAGAACAAAGAATACACTTTTGATTTGTTAAAAAACAAGATCGCGAGCCACGTATCTTAGTAATGACGATTATTCGTACTCGAATTTTCAATTTGATTCGTGAATACCCGAGTACTCGGATACTCGCCACAGCCCTATGTAGGGCTGACCCTGTGACATACCCCCCCCCCCCCGTCTACAGGGAATGTCATATATATAAACAACAGTTTCTAAGGTTAATAATACCAGTTAATAATAAACATTTTAAACAAGTCATAACTGACCAAATACATCAATATTAATACGGAAATCATGCCAATATACAGTAGTAATATTGCCTTGGACATAATAAATACCCATATAATTATCAATGAAATGATATGCATTTCATCAATATGAAATAAAAACACAGAAAAGCTAGCCTGAGCAAAGCTAATCAAACACAAACAAGAACTCATAATAGACCATTGAACAGGCATACTCTCACCAATCAGCATAGAATGAGGACTTAAGTATAAAATATACTACAAATATAATGTAAAGCAAATAGCTGACTGGATCAGATCAAAATGACCTAAACCCATTACAAAGAAACAATTTAAACACATGTGCATGCATATAAACTTACCGCTGAAAACAAAATATTCAATAAACCTATCATCTGACCCAGTCCGAGTTCATTCATTTAGGTGGATGTCTTGTCCGCTCAGACTGCCGTGTTCTTACTGGCACCTTACTTGAAGTAACAAAAGAAGGGGGATTATCTCTCAGAGCAGGGATAACATACCTTGTCCTAGGCCCACTGAGGTCAGTACTCTCATTAGGAGTTTGAGAGACTGTAGTTTGATTCCCAGCCGATGCATTACCCAGAGGTGGACATACTTTTTCATTCCTAGCATGGTGTTTCTCAACCACAGTGCTATCTGGGGGCAGGCAAACAGTTTGATCCCTGGGAGGAGATTCCTCAACCACCACGCTAAATGGAGGCCGACAAACAAGAAATCCCATATAGAGTAAAAGAAGGTTACGATGGAGTGTTTTTACAGTACGCCCTCCATATTCCTTCCTCACTCTAAAAACAGGGACATCATAGTTGGGTTGGTCAATGACCACATATGTATCCTTATCCCACTTATCCGCTAACTTGTTCTTACCCTTCAAACCAACATTCCTGATTAAAAACCTATCTCCCTTTTCCATTTTTAACTTCTCTTACCCTAATATCATACCGCTTCTTATGTCGTCTCGCCTGTTTGCTTGCCTCACGGCTTGCTACCTTATAGGCAAAGTCAAGGCGCATCTTCAAATCAGAAACATAATTTGACTGACGTTTACTTACTGATTTGTCAGGTGTGATTCCTAAAAATGCATCAATAGCTAGACGCAGATGTCTACCAAACATTAAAAAATGAGGAGTAACACCAGTACTCTCATGTCTAGCGGCATTATAAGCATGCACTAACGCAGGAACATGTGTTTTCCAAGAGGCCTTTTGTTGGTCACTCAAGGTGCCTAACATATTAAGAAGTGTCTGATTGAATCGCTTAGGCATACCATTACCCTGGGGATGATAAGGGGTGGTGCAAGTTTTCTCAATATTGGCCAACTTACACAACTCCTTAAGGACAGCTCCGTCAAAATTTCTACCTTGATCACTGTGTAACCTAACAGGAAGCCCATAATGACAAATGAAAGATTCGAACAGCATTTTGGCCGTAGTGTGAGCAGTTTGGTTACGAGTGGGTATGGCCTGGGCATATCTAGTGAAATGGTCTGTAATAACCAAGATATTTTCATATCCGCCAGCCGACATCTCAAGAGATGAAAAATCCATACACACAAGTTCCATTTGATATGTTGTACGTACAGACACAAGAGGGGCAGCTGGACTGCAACCAGTCTTGCGTCTGATACATCTGGGACACTGTCTCACTCGACTTTCAACGAAAGAATTCATCCCGGGCAAAAATAATCTGGACTTTAACAATGAAAGAGTCCTGTCTCTACCCTGGTGACCAGCATCGTCATGTAAACCCATAAAAACACTATCATGAAAAAACAGATAAAACAATTTGAATAACAGGGTGGCCACTCACCAAACCATTCCTATATAAAATCCCCTCCTTTACAAGCAAGGATGAGCATTCAAGCAGAAAACGTCTTACATCTGCACCTTCCAGGGCACACTGCCTACTGGTAAGATGATGACCAGAAGAAATAAGACAGACAACTCTCTTAATAACAGGATCATTTGACTGCTCCTCTTTCCAATCAATGTTGCTGAAAGGAACATCCTCTACAGCTTCAGTATAGGATCAATAGCAACATACTGATCAAGTGAGATGCATTCAACAGAGGGAACCTCCTCAACCTTATACATATGAAACTTGCAAACAGTCTTAATAGCATCATAGAACAATATCGAGGGTTCCAAAAGTTGGGGAGGTGGCAGACGAGACAAGCTGTCTGCATCAATATTTAACCGGCCACTTCTATACTGTAAGGAGAAGTTGTAAGTTGCTAGGGAAGCTAACCACTTATGCGAAGTCGCATCCAACTTGGCGGTAGTACAAACATATGTAAGTGGATTGTTGTAAGTCTGTTGTTCAGGGGATAAAGTGTCCTCAGGGATGTGTATACTAAGTTCCTCTAATGATTTTTCATGATTATGCATTTTAGCTTTGCATCACCTCATTCATATGGCATAGTACAGTCTTATGACTAATAGTAACAGGCCTAGCAGATAAATTACATACCCAGACAGGAATTTTTGAAAATGACTTACCAGGCGTAACCTTCACTATACTAGGACAAATATTTACTGAACAAGGTGAACCATTACTCTCTTCTGTAATGACTGTATGAACTTGAGCAGTAGCAGCCAACACTTGTTTCCACTGGGGGGGGGGAGACAGAGACATGTTGATACATAGATTTAAAACAATTTAAAGTGTTAGTACCAATAATAACAGGTGTACTACATGAATACTTAGTATCTGGAACAACTAAAACAGGTACAGTAACCGGCTTCACACCACTATGGGGAATAAACAAATCCAACAAGGAATAACCCTTATATGGTATTACACCATCATTGGCTCCAGTCAAATCCAGGTTAAAATCATCTAAATTATACAACTTTGCAGAATGTAACTTGTTAAAAAATGACAAACATATAGTGGTTACCATAGAGCCTGTGTCTACCAGGGCTTGGCACATAGTGCCATTCACAGATACTTCAGTCTCATTGGCATGTCCAACGAGAGGAACCTCAGATGGGCCTTCTACAAAAGCATGTAGGTCCCCTACTGACCCTTGGATGGGGACCTCTTGGAGTTTAAAGAATCCTTATTTTTCATGGATGTCCCACTGATAGGGTTATTACCTTGATTCCTGTTTCTTTTTAGCTCCACAAGATCACTTTCCATTCTTTCCATTCGCGTGTTCATCGCCACCAACTGTCCAGTAAGTTTCTCTAACTGCTGTTGAAGCTTACCATCATCCACATTTAATTTTTGACAATTTACAGGTTTGGAATTTGAGTTAGACAAGGTATTGGACTTAGGGCCGACAGAGGATAAGTCCTCCTCTATCTTTCTCAATTCCAATCTCAATAAATTAAAATATCTAGTACTTTCAAACTTATACCTAGAGGCATTTTTCAATTCCCCATCCATTAAGCCAGACCACAGCCTATTTCTTAGCATCTCGTCTTTGGATAACTGATCTAAGTCAAGGTTACTATTGCATAGCAATTGTTCTAGCCGCATACTGTTAGACGCAACTGACTCATTTGACCCCTGCCTCGCACTATAAACAGTTCTTTTACCCGTTCAAAGAAGCAACAGTTCCATATATGCCCTCAAGTCCCTGTTTGATATCGTGAACCGAGGCAGACTCCCCTAAATGTAACAATACGGACCTTGCCTTACCTTTAAGACTGTTTCTAATCGCCTCTAAAATAATATGGTGATCATACAAGCCACCTCTAATTAAACAATTGAGATCGTACTTCCACACCTGAAAATCACACTCATTCGGTCTAGAAAAAAATGGGAGTTTCGGTTATCTGGCATGGGTAGCTCCATATTGGTAATAACTATCACTGGAGTGTTCTAACAGGGAAGATGTTCGAATGGCAGGGGATGGAGGTCGAGCGGGCGGTACATCTTCATGTACCCGACTACTATAATTATCTCTCTCTGATGTATTGGGAAGTCATGTCCAGTACAGGGTTGGCTATGTATAGGGGCAGGTGTACTACAAGAAGGCGTGACATGATACTGTCCAGACTCTTTCAGGATTCTAAGAGCATCATCAATTTCTGCCTGTTTTACCCCAGGTAATACAAAAGTAGTTTCATTCATTGTACTTGTACAAGTTAGTAAGGTTATTATCAATTTGGGTATTTACTAAACACCAACTGAATGATTGAAAAAAAATTTTTTTACATAAGATGAAACAGTAATTACAAGGTTTAACCGAACAATAAAATGACACCTAAATGCTGTCGCAAGCCTTTGATTAGTGACAGCTTGGAAGGTTGTTACAATTTACATTAAACTGAAATTAAACTTCTGCTTTCAACCTATAAAGATTATTCAACCAATTCCTCTGAAAAAAACACACATACCTTGTAGCACAATTCAACTTTAGTAAAGTAAATTTTAATGAGTTATGGCCCTTTGTTATTATTTATATAATGAATATTTAGAAACCGGTCAGGATATTTCTAAGCAACAATTTGCAGGTATTAAAAAATGAAAATGCATTATATTTCCCTCTGTAAAATGTAACAATGACTGTGTCAAGGCCGCATCTGGGGGTATTCATCACCTTTAGTGATAGTTCTAGTTTTTGGTGAATTCATTTACTAAAAAGAGAGATGTCCTCAGATTCCAGTAAAAGGTCGTCCAGATCCAAACTTAATTCTTTATATCAATCATAACTTTTATGGTAATGTGTTGCCATCTGCACACTCAATGTTGACTGGGTTGGTTAATGGTTTTAACTAGTCTGAAAATTGTTTGAAATAAAAAATGATTTTGCACTCAGGCACACAGCTTCTGCTATCAAAAACTGCAGTGGTTATTCATGGTGTTCAACACAATGTCTGCTTCCTTTATGTTGCCAATTAAGTTAGGACATCTTCAGTGCTCCAAAGCACTTATTGTAAAATCAGAAATGTTCGGGAATTATTAATTTTCACTTATGTCACAAGTAGAATTTCGCAATAAATGTTCACTAAGTATTTATCTTACAAACCAGCACCAGAAATCCGATGTGAATGGAGATGCTTAACAGAAAAGGTTTTTGTGTCTATCTGCTTCACTTACTTGTTTTCATGTTAACTTATAGTGTCTTTTTGTATAGTAACTGCTCTGTATAATAATTATGCCCCCCTTCGAAGAAGAGGGGGTATATTGTTTTGCTAGCCTGTTGGTCTGTCTGTCTGTCAGTCGGTAGACCAGTTAGTTTCCGATCGATAACTCGTCAACGGATTGACCGATAGGTCTGATACTATGCAAGTGCATCGGCCTTGGACACTAGGTGACCCCTATTAAAACTGGGGACACTAGGTCAAAGGTCAAGGTCACTGTGACATGGAGTGTGAAAATCGTTTCCGATTGATAACTCGTCAACGTATTGACCGATGGGCCTGGCATTGGCCTATGACACTAGTAACTATTTATTATAGGCATATATATATACATGTAGAAAATCTGAAATAAAAATATTGCTCAAAATGTAATATGGCTGGACAATGTCTTATAAAAAACTTTCCTAAGATAAATGGGCAGGCATGATACAGCACATGGGTAACGACATGCAAAACGGCTGGAGTGTTGCTTCCTTTCTAATCATAATATAGAACCTTTCTGATCCAAATTGTTCAGAACAGGAATACTGATAATATAATATTCTTGTTCTGACTGACAAAAATGTTAAGATTTGAGAGAATTTTGGATCAGAAAAGTTGTGGATTACAGATTTTTAAGCATTAAATTCATAATATAAACATCAGGACCAACTGACTTGTTTGGTTTGGAGAGAGTTAGAGTTTAGAAATGGTTAGATAGGGAAGTTTGACTGTATATGATCAGTACAGAATAGAATTGGCATGCCAACTGTGGCACTTTTCGAAGAAGAACCAATAAACCATGTGTCTAGTAAAAAAAAACTTAAAATGGGGCACGATTTTCCTAAACCTGGCAAAAACATAAAAATGATACATATCAACAAAGCACTAGGCTGAAATTATTATCCAAGTATTTGGGTACTGGCAAAATTCAGAGCCTAAATTCTGGAGTTATATTTAGCTAAGATGTGCAGTAAATGATTATCATGATCATTAGTGTATTGAGAGAAGGCAATTGTTGAAGATAAATATTGATTTTGCATGCATATTATTTAGCCACATGTTAACTTTTATGATGATATGGGCATATCTTGGTGTTTGACAGTACTACTCATTAGTCTGGTGAACTTGAATTTAATATTGTAAATTTAGTGCCATTTAAATGAGATTTACTACTTTGGACTTTACTTTTTGGAATTCGTTTCTGAGAATGTATTAATTGGTATGAAATTTGAAATATTGCATGCTTTAAAGCATATTCCTTTGGACATTTATGATACTAATAATTAACTGTCTCACATATTTATTTCTTCTGATGCTATTTGATTTACTGGATTTAATTAAATTTAGTTATTTATTGATTTTCACACCTTCAGTGTGCCTGAAATAGGGGTCACATTTTTTCTACATGTACTTATCCATGATGTTTGTTGTGTACCTCAAACAGAGATCTAATACTAATTCTTCTGTATCAAAGTCTGAGTTAATTTATGTGCATTGTAGAACAGTTTATATTAAAGTGGTGACAGTCCATAAGTGTGTTGTGTCTTAGATTTGTGTATTCAACAATAATTTCAATATCTATTGTTCACTTAGAAACACAAATAATTCATAATTACTGATGTTAATGTAAGATATGTTGATTTTCCAAAAACACTTTAACCAGGTTTTCAAATGTGAAATTTACAATAAAAGGTCTTCGGGAAGATATTTTTCTTGCGGTAGAAAATATACTGAATAAACCAAAAATGAAAGATAATGGAATTGGTCATCTGGGAGAAATACAATTCAACATGGCAGTACGTAGAACAGTAGGAATGTTAAGCTGCTTTGAAAGCGAAATACCAGGAGATGATCTAGGAAGTCTGGATATAAAACTTGGTGGTTTGATTGATATCAGGCGTTGATCTACTTC
Organism: Lutraria lutraria; assembly: GCA_964023205.1. Classification (NCBI taxonomy): domain Eukaryota; kingdom Metazoa; phylum Mollusca; class Bivalvia; order Venerida; family Mactridae; genus Lutraria; species Lutraria lutraria. Next base: position 35,141,473 of record OZ026841.1, read on the forward strand.
TTTTACCTTGGAGGAAAGGCTGACAATTTTATTTCTTTGTGACTTGTGTCATAAACATCTTTACTACTCTAAGGATCATTTAATGCATATAGTTTTTTGTAACACCATGAACTTAGGCAAAATATAAAAAATTTGATAATCATGACAGACCTTATACATCACGAAATAAAGTTCTTAGGATATTTCTCATATGTTACTCTCCATCGCTTGTGAGTGATGAATGGGTGCGCAGCTCATGATAGGGGTGATGACTGTTCGTATTACATGAGAAAGAAGAGGTGAGCCCTCTTTCACTTGTTTGTACTACTTTATGAAGAGGTTCCGACTACGGAGTCAAATACATGTACTCAATCCTCAGATTGCCAACATGAATCCTGAAAAATAAAGCCAATTGTTACAATTGTGATACAATTGTGATATTTCTTCTGCATGTAAATGAAATACAAATCCAAGCTTATTAATAGGTACTAAATATTTGATGTCTGCACTGAATTGCAGGCTTTTAAAAAAATGATACTTGTGTGGTTTTATGATAGCTACAAACAGCTTTAACATGAGGTATTAAGGAAAGCAGTAAAGCTGTGATGTCGGCAATCTATCAAATTACCAATTAAACTGTAGAATTAAATATTGTAATATATTTATTAAGATATTATTCAGTTAATTTTGTTCCCTTTTCTTATTTGCCCAAACAATGTAATTTGCTAGGACATGTCTGTCACAATGTCTGTCACAATTTGTATGTCTTAAGTTCTTTTTGCTGAAATTTCATCAGTCTCCTTACTCCGCATCTTTATACCGCATCTTGCGCCATGTACATACGTCCGTCCGTCCGTAAAAAATCACATTCTTTTATCATTTGCAATGAAACTTGAAACATGTAATCACCATGAAGTGAAGATGTGCAAGACATCTTCCTTCCCAGCCATTCACTAATTCGAGAGATATGTGCCCTTGAACTTAGCCAATGGCAGTCTTAGTTTGTGGAGCAAACTATACCAGTACATGGACGATGAGCACGATGGAACTTCTGCCTCCAACGATTTATGATCGTCTGTGCAGTAATGGCTGCTGGTAAAAACGATTACGTAGGTGAGTCAACGTGATCACGCAATCATTACGTAACGTTACTGCATGTACACGACCAGGTCTTGCACGGTATCTGGCAGACCCATCAATGTTGTGCTGGTTCATAAGAGCAGACAAAATGACGCATGATATTATTTACCAATGACCCCGCCCTGAGCATACCAATAGCTTGGGTTCTTTGACCTTCAGAAAGACGAGGCGTTACAGAATGCCTAAGTTTTGTAAAAGTAAAGTAACTTCTTATGATCAGTGCTGAGCACCTAGTGATAACTTGTCGGTGTAAAAAGTGCAAATGAAACGCCTGTTCCTGAGCACGTGCAAATTACGGAACAGGTTTTTCAGCCATGAACGCCTGAATAGACCTGGGATTCGGAAAACAATTGCATAATCGTTCCCGCAATGAAATCTCGATAATCACGTGTAAATCTTACAACAACGTATATGTTTACTAAACAGATATTCAAACAAATAAAGTGCTCGTAACTGTCGTCTTTGTATTTTGTACTGCCCAGACATTCTCCCTGTAAAATTTAATGTTGTGTGGGAGTTAGGAATTTCTTGTAAACTGAAGCCTTACTAAACTCTTAGATGGAATCAGTGTTTCTTCTGGACACTTCCCTGCAGCCTCTATCAGTTCATCCAGGTTTATCCATCGACTCAAATGCAATTAATCGTGTCGTCTGTTATCTACTGCAGTTTGTACTAGTTTTTGGATGGCGACTTACCTGAGAATAATCCATTGTAAGTTCTTTGTAAATGGTATCAACAGCACTTGGTTTGATTCTATCAATATTACAGTATTCAATTTTGTTTAGAATATCTTTTCTGGTGCCCTTGTATGGAATTCAGGCAACTGATTTTGAATCTGATACTACACGAATGAGTTCCACCAGCTTCATCTTCAGACATTTGAGACCTTCTTTCGTTTACTTTAGCAACAAAAACCATAGACACATGACTACACCCTGGACAGTATTTCCGAAAGTAACTTAAAAATAGAATCTTTCCCATGTACATTTAGGGTGACAAACAACTGATATGTCTGATCCAACCGTTCTAGGCGGATGACCAGCTGGCTGTCTTGCAGAATGACTAATGTTTCTCATTCAAATATATTTTTGCACTTGCAGCTTTAAACCATATCCAGTGAAATTCACCAGAAAAAAGGGCGATGCAGTAGAATATTAATGACTTGTGAATGACCATTTAGCTTAATATGTTCAAGCGGTTGGGCTTTCATTTTTTACGTTTCTATTCATCGTATGTGGAATTCGAAGAACTCTTCTGGAATTGGAATATTGCTCTAATTGTTGTATGGTGCTTAGTCATTGGAATTTCGGATTGCCTAAGACGATTTCTGATAGTTTGGGCGCTAACACGTAGCTGCCGAACAGGTAAAACCCGGTTGCGAAGATGATTCAGTCTAATGACGTGGTCATCCCTTAGTGACCCCCACGAAGTGCACTAGATCTCGGACGATCATGAACGGATATTGTATTACCGAAATATGAATGGTTCGGCGATGGAACCCATAACCCTCTGATCAGAGAAAGATCAATGATTTTCTATTCAGTGACTCAGTCCATTCAACCATGGAGGCTGGTCAAGTATGCCCACTCCCCAAGGTGGGTAAAGAGTCTGTGTTGCTGAGTATCTATAAGAATATCTTTCAAAAATCAAAACAGTCATGAAAATAATGAAACATAAAAAAACAAGTTGCGACTGCAACCAGGGATTGAACCAAGGGCTCTGGATGTCTCAGTCTTAATGAAATACGGCAAGCAAGTATAACACGAGCACTTCATGTATGCCCATACATAAATATATCTCACATAGCACTAAGAACTTATTAACCATCAGATGCACGCTTGTCCGCGGTGGATATCGCACCAATACATGGAAGATCCTGGGTACTTCAATGTCATTTAAAAAAAACACATCAAGTATACAGCATTAAACCTTTAAAGGTCTATTCCTTACTATCCAACTGATCGAATGTTTCGTTTACTGATCTCTAACCGTGGTTATGTTGCTAGCTGAATGTGATGATTGGTTAATGAAAGTGTGTCTAAAGTCATTCGTCCTACATCCTGATCCGAGTGATTCGTAAGCACACATTGTTTGTAACTTTGAAAGCCTAATTTGGAATGGTTAGAGTGCAGTTATTCAATACTTAGTAGACATTTCAATAACATTACAATTTGTAACGTATGGTATATGCAACTGTCATACAAATACCTAAAAACTATAGAAATGGAATTGAGAAATGTTTCATGGACCATAGATGCATGCTGATCGTTACCTTCGAACACGGTCTCATTAGCCACTATCCGTTATCCATCTGTCATGAAGCTCTTTGGATATAAACCTGTGTTCCGAGTTTGATGATTTAAGTTCCTTCTTTAATTTGCTGAATTGTTTCATTTAATCGAAATATCGTTGCAACGACTATATACCCACAATTAGAAATCACACGTACACATAACATCTGGGATGTCATACAGCGTTACATGATATGTGCTATCCATCAAAATGACATCTTTTCCATATTCATTCATCATTCGTTTCATGATACTTAATTGATAAAACAAACAATAGTTTGGTTGGGTCAAAACCTCTGCTATATATACAATAATACAAAATAATTTATGACATATTCTGAATAGCTATGCATGGCGATATATAAAGACAGTCTTGTGCAGCTTTAAGATTCTCTAAAACCCTTTTGAGTGCTACAAATGCGACTCAATTTACAATTACATAACATTTATGCATCAATATCTTGGAGACTGGTGTTCCCTCCAATGTATACAGGCTGCTTCTGGTGTTTGCTGATTACGTTGGCTACACATGGTCTCAATGTTACTTTCTGGTAGGCGATAGAGAGTCATTGCAATGAGATCCTTCTTCAGACTTGAGCATGGAATGGAGGCTGCAACTAGTTCAGCGCTGGTTTCAATGTCTATTTCAGAAGCGTCAATATTTGCCTTGGTTATAATTGCGACCCCACCGTGGGGGGGCTAGACTTGCGGTCTCGTCTGGCTGTAAAATGGCAGTTTTCTGGTAAAACTTCCGTTTCTTACATAGATAACTGAAGCCATGTTTCTGAACATATTGCAATAGAGTCCAAAACTCTTCCTTCTTGGCTTTCATGCTTTGAAAGTTTATAGTCAATATACGCATGTTTTTCTTCAGACGAGGTTTGGTGTGATCTTTTTCGGTGAAAATGTTAATCCAAAGTTAAAGGAGCTGTCACTGGGAGTGCCAGATGGCGTTGATACGGAGGAAGCATCACTTGGATTTGAAAGAGTGAAATTAATTGTGTCTTCAAACAAACTAGATTGGAAATTTAAAAGCCCGCAGTAATGATATCGCAATACCAGCTTGCTTTGCTGTTGTCTAAGCTGGCAGAAGCTAAATCTCCAGGGACAGATGGGACTAGATGTAGAACCAGTGATGCCCGCTCTTGCAGATTGGTAAATCTCTCTGTCATCTGTTGAATAAGATGTTCCAGGAAAGGGATAGTAATTGTTCTTTTGAAATATTCCTCCACACTTGCACTTGGGATATTTGATCGCTGACGACCACGGCGTCGAGGGAATGATAGGGTAATGCCAACCTTCTCAGTCAAAGTTAAAGCCTCACTGTATGTATCATTATGAAACCTACCAATATTTGCCATTTTCTCCTCCAGGACAGCCTTGACCAATTGAATGTCCTTGATGGCAGTTACAACCTCAATGTTGCCTGAAATCAAATTTACAGAATTATATTACACAAGTGTAATAATTTCTTAACATTAGGTACTTTAAGTTTTGACAGGTGTTTTATATATATATATTTAATTATTACCATGAAATGATGTCTATGTTTTGAGTAACATTAATCTTGATTTCCTCCCGGGAGAATGCATGCATGGGTCAGTATGGCTTGACAAACACTTGAAAAATCTATAAATGGTTGCAGATATAATATGATCCTGACGTGAGATTCTTGGCACTCCTGTGAAATGTTTGTATGATTAGACGATTTGATGATTAAATAATCATATTCTTAACTTTGTAGCTATGATTTTAGTTAGTAATAGTTATATTTTGACAGTGTAGGTCATGGGAGTTGTATCATATGTCCAATAGTCTCGTTAAGGTACTCGACTAGATATACATAAGTTTGTATAAATAAATAAACGAGTACATGTTCTTAATATTCAATTTCAATGTAAATGGATCATAACAATAACAAACATCCACAAAATGAATAAGAAGCACATAATTGAGCACATTTATAGAATCACGAGACTTATTTTGGTTATTATTGAATAATGTAAACTTTATTATTTACAACATACACAACATGCAACAAATAATTACATACACATAGAAATATCACACACAAACATACAATAAATATGTAAACATTATAAGACACATAAACCTTATTATTGAATAAACATTCATTATTTACAACATACACAGATGATATACATACATACATCAAAAACATACACATAGACACGTCACGCAGACAAACACGAAGTATACGAACCGTCTGATAAACAAAAACATAGCAATAATTATACACATAGACACCCAGTTCCTCGTTCCTAAAGTCGTATGACCACATCACAATCACATACACATGTAACACTAAAATTCCTCGTCCATGAGATTATTTGCGGCATTCGTTGGGCCAAGACCCGCGATGTTACTTATTGTCCTTAAAAGGCCGTCATCATCAGTTCGTCCTCCTCGAAAAGTTCCCAAGCTTCCTCCAAGCATCAATGTAGTTGTTTGCATTTTTTCTGCGGATTTTGCTGAGAAGATTCTCTGACACCAAACGGATCTGTAAGTCAACGGTATTGGTCTCTTCACGCTGCAATGCCACAAGTTTGTAAAGGCATAACTTTGAATTATCGGCGCGGGTGTTCAGATGTCTGTGCGAACCTGAAAATATAAGAAATAATTAAATTATGACAAATAATTATGACACGAAGAACAATAATCCTCAATGTTTACGGTATGAATTGTAATTTTAATATATAGCGAATATCAGACTTAAATTCTAAGAATACATTTGTATAGTAATCATACATGGGTATGGAAATCATGTTTGTTACAATCAAATAATTGTTTTCTTAAGTTATATTCATATGTAATATAGGTTATTGAAAATAAAGAATCAGGTAAATAGCAAAGCTAAAATAATACTTTTAAGTTATTATTACTTTTTAATTACAGGTACAATACTAACATTCAAGATCGTTATTGGTTCTTACCAACTCTCTAAACACGGACCAGTTGATTGGCTGCCGCAACGACCCCGCACCCACGTCCTCTCCATATACAGAACAACATTAAAGACAGGACCACCGACTACCTCCGTCACCACCTTCAATCTCTCAAACGCAGGCACAATCTGCTCCATGGGCAGGAAGGGGAGTGACATGAGGTTCCTGAGGAACTTATATGTATGACCCCTTTGTATGTATGCTGTAGACAGACCCTCATTCTGTATATTGCGATAAATGCGCTGAGTGAAGTTGAAGACACATAAAATCCCTTCGATACAGCTCCTTGGAATATCTCACGGATTGCTTGTCACGTGACTGAAAATATAAATAGATAAACAATAAACATATTTGAACATTTATTTAGTCTCATGTTGATAATATTCAACATTAATACATATTTCTCTGTATGTCTTAATTTCAGAGCCATATAGCATTGGTTGATTTGCAGCAAAAGACAACCAGTCATCAGTGGTATATTGCATTGTTACAATATTGCTTATATTCTATATTTACTCACCAGCTTCGAAGTCCAACATGAACCACTCTACGAGCGGTTAGCCCAACTGACGCCGCAAACTATCCATCACCTGAAAATGTGGACAGCAGAGTAAAATATTTTATGATATACTATAATATACGTACGAAAAAAATATTTTTTGTAGTTTTATTTATAAATATATATGCTTAGAATGTTGTTGTTTATTATAAAAGTAAAGTTTTTACGTATCATAATTGTTACAAAATCTATTTTAGAATATACCTGAACATATTCGTTCTTGGATCGATGAGACATCAAGACGAAGGCGAGCGGGATCTGTTTCTCATCATTTCCCTTCTTCACGTGAGTTCGAATCCTGGGCGAGGCTCACACGTTTTGTACGTCCTTGACAAATTTGACTAAAATTAAAGATATCAAATCCTATGTACAATGTCCCCCACCTCTGAATTATGTGGGGTAGCTTGGTACATGTACATTATATATCGACGCGGTTTCGTGATGTGTGGTTTCTGAATACGAGAAAATGTTGAAAAATAGAAAAGTTTGAAGAAAATTGGGATATTGTCCCACTCTGCCAGTTTTGTTAGATCCTCTTGTAGGATGTCATAATATGCAGTGGTGTCAATATGTTTATTCACAACACAGTCGTCTGCAATGAGCCTCGTCCTTGATGAAACCTGTAGGGGGAGGTCATTTATGAATGCCAGAAACTAGATAGGGCGGATGACACTGCCACGGGGCACTTCACTGACAATGGTGCTGTGTCTGACGTTGCATGCGGATATGTGGTTAGTACTGGTTAATGCCAAATTGAAATCCTGGTTGGGATAACTACCCGCCACGATATGACTGAAATTATGTTGAAAATGGCGTTAGATGCGAATAAGTGTTGTTTTTTTCAAATTCACAGTAGGTGTAGTTTTTTTATAAAGATTATCTCTTGATTTGAAGATGGATTTCGAAGTTGTTTTCGGTGTTTTGTTGCGGAAATGTTTATATAAGGGACCGTGCCTCAGAATTTTGATACTTTATTTCATTTTTATACGCCCGAAGGGACGTATTATGTTATGACGCTGGCGTCCGTCTGTCTGTCCGTACACACCCGAGGGTGGTAGTGGGGTTAGGGCGGGTTAGGGTTGGTACATTTAGGTCTTCTGAGGTTCAGTTACGTGCAAACCTGAATTGTGGGGATAATTTCGACTTTTGGGGTGCGGACTTGTGGGGATAAAACACCGAAAACATTACAGGGTACACCCAACAACATACGTCTCATTAGAACGTCCTTTCGTCTGTTAGCAATTTTGTGTCCGCTTTGTATCTCTTTAAGCCTGCGAAGGATTTTGAAAAAACTCAAATGTCCACCCCATTGAGACGACGTGCAGATTGCATGTTTCGGAAGGGTCAAGGTCACACTTAGCGGTCAAATTTCATGTCCGTTCTGAGTGCATGTTTCGGAAGCGTCTATGTAAGGGTTACACTTAGGGGTCAAAATTGGCTGATTTCGTGTCCGCTCTGTAACTCTTTAAGCCTGCGAAGGATCTTGAAGAAACTTGACTCAAACATCGAGACGACGTGCTGAGTGCATATTTCGGAAGGGTCAAGGTCACACTTAAGGGTAAAAATTGGCTGATTTCCTGTCCACTCTGTAACTCTTTAAGCCTGCGAAAGATCTTAAAAAACTTTACTCAAATGTTCACCTCATCGAGACGATGTGCAGAGTGCATGTTTCGGAAGGGTCAACGTCACCTTAGGGGTCAATTTGGCTGTTTCCGTGTTCGCTCTGAAACTCGTTAAGCCTGCGAAGGATTTTGAAGAAACTTGACTCAAATGTTCACCCCATCAAGACGACGTGCAGAGTGCATGTTTCGGTGGGCTCAAGGTCAATATCACACGAATTTAGCTGATTTCGTGTCTGCTCTGTATATCTTTAGTCCTGTATCTGTGCTCATGAAAATCCGTGGTTAAATGAAAAAAATGCATATTCATGCACGAAAAGTACCCCAAAATAATGTTTTTACAGTATCAAATATATCTTCGGGCGTATATTGCCTTCTAGTGCTTCTGTCTAGTTTATAATTGGCGCAATCACATTAAAATTAGTCAATGGGGTTCAGTCTTTAGCTCACATGTCACAAAGTGAGCTATTAGGAACACTCCGTCCGGCGTCGTGCGGTGTGCGTCGTGCGTCGTCAAACTTTTTGTTGTGACCACACTAGGGGCCACATTTTTGGCTCAATTTTAGCAAAACTGGGTCAGAACGTTAATATCAACAAAATCTCGGACGAGTTCGATATTGGGCCATTTGGGGTCAAAAACTAGGTCACCAGGGCCAAATAAGGGAAAACCTTGTGAACACTTTAGAAATCACTGTTTTGACTTTATCTTCATGAAACTTTGTCAGAATGTTTATTTTAATAATATGTAGGTCAAGTTTGATAATGGGTCATTTCTGTAGTAAAATTAGGTCACTAGGGCAAATTGCTGGAAAACCTTGTGAACACTCTAGAAGTCACTGTTTTGATTGGATGATCATGAAACCTTGTCAGAATGTTTGTCTTCATAATATCTTGGACGAGTTCGAACATGGGTCATCTTGGGTCAAAAACTAGGTCGCTAGGTCAAATCTTATGAAAAACCATGTTAACACTGTAGATTTCACAGTTATTATTGGATCTTCACCAAACCTTGTCAAAATGTTTGCCTCAATGATATGTGGGTCAAGGATGAACATGGGTCAGCCGGGTTCAAAAACTGGGTCACAAGGTCAAATCTTAGGTAAATATCTTGTAAAAGCTCTAAATGTCATGGTTATTATTGGATCTTGGCCAAACCTTGTCAGATTGTTTGTCGTAATGATATTAAGGACAAGTTTAAATATGGGTCACCTAGGGTCAAAAACCAGATCACAAGGTCAAATCTTAGGAAAACCTTATTAACACTGTATATGTCAAATTTTGATCGTATCTTCACCAAACCTAATCAGACTGTTTGTCTTAATGATATGCAAGACAAATTCGAACATAGGTTGTCTTGGGTCAAAAACTAGGTCACCGGTTCAAAACAATGTTTTAATGAGTGAACAGTGATTGTCATGTGAGCGATATAGGGCCATCTTGGCCCTCTTGTTTATTTAGTCCCGTACCTAATTAACGAAGGACATTAGCAAAAATAAGAGGCACTGTTCTCTGCATAAATTGGTCTGTCACGAAACATTAATTGTTATAAAACGTTACAAAAATTAGCGTCCAGAGATTACTACAGCATAGTAAATATGTCAGTGCATATAGGAACGTAGCGTCCAGATCATTTTTATGAGACAGCTGTCCTAAGTGTAGGAAAATCCATAGGCCATTTTGTCCTAAATGTCAACAAACTTTAGGACCAAAACAATGTTGGTATATATTCTAAATTTACAGTGCAAATTATGCAAAAATTCGGTCATAAAACATGAAATACTATTATTTTAACACCGAGAATTCAACAAAAGAAGGGAATCTATTCCGATAAGCATTCCGGCCTATACAAAACTATATCAGGTGGCAATTTGCGTTTAGCATTGCTTTGTCACATCTGGAAAGCCCTCTGATAGGGAAAGTGATTGTCACCATAGCGTGTAGCACTGTTTCTGATGCGGAACAGAATATATCCAGGTTCTCAGGGGTTAGCCTGCTCCTGCATGGGGGGTCTGATTTTGGACGGAGTATCCTCTTTCACAACATGCAGTGTTAACAGGGCATGTTATTGCCTCGCAAGCCAACTTAATGAGGTTTGGGAACTGTTCCCTATGAAACTGGGTACTATAGTTTCCACAAAGTGAAAATAGAGTCTCGTGGATACATTTGAACTTTCACCACAGTTTTAAAGTCCTTCCACTCCCTTCTCGATACCTCGGGGTCAACCACAGGATGACTTCTCTTGTCTCCGAGATTGTATACATTGTTAAATTAGCGTCCCGACATTGTTAAATATTAGCGTCCATGGATTGTATACATTGTCAAATTAGCGTCCAGAGATTGTATACCTTAATTAATACGTAAGCGTTCAGAGATTGTTTGCCTCATTAAATTATCGTCCAGGGATTGTATACATTGTTAAATTAGATTCCAGAGATTTCACAGTATAATTATGTTGATGTAACAGAACATATAATGATATAGCGTCCTGAGATTATATATACCTTTTTATTTAAAGAGTATTATTATGTATTTATATGATTGTTTTTCTTTATATTAATTGTAGCGGTGTAGTATATTGTATTTATAAATTGGCTGGGATATTCACCAGCCCGATTAGCTCAGTTGGTAGAACATCAGTCTGACTTGCAAGCAGGAGGTCGTGGGTTCGAGCCCCGCATCGGGTGCATTATTTTCCTCCTCCCATTACATTTGGTGCCGTGAGTGTGTGACTAACCTTGGAATCCTAGAGCTAGGGTGAAGCAAATAGCTGGATTAGTTTAAAGAGCCTGTGGTTGTGGCGGTTAATTTACTTTGAAAAAAAAACGGAAGGAGGAATGTAGCGGTGTAGTAATGATTGTATTTATAAATTAGCTGGGATATTCACCAACCTGATTAGCTCAGTTGGTAGAGCATTTGACTTGCATGCTGGACGGGTCGAGGTTTGAGCACCGCATCGGGTACATTATTTTCCTCCTACTATTACAATATTGTCTGTTAACCATGTTTCCATGTATGTTTAAAGGGAATTGAGCGGTCACCAGGCTGTTTTTTATGGAGCAAATATAGGCGGCCAGGGACGAATTTGTGTTAATTTTGGATATTTGAACGTGAATAATGAAAGTTAAGCTATTATATAAGCTAATTTATCACAGCAGTTCAGAATTTATTCTCAAAGACAGTGTACAAAGTATACATAGTAATTGATATACATAATTACAAACAAATTTAGTGTAACCAATATCATATCCGCAAATATGACCCATATTCGCGATTTTAGACGATTGAATACTCTTCAATTAAAGTTAAGAATAACTTGTTTGTTTCAATATGGCGTCAAGAGATAGAAAAACTGCGGGAATGGTGCGGAAAATTTCTAAACCTGTAATTAGCACAGATGTTATGGGAAATAGAAATGTTGAAGTGCGTGCAGTTGGAGCTTGGGTTCAATCTGAGCCCATTTGTCGGCAATCCGAGGGTGTGGTTAGTATATTTAATAGATCTAAACATGTCATGACTTGACGCGAACTTTCCCTGCACTTAGAATTTGTGTAGTTATAACTTATTTTAGTCGCATAAAATGTGTGACAATAATATTATATAATATTTGAATGCCACTCAATAATCAAGGTCGTTCTTTGTTGTGTTCAAACCAGTTTCGGTTTAAAAGGGGGTTTAGAAACTGTCCATTTATTATCTGTCCGGGCGCCTTTTTACAGGTCTACCCAAAAGCAGGGATGCTATATCCCTGCCAAAAGCTATCACAGTTGCAAAATGTCGGTCTTAGCCAACAGGAACTTCCTGTTCTTTTCTATGTCCCTTTTAAAATATCATATTGGTGCATGTTTATTACCTATCTAATAACAAGTAATATCCATTCAAATTGCATCACAGCCTTTACAGTATTCTGTGCAGGTGTATGTCACTGTCAGTGCTAGCAATTTCTAAAAGAAGAAAATTTGCAGTCCTGAGAATTTAGTATGTATACTGGCGCCTCGTATTCCTGCGGTACTTATCATCAAACTGAAGAAAACACACACACAAATTTACCTTGCATTAATCAATTGATATTTCTCTCGTTTTATTTCTTACAGCCTGTTTTGGAATAATCTTATTTTTCTCACACTTGTGTGAATGTTCTAAAATACATTCTGGATCAACTGATGGCAACAGCCATATTTTAAAGGTACATTCTCATATTTCTGCGGTAACAACTTCATGACTTGCCCCATATTAAATTATTGCTAAAACAATTGCATAAGATAAAGTGCCTTTAACCGTCAATCATTATTCGAGTGACGTCATGGAATAACAGACGACCTGTATTTGTGATAAGCAAACGACATGAATTATGATGAATATAACAATAAGTAGGAAGCCATCTTTAGCAGTTGTGTATGAGCATTGAAAATAAGTTTATATTCATATAAGGCCATTATAAATTAATTGCTTGATTATCATCCAACAGGGTTTCCACTGACCATTATATTTTTTCCGCCACATCAGCTTGAATGATGTATGGGGGAGGGGTATCCCCTCCTGGATGTTGATTTTTTTATCATTTCATACATGCAAAGACACAATTTCCAGTGTATCTGGGACATAAAATGTATAAATTGAAGTAAAAATGAACAGGAAAAAAGTATGCTTAATTTAATGTTCTACTGTACAAACAGAGGTGTGGAAATATATCTTTCTACTCATTACCGGAAAGGTAGACTTGAAAATCTTGGTTGTCCGAAACAAAAATCAACATGTCCAAATCAACTATCAAAATAACAGCTGTACTATATAATCTGATTTTTTTAAATAATCTTTTCTAGATCCTAGTCTATCTAGGTCAGTTTTAATCACATTCTGTTGCTCAGATTTTGTCTGGAAACCAATATAGGCCTATACACCCGGCCAAAGACTTTTATGACATTCACTTATTTGTGAGTTGTGTCGTTTGGTAGGAAAGGAGATGAATCTTTCACAAAATTTACAGATGGTTACTTCAATTTCTTTGGCTCTTACCCCTTTTATCTTGTTGAGCCGCAATAACATCAAAATTGAAATCAACTTTTTTATAAATTGAATTATGATTTTCATAAGACCATCACTACTGTCCTGGCAAATGGATATTTCATCATGAATGTGTGCCACATGATTAAGTATCAAGGATAAGATAACACAATTAGAACAGGCTTACATCAAATACCAACAGATGACACATGCTTGCAACGTGTAGTGCAGTTATCCGAAATGCTTTGTCATCCGAAAATTCGTACACTTCATGAAAATATAAGTGTAACGACTGTTTTTGTAAATTAATGAGTCTTTGATATTTTGTTGGTCATAGTGCTTAATGCTACATAATAATGTCGTAAATATTCCATAAATACTATCAAAACATGTGATTATCAAGTAATTTAGTGTATAGCAATATTTGGAAAATACGATCCGGACCGTACTGTATGGTACGAACTTTATTCAATACCACTGACGATACAGAAAGTAAGAACTCTGGATTTGTCATCTGCATGCGCAGATCAACATCAAACCATAAACAATCACTAATTGTTGTGAAAAATAAGGGTCAGACCTGCAACAATCTAGCTTCTCGGCAATCTCATTATTAGAGGTGCGAAGTTGGTGATGCGAATCACAATCTGGATCAACACGCGACGGCCGCAGGCAGTGGGATTATTGATTTTCACGACTGATTAAAACATTGAATCCAGTCTGCGAAATAAGCCACACGCCCGACGCCCGGGGCGTGTAAAATCCACTTTGGGCCTACGATAATAAGAAAATCGTAAGCCCGACGGGCGTGTAAAATTCACAATGTCAGTTTTGTCATAACAAACAATAAATGTTCGTTATTAAAGTAAATACTGAGGACTTAATCAGTTGATACGCTTTTGTTAATCATATTTATTATTGAAGTCTCTAAATTTCCACATCGCGAAATAATATTACATGTAAATAGTGGACTGGTTTTATTGATTACAGCTCCGAGCAACGTCGGTAAACTGAAAAAAGCGACACAGTCTAAGTTTAAGTAATGACTAAAAATAGATACAATATTCTCGCCCTGGTCCGGGCATATATAAAACGCCGCTGTGATAACATTTGCCGGCTTTTCTAATTATTTTCTTATTATTGTCTTACTCTTATTTTGCCTGATTGTGGTTGATCTGTTCAGTTTAGCATGTAAATGACGGATAAATGAAAATGTGTATGCGTGTGTTGTTCTTTGACCGAATAATACTAATTATCATAATCGTGAATAAACGCCCGCTGCACGGTCCGATTCCGGTATTTGATAGTCATACGGAGACGTATCATAGTCTCCGTATCATACGGAAAAACTGTCTTAGAAATACATTTGTAAAACTAAAATATTTTATGCTGTTGTGTGTCTAGTTTTTAATTGGTTAATGAATGAAATAAAATCTAAAAAATAAGAAGTGTTACTCTTGAAGATGATTGACATTTTGTGCTTTTATGTGTATAGAGTGTGTGTATCTTGGTACATCAGAATAGTTAAAATATATGAAAATATCAAGTATAACACATAGAAATGATTCCAATACAGGCACTGGACACACTTAAAACTCTTATCAGGTGGCCAAAAATAGTTTAAGTAATATGTTTTAAGAGATTATAAATATTTATTTATTATGCGTATATCATAATTATTCACATGTAAAATAAAGCATAGATCTGTAGTATCAACATCAAAAAGTAGGCATTGATTTTATTTGTGTTTGCTAAAAAAGCCTATGTCTGTTAGTTTTGTACTTGTCTGTTTCACAACAGTGCATGCCTAACAGTACATTTGGAAAATTTTTGGGCTTATGAAAATCTGTTCGGGCCTATAACTTGGCCTATGTTGTAGGCCCAAATGGCCTATGTTCTAGAAAAGTTATTTCGCAGACTGTGAATCAGGACTGTTAAGGTATATTATGAAATTGTGACCCAAAAATGTTTATGCTTGTTGAAAGTTTTTTTCGCCACTCATAATTTTTTTTCGCCAATTGCGTATTTGGCGAATGGCAGCGGAAACCCTGTCCAAATTTTTCTCAAAAAGGGGGCGGGGGGTAGAATTTTATTTTTTTGGTTTTATTTTTCCAAAAACCTTATTGAGACCAGAGTATATATGGGAAATACAAAACAAAAAACTGATAACTGTCCTTCCGTTTACTTAAGTGAGATTCAGCATTTCTGACATGATAAATAGAAGTATTATGCATTCTGTTGATTTTTCTATCTGTACCCAGGGTAAATCCTAACAACCACAAACATGTCTACGTCTTTGAAAACCTTCCCCTTTTTGGAACCAGAGGCTTCTCAATTAGACACATATCACAAATGGGACAAATGGGATTTTTAGCCCGGAGTCGAGTTTGGTTGTCACAAAATCGTAATACAAGTCAAACAATGACGATACGTTGCTATAATTACATGCGAACCAGTCTTTTTCCACCTTTAAAAGGCCGTCATAAACGGCAACAATCAGAAAAACATGTTTTTATTTTCAAGATTTCAGCTGCACAAAAATCAGCTGTGTGACGGATATACTCCTCAACGCGGAGAACACGACAAGTTTACTATGCGACAATATATAGCATACACTTATACGGCACATTTTACTAATATGCCGCACCCATTGACGGATAGGTTTTCCTCGCGATTTTTTTTTTCAAAATAAAATTTGTCGGGGCGGCACTAAAAATAGGGGGCGGGCGGGGATGATAATCAAGCAATTAATTTATAATGGCCTAATCTTTTGATTTTTATGCAAGTACCTTTATACAGAAAAATCTATTGCCGAAACTGTAAGAACAAAATGAAAGCAGCCTCTTTGTGTAAGTAGGTGACCTACAGGTGGAAATACGAGGCGCGAGTAAACGTAATGTATACATGTGTGAGAATGGAATCATAGTTGATAGTGTGAAATATTTTTATAAAAGATGAAATGTACAGTTAAAATAATAGATAAAAACTATTAGGATTGATACTCAAGGCATTACAATTTAATATTTGATGATTCAAATTTTCTGTGGCAATGATGAAACAGCTGACCACAAAAGGTGAAGGTTGCCACACCTCCAATTTTACCAATCATTGGGACTAACATTCCCGGAACGACATGAAAATGGTTAAGGTGTTTGAACTAGCTGTGTCATCATGGCAGCAGAGAATCAAAATCAGTCGAAGTGTCTTGAAAATATTGAACCGTACCTCACCAAAATGCACCATTTCACTTCTTCAAATTCAGAAGTCCCACCTTGACTTTCCTAGATATTACACCCTCTATAGCCTGAATTCCTGGATCTGCATCTGGTATTCATGACTTGTCTTGTAATTTTCCCCTATTTGCCAACATGATGCTATTTTCTCATCCCTAATTCCCTTTCCCAAGGGCCCTGCCATCCTTGATCTCAATGTGAAGAAACACTTAATGACTGATTGCTTGCTATTAAAAAAAACATTATTAATATTTGGCCTTTTTTTGTTAATTTTATAGGTTGCAGCTGAAGAGGAAGAACTTCGTCTCCGACAAATACAACTTGAGAAGCAAGCAAGATTGAAACACTTCCAGCAGGAGGTCAAACGTCGTGTTACAAGATTGGATCGACTGAAAAAACAAGCTCAGTTAGAAACAAATTACCAAGCTGTAAGGTTTTTTTTTTGGCAGAATTTGTTTTTATCTATCAAACCGATATGAATTAGCAGTATTTTAATCTTACAACATATTGCTACCAAGCTAACTTTCCATTTAAAGATTGTGTTCTTAATCTTATTTGATTGTTATACATTTATCATGTTTTTATATCACAGGAAATTGACAAGATTATTAACTGGGAGATAGGAATTATATTGTCATGATAATCAACATGATTTTAATAATTGGATATTTTTAACACAGAAATTAAGAACTGCTATTTAGTATTACCGGTAGTATGTTTAATTTTCAGTCTGAGCATGAACGAAACATTGTTACTCAAAGTGCATTTTCCTCTCAAGATTTTGCAAAATTAGATACAAGTTTAGTGAGACCAAATACTGCATTAGAAGTTGAGAAATCTAGCAAAGATTCATATGGTATGTCAGGATATTTTTTATAATTTATTTTGAAATAAAATGAGCAAGAAAAATTCTGTACCTTGCTTTTTAGCTCACCAGGGCACGAATGTGCTCAAGGTGAGCTTTTTTTATCACTGAAGTATTTGTCTTGAAGTGGCGTCCATATTTATTTCAAACAAAATCTCCTCCTACACCGCTATGCTGATTGCAACCAAACTTGACTGGAATGATCCTTGGATGGTCCCCTTTCAAAGTTGTTCAATAAATTAAATTTTATTAAAAACTGGTTGCTATGGCAACACATAGAAAAAACTTTAAAAATCTTCTTGTCCGAAACCACAGGGCCCAGAGCTGAGATATTTGGTATGTAGCATTGTCTAATGGAACTCTACAAAGTGTGTTCAAATTATTCCCCTGGGGTCAAAATTGCCCATAGGGGTCACTTGATTTTACATTGACTTGTATAGGAAAATTTAAAAAATCTCCTCAGAAAACCACAAGGCCTAGAGCTAAGATATTTGTATGTAGTATTGTCTAGCAGACCTCTTCCAAATTAGCTCATATTATCGCCCTGGGGTAAAAATTGGCCCTGACCTTAGGGTCACTTGATTTTACTTGGACTCGTGTAGAAATTTATTAACAGTGTTCGTCTCCAAATGACCTTTTTTCCTGTGAGCATTTACAGGGCCATCATGGCCCTCTTGTTTATGAAATGCAATTTTAAAATGTACTTATTACACGGTAATGTTTTAATAGTGAAAGTAATTAATACCTTAAAGGTTTTTTTTTTCGGAATTTTTTAATATGACCCATACCCTTTGGATTGGGAATTTACATGGTGTTCAAAATTGCGGAAATATGTATGGCTTCAATTTTACAATGTTTAACTTATTATTCCTATTCTGCCACAAAACAGTAGTAGAATATAGTATTTACTGCCAATAGTGATGTTAATGAACCTATATAATGTATAAAGATAATATTTTTTGGTGGGGATTGGGAATTTTTATCGGTGAATTGGGAAAATAGATACTATTTTCCATTTGGAATATGACCGTTTGGGAATATGACCGTATCTCGGCTATAAAATCACCCCCAAAAAAACCTGTGCCCTTTTCTTTAATTTTTTTTTTCACCATATATCTATTATAGAGTAAAGGTATAGAACTCCTGGGCCCAGAAATCACACCGGTTATGTTTATCAAGGTCCTGTTGTAACAATTCTGAACCGATTCTTAAAAGCCTGGTCTTATTCGACGCAGAAATAATTTCTCTTTAACCACCATCCACTCTTATATCCAGGCATTGCTCTGAACTGGAGCAATAAGCCCTTCAACTTACAAAAAGTACCACTAGGCATCGATGTGACCTAAGTTTCTTTTCATTAGATACAGAGTAAATTTCTTTATTCCTTCGGGATTTCATACCCACTCCGGTGTAAATCGAAAGAAAATCAAATTTGTTATCACTCACCGTCGACGAATCATTCAGTTGATGGATATCTAAGGCATTACGATTCATTATTTGACAATTTATACTCTCTTTGGCAAAATGACTGCTAAAGGTGAATATTGCTACACCTCCGACTTTGACCATTCGTTGACACGTATCGTTCCGGAACGGCACGAAAATGGTACGGCGTTTAAACTATGCGATCATGGCAGCTGAGAAGCGAAATCGGACGAAAGCGTGGAATATTGAATCGTAATGCCTTAGGTATCCATCAATTGAATTATTTGTCGGCGGTGATTGATAAACAATTTGATTTTCTTTCGATTTACACCGGAGTGGGTATGAAATCACGAAAGAATAAAGAAATTTACTCTGTAGCTAATGAAAACAAACTTAGGTCACATCGATGGCGAGTAGTACTTTTTGTAGGTTGAAGGGCTTGTTGCTCCAGTTCAGAGCAATATATGGATATAAGAGTGGATGGTAGTTAAAGTTGTAACAATTCTGCGTCGAATAAGACCAGGCTTTTAAGAATCGGTTCAGAATTGTTACAACAGGACCTTGATGAACATGACCGGTGTGATTTCTGAGCCCAGGAGTTCTATACCTTTACTCTATAATACATGTATATATATGCTGAAAAAAATGATTGGCAACACTCCTTCATGATTATGAAATGGAGCATTTGTTTATTTTCAGATGGTAAAGTGAATAAATTCAATGAACCGGGTGAAAGTCAGGCTTTCTGTGATCAAACAAATCAGGTATGTGCTTCAGAATATTGGTTAAATGTTTGTGAAACATGTTAGATTTTGATTGCTTAATCGTTAATGGGACTCTGGACTCTGTGATTCTTCATTCAAAAAGTATGTTGAACCTAGGAAGTACATTTGCATCTATAATTGATGATACTTTTATTTTTATTGTTTGTTGCTTCAGAGGTGAATTTGTAACAAAGAATTTCTTCTTGTTTTTTGCACAAGTTAAGAAACCCATGAATTTAGGATTAGATTACCTGTTAATTATAACTTCCTTCTTATTTCAATTACTTCATTGCTATCTATAGTGGAATGATTTATTTGTGCATTTTAACAGATCCATCAACATGTAAAGAATGCTAAGAAGAGCCTTGTGTCAAGAAAAGTGATAACTGATAACTATGTTGGTGATAACTTGCCTGGTGGTGTTTGGAAAATATCCAGGACTCGAGATGTAAGTATCCCAAGTGGGTAAATCCACCTGCTTCATGCATACTTACAGATTTCATTATAAAACTACACACATTTTGGATTCATTATTTTACATTGTATATATCACATTGCTGAATGCATTATAACAGTAATTTTCATTTTGACTTTTCATAGTTTTTTTTCCTTCACATATCCTACCTGAGTTGATGTAACTTGATCTTTTCCATGTTTTGTTTGTTCCTGTTTGAAATATGTGTGTTCTCTGTTAGGTACTGCAGATTATGACCTATTAATATCTTTTCATTGTATTATCAGTTCTTTACAGCATCTTATTATGACCCCGTTATTTGAAATGGCAGAATGACTTGAAATGTTACTCCTGCCCTGTCTGTCCTTTCGTACATCTGTTCATATTTTGTTTTCCAAGTGATAACTCAACAAATATTTCATGGATTGGTTTCATATTTTACATTAAGATGTATAATGATAAAATACATGTCAAGATTTTTGTTAAAATCAAAACATAATTACATGAGTAATGGCCCCTTTTGACTTAGCTCTTATCGGAGGGGGGGGGGACATTTGTGTAATCTGTACACATTTCTAGTTTAAGATAATTCAATAATTCAGACTGTATATATATTTGTTGTATTATTGTTCTATTTAGCTTGCAGAAAAGAAATGCGTAAGTTGGTATCCCACACTTATAGCATGTATGCATGACATGGTTGCACTTGTGTAAATGTTGTACATTTTATTTATGCACTGTTATGAATAAGGAAAATATCACCCTTTTTTTTGTCATATTGTCAAGGTCAATAATTATTGTTTGTATTCAAAGTTTCTGTAGTCATAGTTTTTTCTTCATTTCAAAGCATATCCATTTGATATTTACCCTTCATTATATGTGATATTAACGATAAAGAACTTTTTTTTTAAAAGTTGTTAAATATATATCTATACTGTCACCATCTTCATACATTGGTTAATGTTCAAATGTCTTATATAACAGGCAATATCCCATTTTGTACCTGTGCCATTACTAACATGGACTGTCTCCATTAGTCTTTATCATTTACCCCATTCTGTATTAATGTGCTTTTTTGGTATTTATCTGCCCTACTGCCACTCTATGCATTCTGAAAACTGTACATGCCTTTATACCTCTCCTTTTGACAAATCGTAATTGTCAGAGTCATTTTGTTCATGTAATTTGCTGATAGAATGCTTTGTCCTTAATAACCCTGATGTTTACATTTCTAATTATCTAATATCAGTGACTGCCATATAGATTAACTGATGATAATATGCATGGTCTGTGTTGATAAACATGACTACCTACGGCTACGATGCTATGATTGTGCACTTTTTTCACATGTAGACATCGTAACATTAAAAAGAATGAAGTATTCACTGTATAAAATAAACCAGTACACGTATTTGGTTGCTGTGCTGTATTTCTCTGGGTTTCTTGTTTTCATCTTGGTCGGATCATTTTTAGTAGTAGATAAGATGATGTGGGTGTCAATCAGTGAGTTAGTATCGATGAATATAGCTCATCTTTGAAGTTGCAATAAACAATATATTCAAAGTAATTGTTTCATTTCATCAACTGCTTTGCAATAATTGTTAGAAGTGCCATATCTTTACTTGTTTTGTTTTATAACCATCAAATGGAATGAAGTATTTATTTTGATACCCCTTTGTACTAATTTCATGACTTGTTTTTCCAGCATCCTTCTTCTAGATATACTGTAGATGCTCAGGAGTTTGATATCTTGGATGATGATCTGATTAACAAAGTGAAAGTAGTAAATAATAAAGGTGAGTGACATTGCTATTGTTTTAACCGAAAGATGATTTGGGAAAAAAACAGATTGTTGTATGAATGTTTTGACATGAGGCTGAGAACCTATGATTGGAAGTATCAGATTGTTTTGCTATTGTATTTGCATATTGCCCAACACTTCACTTCATTCTAGATGTGAAAAAAATTCAGTTCCGTGTATTTACCTGCTGAGATGATCATTGTAATCTTTTAGGCTGAATTTTGTCTGTTGTTTTATAACAACTGTTTTTGAGCCATGATGACATAGTCTGTTATCATGTGACAATGTCTCATCAACAATAGTTTTATATGAACTATATGTAACCACTGAATTCACAGGAATGATCCTTGTTTTCTTTGAAGATCTTGTTCAAAGGAATAAAATGTCTTCTACTTATATCACCTCTTTGTCTCTGTGGTAATCATATATCATACTCTCAGCTTTCAGTGTTGATGAACTCGAGGATGATGCTGGAGAGGTAGACAAAGAGAATGTGGAAACAATGAGTTACTGTAGTCAGGATACTGAGGATAGACCTAGATCAGTCAAGTTTGACATGGAAAAGCAGAAAAAATCTCATAGAATTTCAAGCTCTGAAGGTGGACGCAGATCTCGACCGCAATCTGGTTAGGGTTGAATGCTAGTTAATATTTTCATTAGTTACAAAACATACATAATTTCATGTCTTGTTGGTCAGTTTGTCTTAGTTGATATGGCATGCAAAATTCAAACTGTGCCCTTTCAGTGTGATTGTCATTTGTCATGATTGTCATGAAACTGCATCTTGAACTTATGAACAAACGAAAATGAATACAAACAGAACATTTATTGATGTTGTTCGTAGACTCTGAAATGATAATTTTCTTGTTATAAAATGATGCATGTTTGTTGTATTAGTTTGAATTAATTTGTGTGAGGCAAACAAGCTGAAGTTTGTCTGCTGAAGTTAATCACTGTTTTAGTCAATCTGTTTTATTTTTGTATTCAGCATACACATTTAAGGGAACAGATAACCACAGGAATGTTCCTCTAGGAAAAGTTCCCAATATATATGAAGGTGTACAATCAGAAGAAGAGAAACGTCGAGCCAGGAGCCAGCAGGCCATGTATCGTAGGTTATTTATGGACTTAGAACGGGAACAAGTCAAAGAAAATCTCAGGAGACAAGAACATAGAAAAAGAATTCAAAAGTATGTCTGTATTACAACACTATGCATATATAACTCGAATAATCTGATAATCAACTAATTCAATAAACTCAGATTGGGTATAAATAGTTGTCGATTCTTTTGCCCATCAAGTAGCTGTTAACGAAGCCTTAAGGAAGCCTAAGGCAGATCAACTATGATGGTCTTTATGTGCAGCTGGTCTTAATTCAGAAGTTTATTTGGTACATTGTATCAATAGTTGTTTGCATTCTGAAGTAACTATTGTACATACGACTACCTTTAATTAATTAGTTGTCAATAATTAAATAATTATTGTATTTATGAATCATTGCTCATTAAATATTCAGGTATGTCAGAATGACAACCCCCTAACATGAGTAAAGTGCTAACATTATGTACCATCATGGGAATACCTTTTAAAGGTCAAAAAGTTGTTTAGTAGTGCTGAATATTGATTTCTGAATTGTTATTGGTTTTATATAATTTTTGTGTAAATGGTTAAATGTATTTGTTGAATAATTAGGGCTGTGTTTCAATAGTATCTGAAATTGGTACCGGTATTTGTTGATATTTTATAATGAAACAATGTAACTATTTAGTTACAAAGTCTTATTAAATGTATGTACTCTGATATTAAAGAATCAAACATGAGAAGGAAGAAGAGAGACAGAAAGAAGAACAAATGTCTAAACAACTTATAGAACCTCGTGATCCTGTTACTGGGGAAACAAGCCAAGAAGCTTTAGATAGAGAGGAACAGGAGAGAAGATTTATACAGCAGACTGTTAGAGAGCACGAGAAACGTGCTAGAAAAACTAAGGAAATGGAAAGGTGAGTTTTTTAAGACTGATCTGAATCTGTTGAAAACTTGTCCATACACTTCTATATCTTTCTAATGTGTATAATGTCTACCCAACCTTGATTTCGCTCCATCAGAATGTTCAGTGAGATTATGACTTGACCAAATATCATCAAATCATAATTCCACTGGAAAAGATGGGTTATGGTCCTTTAATTTTGCAAATTTCTTATTTATTCCTTCTTAATAATTCCTTACCTCACTAATGAGGCTAGTTTGTTTGCCTTAATTTTTTCTGTTACTGGCTCATTTAGTACAAGGATTATTGCATATTTTGTTACAAAAAAATATTTGTATTGTTTCTTATTTGTTACTGAAAGCAAGTTAATTCTCATTATAGGACAATCTTATAGGATTATATAAACAGGAACTTTTAGGTTTTCTACAATTATTATGTTATTATATTGTTTTCAGGTATATTGAAGCATTAAGGCAACAACTTAAAGAGAAGACCAGAAGGAAAAGAATTGATTTACCACCATTGTGTTGTTGTGGAGAAACTATATGGGATACCAACCCTGAGACTTGTGCCAATAATTGTGTGTTTTATAAAAATCCAAAAGGTAATATTATCATACATCTTGGTAACACTTCATTTTACAACCATATACATTCAAACTACTCTTTTATCTTTAGTCTCAGATTCTATAACAACTCAGTTGCACATCTGTCGGAGAGATGCTCATTGAAAATAGGATTGTTTTTCTGTAGAATCTTAATATTGAGTTCCAACTTTTTTTCATGATCAAAATACTAGTAGTTAATAAAAAAAATGCTCTTTGTGAAAATTTAAACGAAAATTTTGCATTTTTAGCTAACCAGCACACAAAGTGCTCAAGTTGAGCTATTGTGATCGCATGTTGTGCGGCGTCCGTCCGTGTGTCTGTCAACAATTGCTTTAAACAACATCTCCTTCTTAAGCAGTTGGCCAATTTCATTGAAACTTCACAGGGATGTACCTGGCATGAAGCTCTACTAAAGTACTGACTACTAGAATTCAGTTTCATTAAAAACTCTTTTTGCCATGGCATCCAATAAGAAAAACTTTTAAAATCATCTTGTTCGAAACCACAAGGCCTATAGCTTATGTGATGCGTACCATTGCCTGGTGGGCCTCTATCAAATTTGTTCAGATAATGGCCATGGGGTCAAAATTGGCTTAGCCCCAGGGGTAACTTGATTTTACATAGACTTATATAGAAATCTTTAAACTCTTCTTGTCTGAAACCACAAGCCACAATGCATAATTTTTAAATTATTTGAATATTGACCTTAATTAATAATGCGATACTGTTAAATTAATGGTGTTCAATTTTTACTTTCAGAATATGGGCGAGCATTACAAGCAATGTTGGATTCTAGTGAGATGGCCTCTTAGTGAATAACTTGCCTACCATACCATAAAATTCCTAATAAAGACCCCCATAGCTAAACATTTTTCAAAATGTTTTTTCCTTAATCATATACTGGCTAGAATGGTCTAAATTGAGCTATACAGTGTTTATAAAGGTTTACTGCATCAGTAATTGGCCTTACATGACCTTTGAATGTGTTAATATATCAAAGTTTAATGGATATATTTTTATTGTCGTTTATTTAAAAGTAGGATGTCGTTTGTTAAAAATGATTTTTAAGAAGAATTTTGATTTACTCTTGTGTTTTGGTGAGTGGATTTTTAAAAAAGTTTGAGGGCTTTCATTAGGAATTTTTTGGTATATATAGACAATCGGAGGATTCAAAACCTAATGTTACTTTTTTGTTAGTGATGGAATCAATTTTCATGTTCTCCAATTGTTGAGAAAATACAAGATGTAATCATCATTTTATTGTGATGTAAAGCATGATTTTTGAATGAAATACGGTATGTGCACTGGAATGTGCATGGGACCATGAAGTAATACTATTTCTGTGATAAATGTTTTGTCTTTGAAAACAAAATTGTAGTTACATGTTGTAATTCTATTTCATATATTGTTTTGAATCAAAATAATGTACGATTATCTAAACATATGAAAGTAATAATCGGATTATAGTCTAACATGGATCCTGGTCTATTACGCAATCAAACTCTTGCCCTTACTAAATGTACTAATATCAAGGCATAGAAATGAGAATATATTTATTATTTCTTAAATATTTTGACCGGCCCCCGTGGAGTGGTTAAGGTCGCTGACTTCAAATCACTTTAACCTCTTACTGATAGAGGGTCTTTGGTTTGAGCCCACTACCAAGTATGTCTATGTGAGAAGGTAGGTAGTTTTTTACGGAGGTCAGGACTCTAGCACTGGTTCTTCCCAGGAATGATGATTATGTGAACTGTCAGCCTCATATGACTCTTGACTGTTAAAAGGGGGCGTAAAACTCAAAATAAACTAACAAATCAAGTCTTATGTTTAGGAATATATTAAGAGCCTAAGTAAAGTATTTGTTTTCAATTCTGTATTAAATGCTTCAGATTGTGCAGAAACTAGAAAAAAATTAAATTTGTTGAAAAACAAGGCAAAACATGTTATATATCTGAACTGTGTGACATTATTTCTAATGTTCTGCATCTGTTAGTTATGTTTTATGTATAAATTATTGCTCTATGTATAAAACCATGTATAAATTATTGCTATATATATAAATCAATGTGTGATGTAGTAAGAATATTGTATGTCGTGCTTTATTCTGTAATAAATGTTACTTCATTATATCTGTATTTATTGTCATTTTAGTTTTAATGGGTTTAATGCCATCCCGGCATGAAATGGCGGACAGACTATAGTGTTTACACTGTCCGTTGGTGTGTGTTTGTGTATGTATGGGAATTTTCGTGTCCGGCTCAAAACTTTGTCATGCATGATTGGATTTCGAAATAAATTGGCACACATTTTCATCATCAAAACGACGTGTCATGCACAACAACTGTGTTGCTTGCTCAAAGGTCACAGTGGACATTTTAAGCATTATATGTATACGTTCGTGTCTGCTTATAAATATGTCATGCATGATTGGATTTCGAAATAAATTGACACAAATTTTCATCATATTATGACGACATGTCATGCGCAAGAACTGTGTCACTTGCTCAAAGGTCACAGTGGACGTTCAAAGTTTGTGCATATTATGGTTATATATATAGTGAGTGTATGTACGTGTCCGGCTCATAACTTTGTACTGCGTGATTAGATTTTGAAATAATTTGACACAAATGTTCATCATATTAAGACGACGTTTTATGCGCAAAGTCTTTGTCGCTTACTCAAAGGTCACAGTTGATTTACGTTCATTCTTTATATTGAAATAGTGAATGTGCATGTAGTTGTGTGTTTACCACCCTTGTGTGATCTTTACCTTCCACTATAGGCAGCATTCCCAAGCAACCTGATCTATGTTGTATTCATATCTTTGCCACATGACACTCATTTCTGTGTCCAGTGTAAAATGCCGGGGGGGCATCCCAGTCCTATGGACACATCCCTAGTTTAAACAACATCTGCTGTAGTATACAGTGGCCGGTTTACCTAACCGGTTTTCCTTTACTGTGTTTTAACCATTATTGACTTATCCTTTCACAAAGAGCCAACAATGGAGGCAAATCAACATTTTTGCACAGGGATATGAACCAGTATAGCAAGATTACAGGTGCGCTGGCCCCAGTTTTGTTGTCTCCTATTATGTTTTTCTGCTATCTTCATATATATGTCCTAACAAAGGCCTAATGTTTCAAAATCATGGCTTCATGAAAATTTGCATGTGAGTGAACTTCATAAACGATAAGTTTATATTTGCCCAACTTCAATTTTACTGTATCTCGTAAAAACATAGTTTACTCGTTCATGAATGCTACAGCCATGGTAATATAAATAATTATGATTTACCTGTCTTAACACCTGTTTATTGTATCATATGTATTTCATAGTCTCAAGCTTAGTCATTGAAATTATCCATTCATTCTATGTTTATTTGTTCATAACTGAAGTTTTCGTAAAAAAAGATAACTAACTTAGTAATATTATTGGTATTGAATTTAATTAATTTGGTTACATGTATTAATGAGCACTGACATGTAAGTGTTTTTAGATTTGATAAACAATTAATTTATGTATACAAATGTAGTTTATTTTGGGTATATTTATTTTATGTTAATAAAAGTAATGATATTATCGTGAAAACACGCTGCCATTCAAAAGAATGTGAGTGAACTATCTTTTATCTTGTTATATCAACAGTACAACATAGCTAGTCGTATTTATGAATTGTTAAAGGAGTGAATCGCAATTATTTGAAAATTATTTATATTTGCTACGCATCACTTAGTACATGCCAGAACATTCAAATCTTGAATTCTAAAGAATTCTATAAATAGTTAACAGGGTTCAAATGTTGATTAGAGAAAAATAGGTAATTAATTCATGATTATCAAATACAGCAATAAGATGTTTAAAAACACTGAAAACAATATTACATAATCCCTTCCACTTAACCATAAAAATCAGAGCATGTGGATAAGATGTAAATCACCCAAGTTGATTGAAATTCTGACTACTATGGACCATTAAATTTTAATAAACTTCATACAAAACCCATAAATTACACGATACAAGCACACGCAGTCATTCATCCCCACTATCAATACAAGTATCTTTTCTGTACATCTTAGAACCTATGATAATATCTTAAATAGCTACATTTAGAATTTGTATGTACATTGTTCAATAATAAACGTAGTATTACAAATACAATAGACAATTTTAGCTCGTGTATAATCTCCCGAGACAATTAATAGTTACTGTAGTGAAAGAGAAAATATGAATAGCGTTGAAAAAAATGTACCAAATATGGAAACTAGTATTTAATGTGTTATCTCTTCATTCTGTTTCACCACAACATTTAATTGCACATCTGTTCCAATAGCCTCCTTGGCGGATACCCGACCATAGAAGCATGGGGCTAAATTACTCGATATTCCTGCAGCCAGAAGGCAGCATGCTGTAAATATAAATTGGTGCATTATTAATCAGTGCTATCTTTTATACAAACATGTTGCAGCGGAATTTGTCATTTTAAGCAATTTCAGTTGATAGTTTTGTCAAGTGAAGCTAATGTAATTGACTTGTTGAATATAAAATTTTACGATTTCTTCAATTATTCTGCTACAAGGCTTCATATTGCACTAATAAGGCAATTTTCCCAGGGTCTATGTTCATTGTATCACATGCATGTTTATAGGGAAAAAACTTACCAGCAAATATTATGGCCTGTGTGTACGTTCCTCCGAAATCTACAATTACACCTGCAAAAAATGAAGATCTACACAATTCAAACTTGGTGTCTCATGTGAACTCCATCGTGTTTTATGAACTCATTAACGTTTATATTACAGTGCATGTAATCGTGGGGCGTTAAGTTTCCTATGTATTTCTATATCTGTATATTCCTATAATTTGGGGTAAATCCTACAAATCCTATTTTACAGAAAAAATCCAACATTTTCAAGAAATTCCAAGTATATTTCAGGGTACCTAAGCCGGAAGTGTAAGATTTTGAGGCGAGATCAAATATGCATTGTTCAAAAAAGGGTGCTGTATTTATTGCTTCAAAATTCACATTAAATTTTCTTTTAGCACCATGAGGACCATGTGTTTTGTCAAGATAAATCAGATAGATGTTGTCAGAGGACTGTTCTTTATGTATGTCTGCACAAACATGCAACATTTAATGATTAGTCTATTAGGTACATAATACATTTCTAAAGGTTAACTATCAATTATGTTTTTGTTTAATACTAAGAAATATTAACAATGAATATAATACCAGTCTTTTTTTAGTTAACAATTACTGTAGTGTACTTTCTTTCCTAAATAATGCCTTAAGTTTTGAAAACTTACCGGCAGCAACCGGTCCTAAAAGCGCACCAAATCCTGCACAGAAAAACTGTAAACTCAGACCTTTCGATACATTCGTGATTCCTACATACAGTGTGGCTATACTTGAGGAAAGAACCCACACATTGCCAAATAGTCCACCAAGCATGATAGAAAATATCAAGTTGCCAATGTATGAGTATGAAATGGCCGGATATATGAAGAATGTTATACAGAGTACATAGATCGTGCAACAATATATAACAATGTCACTGACACCATGAAAGCTAGTTAAAATCCCAGTCAATAAGCGCCCGAAGATAGAGGCAAATCCTGATACTGACACTATATTCGCCGCGGTTATTGCAGAAAATCCTTTGTGAACGATGTATTTTGGTAAATGCAGGTACATTAAGTACGTTCCTAAACAATACGTGAACATCCCAAAACACAGACATAGATTTGGAACATTTTTCAACACTATCCAATATTGACCCGTGAAAGACCGTACACAGTCTTGTACGTCCAACTGACGTTTTACGACTTAACACTTTACGACGATGTTTTGAATATAGTTCTAATTTACTAGGATAACACACTAAACCAAACACAATGATATGTGCATAAATTCCCGCCATTATTAAGAAGAATCCTGTAGATTTGTAAAAGTCATAGATGATCTGCATTAGTGTTGCAAATAAGCAGATTCCGACACCCGCCCCAGCCACTGCAATCCCTAACGCCAGATTCCTTCGCCTTTGAAAATTCAAAGCAACAACGACCATGTTAGCAGTATAACCCAAGGCGCCACCTATACCTGCAAATACAATAAAAGTTATTTGTTACTTATCCTCGATTCGTCTGTAAATGAATTATACTATTATTATATGTATGGATTTATCGGTCAATGTGCGTAATATTTCTTTTGCATTTTTTTTAGAAATGTGGAAGTAGAAAAATTAACCGTGCCCGTGGAAAAACTCAACATGATCATTTCTGTCGAACGATTGAATTATACATTCATATGATTATTTCCTTTAGTAGTGTTTAAAATGAATATATTTACACGAATAGAACTGTGTTCAGTAAGGTGTTTGATTCCGAAAAATCAAAATATATCACTGCTGTAATATTTCATCTATATATTTTCCATGACCTTATACAAAGTCATTAAATTGGAATCAAACAACATCAGTTTACTGCTGGTTTGTTAATGTTATTCACATCAATATTCATTTATTCATTTAAAGACCAACAATAGAATATGTAATAGTATATTAAACAAAAATATGATCTAGGATATAGATCTCGGTTTAACGCTAAATTATCCATATTCGATAAGGTTAACTTGCTAAAATCAATACTGACCACTTATTGTTTTTTTTTTGGCGTAAAGGGAAACAACCAGTTTATCACACACTGACAGGTAAAAATCAATAACGGCAGGAGTTGTCTTTTCATAGGGAAATAGCGTCAATGTTCCGCATGAATTTTGATATTTTCCCTGCAATGTGTAATGCACCCCAAGACTGATATATCAATAATCAGTCACTGCGGAATCATCAGTAACATATGTTTTTTTTCTTGGCATCTGCCATTCCAAAAGTAATGTGAACTTCGGCCAATCTTATTTCATTTAGTACATGTTTGGTAACAAGAATTTAACTATCGGTATGTGAATTATCTACCCGGATCCAGGTAATGAACTTTCATAAAACATATTATTGAAATTATTACCTGCAACAAGGCCATAGGAAACCAATACAAACTCAATATTAGGTGCAAATGCTGTTCCTAGAAGTCCAAGAAAGAACAACAAACCAGACAAAACAATCGCTGTACGACAGTTATATCTGTCTGATACGTAACTTGATAACGGTGCTGAAAAAGGACGTATATTTCTATTATTTAGAGTTCTTATAGGTTGATATCAAGTATTTTTGTAGACTTGCCTTTTCACAAATGAGGATTACATAATTGACCATGTAGGGTGAATTATAATACAGCTATATGTAAAATGATCTTCAAACATAATGGTGCATACGACGAATTCAAATTCGATAAATATTACATTAATTATATAACAGTATTTAGTACTATACATTATGGCGATTCATACAATGATTTTAAGACCAGCTATGCATTGATAAAATTATATCGGTACATATATGCTTATTATGTAATATAACACTCCTGGTACATACAATTGACATTTATGTGTACATACGACAATGAATTCTATTCATGCATATATTGAATAAATAATAATTATGTATATCGGTACACATGATGAATAACATAGAATAGCTACTTACGATAAATTATTATGTTTGATAATATGACAAACCTGCAATACTTATCATAGATATATGTACGGCACTAACTAATGAAGAGAATGCAATACTAGCATCAAATCTGTCCAGTAAAGTCATGTAAACCACTCCCGAGGCAAACTGTGCAGCTCCCATTAAGCTGAACGTACAGAAACTTGCTACCAGCACAACCCATGACCATCCAGTGTCTAAACTTTCAAACTTTGGTTCTTCCTCGTCACAATTCTTATCCAGCAGCTCATCTTTATTCTCGGCTTCCATTACGAACTGTTTAGCCCAAAACTATTAATTAATTCCTGTAGAGAAGACAATATCGTGATATCTGAATCAATGTGAGAAAACTTTTTTTTCTTTTCAAATTCAAAAATGTTTCACCTTCACATAAAAAACAACACTATGTGATCACAAATTTCTAGTCAACGCGTGAAGGACCAGAAGCGGAGCATTTACTTCGTTCCGTCAGCTACAAGCAATAAAGACAACTATATAGCTAACGCTCACTTTGTTTCTGAATACAGCAATGTATGTAACAGCCCTTACAATAATGAAATAGATCGAGTCAGGGTTTTTCTTTCAGTAACATATACATGTACTAACAAAATGATCCACTGGTTGAACGTATGACATGTAATAAGATCTTAATCAAGCCGTAGAGAATAATAGATCACAAACAGTGTAAGAGGATATTTATGAAATGTACACTTTACCATATCATTAACAGGAGCCTCACACAATATTCATGTACGTACTTGTATTATTTTTACTACACTTTTATTCAAAAAGTTTAAATTAAAGTCTTAACGGTGCAGTTCCTGTTTAAACCTTTATATTTTTACGGACTTACATTCATACGAATAAATTCCTCTTGTGCAATATTTTAATGTTTCCGTGAGGTACTAGTAGCCCAGGCTTCGTGTGTTATGTATGTCTAACTAACATGGCTGTTAGCTATCGTATTCGCTGTCATTTTTTTCGCATTTTTTGTCTTCGTTATTTCACGACTTCCCTGTTAAGATATTACGTACAAAACTACCGACTAGTTAACCTTAAAGGAGCAACATCCGATCAGACTATCGGATGCAAATTAACTCTCTCTCTACATTGTTTTATCAAATGAACTCTCTCTCTCTACATTGTTTTATCAGTGATAGACATACAGTGAATGCTGACTAACAGACTAACTGTACTGTATCTATAAATAGCTGAAGCAGACGATGGGTTTAAACCGCATAAACTCCTCCCTCTAATTCAAATTTGAATTTCTGTCATAAATTGTTTTGAAAATATAAGAACCTAAATCTTCATACATTTTGAAATTTCTTGTCTAGACTGATAAAAGAATCATTTTGCTTCATTCAGAATATTTTTCAGTGATTAAAAACACCATTTAATATCAGTTTTTTTTTAAAAATCTCTCCCTGAGCTGAAAACAGTTTAAAAATCAAGGGAAACCACCCACCAGCCATTACCTGCCTTTTATATCCCTGTTGGGGGTTTAAGGGGTATGTGTATTAGCCGGCAATATATATTGCGCGAGCTAATTTCGGTAAAATTCATGAAAAATATAAACTTCACTGACGTAACATGAGCGTAGTAACAACCCCAGTGACAGCGCGGTGAAAACCGCTTCCTGTCTTTTCAAGTCCGCACCACGCTTGTACTGCGTCAGTTCCTACTAGGCTTTAGTCACGTCCCTGTACGTATTAGTTATCGTTCATATTTTGAATTTTATGGGATATATCACAAGCGACGCGAAGCGGAGCGCAGTGATATGTCGCATAAAATTCATAATATGAACGATAACTGATTTACAGTTTGTCCTGATTTCTGTCACGTATGCATGTTTTGTCTCGACGAAAACTGTCAATCATCACTATATATGTAATTTGACGCCGCCCTAAAAGTACCTCCGTTCAGAGGGAAATTAAAAAGAAGGCGGGGCATTCAGTGTGCTTTATATGCGTTAATAAGAGATACGAGCAACAACGGATTTTCACTTAGCTTACGACGAATTCTATATCTATGGTTGTTTTATTCTTGAGGAACGGGTTTTGTCTTAGTTATTATATAAATTATCAATACTCAGAAATGCATGATTTCAACGTTTCGTACTGGGCCTATGCAGTTTCGGCCGTTCTGTTTCTTGCCAAATTTCTTGGATTCTTGCACATGTTTAAGTACGAGTCCGGCTTAGATAGGAAAACCTTGCAAGTGTGGTGTCTTGCACCGGCCCAGATGTTATACAACTTACACTCGACTTCTGAGCATCAAATCCATTCCGTTCTCAACGTATTATTGTTGAATACATACATATAAGGTGCTGGTTGATTTATAAAATGCACATTCAGGTTGATTATGTAAGATTCATGTATCTACATTTATTTATGAGTAATTATTACAACCATGGAACCTGGTACTACTACCAAGGAACGACATGGCATGATGGACTGCCCGCTTGTATTTGACTGAAATTCTGTTGTAAACGGGCATTAAATTCAACAAAAATAGCGAAAACCATGGAAAATTCGTATGCTGTACGACCTGGTTCGAATGTCGCAATCTCCCTCGAAGTCTATGAGTAGTTTAAACTCCGCCTACTTTATTGCACGGTTAAGGATGACGTAATAAAACTGATGCAACTTGCACCGCCCTATTCTGAGCTTGGTCACGTAGCACACAAATTCGACTTATTTTCTCCATATCAGGGTTTTGGCAAATTTTATGCGATATATTTTTCAAATTTCAAATGAAATGCGGACATTTCATTGGACGAGAAATTAGGACAAACTGTAAATAACGTTCTTACTACGTCCTAATTTAACCGCGTCCCGCCGCGTTATTTTTTTGGTATGATAGAAGTCCCATCACGTCCTTCACGTCTACGAAGACCATACCACGCTTAGACTGGTTCCTTCTGCGTCCTCACCACGTTCATTAGGTTCTTGCCACGTCCTGTCAGGACGTGAAGGCCGTAGTGCGAACGTGGCCCTAGGGTGACGGGGATATTAGAGTTTTTTTATATACGTCCTTAAGTGTGGTATCTTAAAAACCCTGTTTTAGGAGCAAAGCACCTATAGTTATACACTACTTTTTCTACTTACAAATAAGTGTCTCCTCCTACATCCGCGTTGAAAAAGTACCACTTGTAAAAGTATACATTGCAAACTTTGCAGTTTTGATAAAAGTTGGAGATATCGTAATATTATGTTGATTTTGGGAGCATGGGAAATATATCAGTGTTTCGGCAATTTAACTGTAAAATTAACAAGTATAATAATAAGTTCATGTATTTATCCGCACAAAAATTTCATTCATAAACTGTTGTTTACAATATTTACTACATATTGATAATAGTTTCATTCAGTAAAGTAGATCAGAAACACTGAATGTAGTCTCTGAGAGTAGTGGGGTTACATATTGACACAATGTCAGAAGACAGTCAAACAGGTGGTTTATATAGTTTACATATTAACAGCGCTTTAAGCACTGAAATTGTTTGGGTTTTCAAAATGCACAGTAGCTCGTAATTTCACACCGTATGTCATGCCTTTTAGCATTAGTAATAGAAATATTTCTTCCTGACAAACAGTTAAAAGGTGGAGCTTCTCCGTGGTAATTTTTGTTAAAGATGTACATAGCGTCAAGACTATAATTATATACTTGACCTTCAAATTATAATCCATAATAATGATAACATAGGATCTTTGTAATGATGGCTTTATCTAATTTAATACATTTAAACTTTGTTCCTGGCAGTACTCTTAGTGCTTTGATTCAATCAATGTTTTGTTCTTGATAACAAGCGAAATCGCATATTTTTAATATTCATATTATAATACAGGTAAGCCATTACGGCAGGTGGCTTTTTAAGCGTTCTCAATACCATTTGGGTTGTTGTTATGATTTAGAATAGTGAACGGAACTGAACATTGAATAACTCAAACAAATTATTCACTCTGATAATGATAGAATCGTGTGTATCTTTTATTGGTGAAAACTTGGCTTTCTTCCCTGGAGGATATGGCCTGAGACAGGGAAAAGTTTGACTCAGATCTTATAGTTTT
Organism: Lutraria lutraria; assembly: GCA_964023205.1. NCBI lineage: Eukaryota > Metazoa > Mollusca > Bivalvia > Venerida > Mactridae > Lutraria > Lutraria lutraria. The sequence goes on from OZ026841.1 coordinate 35,177,844, forward strand.
TAATTGTTCTAGAAAAAACATTTATCTACATATTATGATGAAGGTACCTATACAAATAAGTATCGACTTTCAAACTGCCGTTTAAATTTTAGAAATACTTAAAGAAATGAATTCTTTAAGCAGATAGCTGCACAGTATTTTTTTCTGAAATTGAACAACATTTTAACAAACCACGTACGACTGAACATTACTGTGATTTCTGTTTCTTTGTGGCTATGTTATTAATACATTAGTTGTCAAAATATGTAAGCTAATGATCATGTTTCCGGAACGCTAGTTATCGATATAACGCAGTGTTTTGTCTTTGTTGTTGTTGTTGTTTTATTCTGGAACGTTTCAAATTGAAACATCACACGTATGTGTATGCATGGTTAAGTTGAAACACATACGTGTACGTTCGAAACGATTTTGACGCTTAAAAACTTTTTGTGTGTGATTTTTATTTTTTCGAGGGGTTTGAATTTAAATTTTGGGCTGTTTAATTGCGTAACGTTCTTTTGCTTTTTCATAGTTTAAATATTTTTGCAATGATAATACGTGTATATCATTTAAGTTAGTACTAGTAACATTTTAGTAATGTAAGGTGTTTTGTGTTAAAACAATGAATTATATGATTATTACATGTATTTAGGAATTGACAAGTATTTGATAGAATATCAAACGGATTTTCAAGTTTTATAAGTAAATTTTATTGAAATATATTAACGTAAATATTAATTAGTACTTTTATTTAGACCATGAGTTATAAATACGTGTTTGTTTCTGGGTACGTGCTTATTATAAATAGAGTAGGTAGATCTACGTAGGGATTTATTTATTTTTGTTTACATTTTTTATTATATTCTTAAAAGCATGTGGAACATAAAAATGTTAGGGTCTAATAAAAAGTCTTGGGACGCGGGGAAAAATTAGGTTTGGTCGGGTAACTAAAAACAAACATTGTTATGCCTTATTTTATTATCATTTTAAGAAGTGTCTACTTCGTGTACGGTACAGTACGGTCTGTACGGAATATAACATGAGCGTTATACAATGCCACGGGGGCCTTAACTTATTAATAAAAAATTCTGAAAGTACATCTTACCTCCCTTTGTCGCCTTTCCTCAACATTTGTATTGTAAAGGTTGTCCGATTATTTGCAAAATAAAACGTTATTGTTACTTTGAATCGTCGTAATTGTTTCTTGTTAATAAGTAGATGTTTTACTTATGGTTTATATTGTTTATCCAGACACTATGTTTTCATGCTTACACACATTCACACACCTACAAATACGCATATATATCGTCAGGTACTCTTCATTACATTTAATGCAGAGTCCTTGACATCATTTAGCAAATATTAGGATGATTTACACGTTTTATGTACAGACTGATAATCAAGAAACCGCTCAGCTCCTGGAAATATCAATTAATACCAAAGTGCCAGAAGAAGGAAATAATTGACGTTTTTAAATGTTGCATGAATAAACCTTTATAGTATTATATATAAATACCAATAGTATGAATGAACCATTTTAAAGAAATATATCAATACAACAATCTTTAAAACGACGAGTGTTGAACCACCAGACATGTTAAATAGATAGAAGAAAACACTTTTCTAATTACTTTCATATCCCCAGAGGCTGTTCAGAACCGACAAACTCACTTATAAAATAAATGTTCACAGTCACGTTCATATTGTAACATTAACACAGAAATGCTGTGAATACTGAGTACCCGTTTTAGAGTTTGTAAACGTGAATTATTCAATTATTGTGCATACACTTTATGACTACACGTTCTAATTGAACGCGCAAGTGCATGTGGGAATATTACATTTATCATATGAATTTGGTTCATTAATTATTTCTCAGTATTCAAACTCAACGCTCAAGTGTTCGCTTGTATATTGCGTCTCTTATTGATTCGTCTCCTTTTTATTGTCGCGTGGTTACCGTATATACCCTATACATCGATTCTAGGATATGTAAATTTATCCTATCCAATGGTTATATATTTATATTCATAAGTGTTCATTTGATGTTCTAACTATCGTTGCAAAGTAGATATAAAATACATTCTTTTCGATCATTGCCGTTCAAACTGCATCGATCTGTTCTATCATAAATATAATGATTACATAAAAATGTCCTCACAAGTTGGCTTAGCATCAGGTCTATGACCGTAAAACATATGATTTGTATTTTATAAAGCCTGGAGTGGCCATCGTGCAGTTTATGCTTCAGTATTCCGGGTTTCAGATAACCTAATTCATCCTAACAAAATGACCAATCAAATGGTCCAGCAATTTTGGTTACATCTTTATTGCGGTACAAGTCTGTATGAACATGGGAAGTATGGATCGGTACTTAAAGGGTATGGATAAAAAACGTATATGCGTATATAATGCAAAATTCCAATACAGATAGGAATTTTCTATCTGACTATGCGTCATAAATCTTTAATATAATATACCTAGGATATATCTTCTGATCAATAAAAGTTCACAAGATACTTATGTTACCTTTCATATGTTGAATGCACTTACTACAAGCCATAAATGTATAATTAATATATACCAAGTATTCATAGATTAAATCAATATGTGTGTCTTCTTTGTATGAAAATTGAAGCAATGGATGTATCTTGAATAATTACACGGATGGAATGTGTGGGTACAAGAAGAAGATGTAAAAGTAATATAAATGTCTATATCAGCTCGTTTATATATCTGGTAATTTATATGAATGATATAGTTTATATGTATATTTAATTATTCTCTTCATTCTGTTTCTTAATATCATTTAATCGTACATCTATTTCAACAGCCTCCTTTGTGGAACCCCGCCCAGTGAAGCATGGCGCTAAATTACTTGATATTCCTGCAACCAGAAGGCAACATGCTGAAAGAATTAAATCAAAGCATTAATTACCAATGCCCCTTTCACATGTTCGCCTGCGATGTGTCTACACCAGAGCATAACATGTCTGTACAGAGACGTACGGATTCACGGGCACCTCGGCCTCAACGATTTTTTTAACGTGCATGTTATACAAATTTCAAAAGTTGTAAGTACGTAACATGTGGACATGCTGCTCCGTTACCGAGTATATTGCACAATCCCCACACGAGCACTGCGCGCTGGTCCTGCAAATGCACGCCATATTTTCGTTGGAAAGGAGTGTCAAAGCCATACGGCTGCGCAGCCGCCTTGAGATAGAGCTCATTATATAAATTATATATTTTTTTCAAATTGGTAGAAACATTGGCCATATCCAGCAGTTTCAAAAATAAAGGGGACTGGGACACTCAGTGACAATGCTAACTACAAAATGTAAGTTTTTTACATATTTTCATGAAGTGTTTCAGGTTGATTGGACTGCCAATAAAATAATGTAAAGGAATTGATATAGACTAAATAAAGTTAAAACGAGTTCTTCACTTAATATTAGGCAATATAGGCATAAAGTGTAATAAATAACACATGAACAATAAACGTATAGAATATCTAATATCTCATACCAGCAAATATTATGGCTTGAGTGTATGTTCCTCCCAAATCTACAATTACGCCTGAAAATATATACATATACATAGACTAAACGCAATAAATTTTATACATTCCACAGTGGAATCATTTGTAATGCCTGTCTGTCTGTCTGTGTTTCATCGTTCGAGCATAGATAACTTCAATGCATGCGCTCGATGGAACTTTAAGTTCAAGATAGAAACCGGGCAAAATTGAACTCTAGGGTTTGCACATGATATACAATGCTAAAATATGAATCATCAGTTCTGATATGACATGTACGTATAATAAGTAATGAAACAATTTTAGATCTTAATTCTAGCTTGCTTGTGGTAGATTGCACGTTGTGGACATCTATAGTTCGTAGTGTTCTTATTCGAAACTAACCTGCAGAGACCGGTCATATTTAAAAGAGTACTATTACCAACTCCTGAACAGGGAATGTTAAAGTTAAATTTTAACACGTTTAGCTCTTGATAGAATCCGGTTGGAATGTCACTAACAATGAAATACAAAAATGTACATTCGATTCGACATGAAACATCTGTGTGCGGTAGGTGAATACAAAATAGTTATTTCATCTCAATGTGTAATCTATCTGAAATTATCCCATGTGCAATGAACGCACACATAGGACATCTAGTTCATGAGGATCTAATTAAAAACTTACCGGCAGTAACTGGTCCTAAAAGTGCACCAAATCCTGCACAGAAAAACTGCAAACTCAGACCTTTGGATACATTCGTAATTCCTACGTATTGAGCAGTTATACTTGATAAAAGAACATAAACGCTACCAAATAATCCACCTAGCATGATAGAAAATATCAAGTTGCCAATGTATGAGTATGAAATGGCCGGATATATGAAGAATGCTAAACTGAGTACATAAATTGTACAACAATATATAACAATATCACTGACACCATGAAAACTAGCTAAAATCCCAGTCAATAAGCGCCCGAAGATAGAGGCAAATCCTGATACTGACACTATATTCGCCGCGGTAATTGCAGAAAATCCTTTGTGAACGATGTATTTCGGTAAATGCAGGTACATTAAGTACGTTCCTAAACAATATGTGAACATCCCAAAACACAGACATAGATTTGGAACATTTTTCAACACTATCCAATACCCATGACAGTCCGTACACAGTCTTTTACGTCCAACTGACGTTTTACGACTTAATACTTTACGGCGATGTTTTGAATATAGTTCTAATTTACTAGGATAACACACTAAACCAAACACAATGATATGTGCATAAATCCCCGCCATTATTAAGAAGAATCCTGTAGATTTGTAAAAGTCATAGATGATCTGCATTATTGTTGCAAATAAGCAGATTCCGACACCCGCTCCAGCCACTGCAATCCCTAAGGCCAGATTCCTTCGCATTTGAAAATTCAAGGCAACAACGACCATGTTAGCAGTATAACCCAAGGCGCCACCTATACCTGCAAATAAAATGACAATAATGGTATCAATCTTTGCTTTGAGTTGAAATGTAATCTATTCTATGCAAATTGCTCAGCAAAATGAGGAATATTTTTAGTGAAATGAAATAATACAGGAGGATTCACTTTGAATTACATATAACGCATAATCGAATTATATTGCCTGTTAGATATTCAAATTTTACTGCAATGGGTCGTGGTTCTAACATTTAAGCCGAAAGTATCGATATGTTACAAATGTTTGAACTCCTCTCAGTAAATTGAAAAATAATTGTTTTAGACACCTTAGGTTGAAATAGGAAAGCATTGGGAACTTCTCTGAAATCTAATTTAATTGTTTTATGACGCTGGGTAACAAGCAGTTGCCTTGTATCAACAAATCAATATATGATTGTTTTCTGTCTAGAATACAATAGTAAAACAAATGCATGTATTGACGAAATTAACTACATCAGACAAAACACTTTATAAAGTTGTTGAAATTATTACCTGCAACAAGGCCATAGGAAACCAATACAAACTCAATATTAGGTGCAAATGCTGTTCCTAGAAGTCCTAGAAAGAACAACAAACCAGACAAAACAATCGCTGTACGACAGTTATATCTGTCTGAGACATAACTTGATTCTTCAAACTTCAAACTTTTTTATTTACTCAATTCATGTTTTTACATGACAATAAGAGCAATATAGAACATAATATTAACAAATTGAAACGAGGTATAAATGTACGAAATTGTTAGTTAATTCAATATTTTAAATAATAAAATACAGTAAGGTGGTGGTTGCTACCAAGGAAAAAAGTTTATCACGAATTATTGGAAAAATGCGTTGGAAAGAAAAAACTATTCTAAATAAATGATATTATTTCTAAAATATTGTGGGAGAAGTATCACTAATAAAAAAACAAAACAAAAAAAACAACATGTTTTACATGATTATCGAGAAGGGTCCAGTGCATGATGACATAATTATAACATTACTTGTGTATGCAATACAATTTTAATTGTATCTGTAGATTTCTACTTATTATAAGTCAAGAGGCAGAAAAAAAGAACAAAATATAAAAATGGAATGTCATAGGAGGGTAGTCAATATTCTCTTATTATTAATAAAAGATATATAACATTATGTACATTTATGTTGATTGTAATGGTTCAACAATAGCAGCAGTAATAATACAAATATTTGATTAAAATATGAAAATGCAAATTCAGTTATATGTACATGTATATGAGCATATATTAGAAAAAACAACAAAAAAACATATAAATGAACAAGATACAAAGGATATAATGTACAACAAACAAAAGTGAAAATGATACATTCATGCAATTTCATAATGGTGTTATCTATCAAATATGGAGTTCGCATTTCTTACGTTCTTCTGGAAAAATAATGTTGAATTGTGTAATGTGTGCTGAAAAACAAAAACTGAATATTGATTAATATGTTGATTAACAAGTATTTTGTAGCAAATGTTTACACAAATATGAAATCAGTAGTAAACTTAAAAACAAGATGTACGATTAAGCCGGCTACAAATGACGAATTATTGTAGTTAAATGCGATTATTATAATACTACACAGGAATGGGTTGTATTATGAAGTCTCGTTTATGAATTGAATTATAATGATATGCAATCGTAATTAATAACGTACCTGCAATACTTATCATAGATATATGTACAGCACTAACTAATGAAGAGAATGCAATACTAGCATCAAATCTGTCCAGTAAAGTCAAGTAAACCACTCCCGAGGCAAACTGTGCAGCTCCCATTAAGCTGAACGTACAGAAACTTGCTACCAGCACAACCCATGACCATCCAGTGTCTAAACTTTCAAACTTTGGTTCTTCCTCGTCACAATTCTTATCCAGCAGCTCATCTTTATTCTCAGCTTCCATTACGAACTGTTTAGCCCAAAACTGTAGTACGTGATATTAAAATCAATGTAAGAAAACAACGTTTTACATTGTTTTGTCACATCCTCATAAACAAAGCACCTCTGACAGCTTAAGTCAAAACATGTAAACAACAAGGATCGAAGAGGTATATCTTGAAACAGTTTGTGGTCACATACAGCAGCACCAATCGTAACTACTCGGGCATTTATAAAGTAACTAAGAAATACCCCTCGAACATAAGACTTAGTGTAGTGTTACAACCAGTCACTACTCGGGCATTTATAAAGTAACTAAGAAATACCCCTCGAACATAAGACTTAGTGTAGTGTTACAACCAGTCACTACTCGGGCATTTATAAAGTAACAAAGAAATACCCCTCGAACATAAGACTTAGTGTAGTGTTACAACCAGTCACTACTTTTTCAACACTAGGTGCTAGTACTCGTTTTCGAAAATCATTCTCAGAATTACTAACATTCAAACGTGTTTATCGTTCGCAATTGATAACCTGGACATCAAGTTCCCATTGAAAGAAAAACAGCTTGTTGTTTCCATTGTTGGATTCCCAGGGTCAGCAATGATGGAAAGTAGCCCGTAAACAACAACAAAAATGGCGGTCTGCGTATTAGGTCCGAGGCACTTCTCTTAGACAAACCCCGATGAGTTCCGATTGTAACAGCGCACGAGAAAGTCGATTTATCTGACTTTCGTTTCTTTTTTTGCAGTTGTTTGATTGACAACTACATTAAACATTTAAGTCATCCTTCACATTTTCAAACCTAGACAGATTTAATATCTTTAATGAATGACAAATAGTGTTGACGAAAAACCACATACATTTACATTTGATTGCAAGTACTTGATGTTCATCGTGTTTTCTCGCATCTGTACATTTGTTTATTTCAAAACTGATATAACAAATTCAGACGCAGATTGAGAGTAAATAAACTTCATTACGGTTTGCATCAAAACATCTCAACAAAATGTGATTAAACTAAACTAGTTTCAACTGATCGCATTTACGGTCCACAATCTACAATCTTATCACATGTCTGACAAAGGTCCTTACTTGTGGAAACATTACAGCTTTTTGTCAATAATTGAATGCATACGCCATTTGGCCTACACTGTACAACCGTACTTTGTTCAAAACTGCTTTAAATACTTATATTCTGTGAAGTCATGTATGTGTTAACCACTCAGTTCCTGGAGTATATTTCTTAATTTAACGGACGGTCATAATCTTCAGAGTCAATATCCAGAAAATAATAAATGAAAGAAAATGTGAATATGAGATATCTTTGTAAACTGCAGTTATAATGTACATGATTGTATTAACATCTACAAATATGGGTACATGTAATTATATGTTTAAAACCTTAATGTATGGGTTTCACTGGTGTGGTGTTTATTTCATAAAATCTCTACACAAAAATACTTAAATATTAATGAAATAATACGTGTACCTGCATATATATGCCAATAGCAGTTTAAGTAAAAATCACATTAGGATATTATATTACAGACAATAAAAATCACACAATTAATAGAGTTTAATGTCATACTTACAACAACAAGTTGTAGAATAATCAATACATGTATAAATAACCACCTTTATAATCACATATATCCGAGAATGTTCTTCACAATCAATAAATCCATTTACATCTCATCGTGAAATTAATGCTTTCAGTTCCATTGTGTAACATACAAAAATAAATACTACTACCTTTTTACGCTTATAGTTTGTAAAAAAACATAAATGTAAACTTCGTATTCGAGTTAATTTCACATTTTACTTTATGCGCAATGTTTGATTTTAAAACGCTCTAATTGGCAGTAAATGGCCGTTATGCTGTTTAATACTTAATGTAACATAACATATTCATGGATAGCTTGTGTACGATCAATCAGTGGGATGTTTCATAAGCAACGTACGTATTCAAGGATAGCTTGTGTAAATCAATCAGTGGGTTGTTCCATAAGCAACGTACGTATTCAAGGATAGCTTGTGTAAATCAATCAGTGGGTTGTTCCATAAGCAATCTCTTTGAAATTTCATACATGCCGTACATGGATATTTTCTCTATTTTCTTTTTTTTTAGTTTTAAGCAAGCAGATAAAGATAACATTTATTATAAAATACAAGTAAACATTAGCGATGTATAGCTACTGGCCATGACAATAAAAATTCATACTTAGTCCATGATAGGAATCACAGCAGGGAAGTTAAAATACGCTTATAGTTACAAGAGATCATCTGAGATTACTCTAAGTACAAAAAGCTGTAGAAGAAACCGTTTTTTTTTTCATTTTCACATGTAAAGCGAACGAACGCCTCGATAATTTTGAATGTGTCTGTACTGTGTGACAACAGGGACTCGAGATAGACGGTAACATGTTATATATATCCGTCTATTCATTTTTCAGGTGTACCATTTTTAGCTCTGATGTGATCATTGCGTCGTCTGCGTCTGGGCAATGACTACGTACCTCATAACTCAAAAATTGTAAGGGGTAGCAACATGTAACTTCATAAGTGGGTGATAAGACGAGTGTTGGCTAAGCTTGCGGCGCTCCTATTTAAAACCTACGACTACATGCATGTAACCGTTTGAGTTCGTATGATCTCCCATTTATGCTATGATCTAACCATGAAATGTAATCCGATTTATAATATTACAAATTTAAATGTAAACCATATAAATAAAGGCCAACGGTTTCAACGTCAATGGAATACCAACTTAAGGTCGACCTTAAGCGTCGCGCTGTCTGTTTCTGACCATCATGTCACAAACTCTAGTCCAAGTAGCCTTCCTCAGGAGACGGATTAACTTCCGGCCTAAAAATAATCTTCTATGTCGAGATGTCTTCGTTAGAAAACGATCTTCTCGTGGCGTGGTCTTAATCTAGGACTGTCAGCGACGTTCACTTTTGCTGTAACCGATTCCCCGGGTGACTAATTACCGATTCATAACGATTGAAATGTCAAATCACGTCTCTTGCTGACATACCGGTCGTAAGCATACCGACGGCTATCCGAAGTTGCTCCTATGTCATTCCTGGTCGCCTTAATACCCATAATAGATTTTCATTAATTTCTGTGATTTTAATTCAGTTTCTGATTTTACGATAACAGAGATGTGCGATTGTGTGCCCTTTGCGTCAAGCTGAAGGATATTGATTTTTTGGGCAAGTGCGGCACGTGATTTTCGTTCCACCAATTTGCAATATTTTTGTGCGTAAAAAGTCGAGTCTTGGTGTTATCTACTTGACGCAGTTCTACACTACGAACATGTTTCAATGACATTTATTTATAGGAGAAAACTGAATGCGTAAAAGCGTCCCAAACTGTTTTCCTTCAGTATATAATAATATTGATATGTGGGTAGACAAATTCTTGTCTGTCGTTGACGCTCAGGTAACCTGTCGTCTTTGTAATATGTCATTATTTTTCCACAAATATCTAGAAAACGCTATTCTAAACTCCTCTCAGTACTTTGATTATAAATATCATTACACCACTGAACGCATTAATTCACGATATCATGATTATAACGGATACGATAAAAAGTATATATACTTGTGTTAACTTTTATAAGAAGATCATATAACCCCATGTATTTGTATACAGCAGTAATTTGCGAATCTGTACATGTAGTATCTCATCTTAATCATTGCCTTTGTCATGTATTTGTAATTTCATGTACATTCACATGGGCTTCAGCGCCTTCTGAGTTCAAATAAACTCAAACAATATGTTTTTACCAATAATTTATTTCTAGAAATAACAATAAATATGTATACAAGTTTACTAAATCTAAATTAAAAAAACGAAGTACAAAAAAATAATAAAAGTCCAATGTAATGTATTACAATAATAGAGCGTGAAATTCACATGCAGTCAAACTTGTGTTAACAGTCACTTCCGAATAAAGGTCGCCCTATGAATAAAGGTCGCCCTATGAATAAAGGTCACCCTATGAATAAAGGTCGCCCTGAGAATAAAGGTCATTCTTTTAAAACCGTCATTAATTATTTAGAACAAAATGACCCCCGAATAATGACCACCTGTCAATAGAGACCACATTTTGTCTTTCCCAAGGGTGGCCTTTATTCACAGGCTCGACTGTATACAAATATATACAGAATAATTAGTATACTAACTAAGGTCACAAAGACAATTTCTTAAAGGGGCATACCCTACAACTTGGTGCATCTAGAATCAAGACAAAATGATGATAAATTAGAAGCTTGTAAAGAAAAAAGCCGACGAAGAAGGTTTCAGCCCAAAATTCATCCAATTAAAAATAAAATCACAAAAATATTAGTTTCCATAAAAGATCGGAAACTCTTTGGAATTTGTTTTACAATTTTTGGGTGGAAGTGATTTATTATTCATAGCTATGATTTTTGTGGCTAGTATTTTATGACCCAAGTTCTTGCAATTATCCATTATATATTGTTTTACATATACATCTAACACATTTTTACACTTTCACAGAATGTTTGTCGGTTGTAGGGTATGCCCCTTTAAAATAAAACTTATTGTCGCGTAGACAATGCCTAAAATTTAAATTGTTCCGTTAAATTAACAAAAATATAATAACCTCACATTGGTAATTAGGATTTATATATTTCAATTGTGGTGTAATAATATAATAAGTAGAAATCTGTTCAGGCGTTTAGTATTTTTACATAGTAATTGAAATTATATATTTGTATTCGCGATTTCGTCCAATAACATGTATACAAGACTTAAAAAAGAGGAATACACCAGAGAACAAATGCATTTCTTTTTTCCTTTTTCTCTTTTGAAAATTGATAAAAAGGTGCTATTCAGCGTGTACACATACATGTAACAAGAACAAACATACAATGTAGTTCAATAAATAATTTATAAAAAGTAAATGGATATAATAATTTAAAAAGAAAGTACCATTGACTGAGTTCGAACCACTCACACCTGCTTCATTTTGTAAAACTGTACATGCCACCTTATCCAATACACCATGACTCTAGTTCAAGTGAATGACACTTTACTAGGGATTTAAAATGATTTGGGCAATCAATTAACAGTGATTACCTTTACAATGGTATCGTCCAATATTCGACCTTGACTATATGAAAATTGAACAATAGAATTAATTATTTATAAATCATTCTCCACGATCATTTAACTTGTGTTCATAGTCATTAAAAGTTTGTTTTAGCGTCCATTATCATGGAGTGGCTTAAATTACACAAACATTTTACGGAATAATAAAACATGCTTAAACACAAAGAAGTAAATGTACTAATTTATAAAACGACACAACAATATATATTTTCTCCAATGACGATATGAGTGCGCGATAGGTGAAGTAAAATAGATATGAAACAAACATGATATAAAACATGAGTACCTGAAATAGTGAGAATGAATAAAATGAGATGGTTTACAGATGGATAAGAATGGATGAACACATCGATAAGAGAAAAGAATTGACAAGATCGACTGGGAAGAATTATGGTAAGCATACAACACACGACACTAGACATCTATACATGGATCAGACGGCCTTGCGACATTCAAATGACCAACGCCACTCGTAATTATACAGCATTCCTGAAAGTCTCTGTCCATACTGTGATGTGATGTATCACCTTATTGTACAAATGTTAGAATTTATCATAGTTTTACAATATAAAATTTTCGCTTCGGTAAACATTGTGTAAGGAGTGGAACGCTCTTCTAACAAATTGAGGTTGGTTTAGGATAATTCATTTCAGAACTCAAACTCAGAAGTAAAGATCTCCCTTCATACGACACATTAAGAAAAAAACGCTGTTTAAGTAGTACTCATGTTGCGTTTACTGAAACTGATCTTGTGTTTGTTTGACGTAATCATTCTAAACGTATAGATCATGCTTTGACTTGGGCCTCGATGATTGACGTGTTGAAGTCTTTACTAAAACTGCAAACATCTCGTCTGAGTTGCTTCTAATATAAATGAGAGACGTTTCATGATAAAATTATTTTTTATCAATGTTATTACCTTGTTATGTAACAAGAATTTTTTAAGTACTGAAAATACTCCAGGAAGCAGAACTTAATAGAGCTGCAGTGCAACATGGAACGGGAACCGGTTTAACAGTTGCATGGAAGATTTAGAAAACTAAGTGTTGATTATTTGTATTATCCGGAAGGATGGAAGGGTAAGACCCGCCGCGACCATCTTAAATGGTACTGGAATGATTAAATAAATCTTCTTAAATAGTACTTTGATCCGTATCAAACTTCATGCACGCCGAGGGAGTGACGACGATGGAAAACCGAACGATCGTTCAGTTTCAAAAGGAAAACGTTTCACTGCGGTATCACTGATATATGTACACTGAACATTCATAGAGGAGAACATGGCCTTGCTTGCATAGAAGTGTCAATGTAATTTATAGAAGCGATTATTGCCCGACAAATCTGGTGCAGCACTTGTTGTCTCGAGTAGATCACAGGCACCAGTGTGGTAATTCACACCAGCACATTTAGCCGTTGCCTTGCACAAGGCACAACAGTGCATACCTGAAGTAGCACTTATTGATGCCAGGATATTTCCGGTTCCTGTTTGATTAGCGACCATCTCAAATGGTACTGGAAAGATATAACAAATAATATGATTTAGTAATGTCTATAGAAATGAGTGATTGAAATAAAGAATAATTCCAAAAAAATGCTGTATGACGTCGGGGTGTTCAATTTTATCCATTTGGGTTGAATGCAAATTCCATCCTGAAAAGGTCTTCCTGTTGCACCATCGTCATATGTAACAGTAGGAACAATAAGTCCACATATAGATTGGTTTCAATGGCGATAATAGGTAATACGAACGACGGTCAGTATATTCATCATACCTGTATCTGGTATTTCTTAACCACGCTGAACTAACCTGTTCCTTATAAGTTCACGATTTTTCCTGGACGGTATTCTAACCAGTATTTACTTACCCTTCCACAAGGAATCGTCAACCTCGACATTGTTGTCAAATTTTCAAGGAAGGATACGACCCGCCGCGACCGGAAATCGAACCGGGATCGTCGGGTTTAAAATCCAGCACACTAACTACAGGCTGTGACCGCTTACAAAACAAGTCAAAACACATATATACGTATATATATACAGAGTATATGTTTTATCTACGATCGTACAATATTAATTTATGCAGGTCATTGTACAGTCAATTTAAAATCAATCATTTTTTCTTACCCTTCGAGTTATCACTTCCGTACACCTGAACTTCGCACAAATGTAGATAATTGCGACCAAGAATATTTATTCGAACCCAACGTCCATGTACTGTTGGTGTCATGTAAAACGTGTATGTTGATCCAATAGCGCCCGGATGAGAACCTCGTAATACATAATCATTGGTGTTGCGTCCATATCCAATATACAACTCCACATCCGTCAGTCTCGAAGCTGCGTTTACACATACATGTACATGTATATAACAAGTCAAATAGTTTCTGCAGCAAGATAATTTTTTTATTGACTTTTAATATAGAAACAACTACAATTCTGAGGTACTGCTTTTCATTAACAATATCTTAAATAGTATCTAGACATAAAAGGTATGTGCTTCGAAGTGCTGCGTTAGTCTGGTTCTCATCATTATTACAGAATGGTGAGCTATAAACTTGAAGACGAAAGCCAGACTGAAACATTTAGCCAATCAGGTATTGATGCTATAGGTCATGTGCCCCTACAGAGAGAAATTACTTCAAGCATTTCAATATACCTCCGGCCTCGGGGTCGCAGGGTATTATGTAGCACATGGTTAGTGCATGTAATAAAGGGTCTAATTGGGGAGGATTGGAAGCCGTAGCAATAAGCTCATCAACAGTTTTTGCTGAAGTAAGTCGTCGATCTGAGCGCGCTTCAAATCGAAAGCGCTTTCAGTAAAATTATTGTAAAGTTGTTGCTATTAAGCTTGGTGGCGGGATTCCTCCCGAAAGTGGTCATTTTTTAAAGAAATTTTGCATGAACATTGGCTAATGCAGAAATGATACATGCAAATGCTCAGTATTTCCACAGAAACCGCTATAAAGCGCCACCTAGCAGAGCGGTATGTTTTTCGTTGATTTTCGCGTTAATACATGTATTGCTCCAATAATTTTGTAAACAGACAATATATTTACTTTGCTGCAAATCGTACTCATTTCCAAGTCTAAAAAAATCAAGAAAGTTTTATTTTGCCGCCAATAAATCTTAAAACTCTGTAAGGCTGGCATTTTACAATGCCAAAATTGAGTCATTTTACTCTCATTTTATTGGCATTTTGAAAGGTGATTTTCTCGAGTTGAAAATTGGTGATCATCGGCAAAAACTGTGGAATTATTATACCAAATATCATGTCGGTGGCTTGAATGATCGCTTATGTAAATGCACTCAAATGCGTTTTTATTTACAAAGACTGATATCATTTCATAGTTAAGATGTGTTTACGTTTTTTGTTTTGCCACACTTTAAAAATCAAATTGTGCGCTGTCACCATCTGGTGCTTACATTGATCATAACATTTTTAATTTCATTTTTATTACTAAAGGAAAGGTCCAAACAGGGTTCATTTGCGTAAATTTTTACAAGCTTGTAGGAAATATGTGGGCTTCCCAATAAGTCGGACACCATTAAGGTGTTTGATAAAAGCCTAATATATATGTCAAGATAGTGCACACAGCTAGGTTGTATCGTTTATTAATTTAAAGCTATTATTAGAAATCTCAAAAACATATAAAATCATACACCAACTGTCTTTCTTTGACACACTAACAAATGCTAGCATATCGTAAAATACTGTACTGAACTTCCAACCAATTTAAGTATTTATAAAGCCAAAACTGAGATTAGCTATCATCAACAGGTCACCTGGGAAATACTGGTATTGGTCTAAACTTCCAACCAATATTCAGACCAAGAAATTAGGTCAAAGGTGAGAACAGACAGCTACAAATAACCACAAAATGGTTGACGGATTATTTGTAAGAATCTAGAAACTATTAGTAAGTTTCGGATTAATTTGGCTTGTCTAATGAACGGATAAATAAAAATAGATTTTTTATTTGAATAAATCTATAGATTTATCTTTGTGATTTACATACAAGTTGATTGCGCTTTTTTTCATTTCACAAAATCTTTAAGTGATTTCGGCATTAATTCCCTTTTATCTTTAGCCAAAATATCAGCTTTAATGCCCTTGAATCAACAAAATAACAATCAGTAAATCCATACTAATATCAATAAATTGAACATTAAAACGGGACAAACAGTCTCTGATAATACCTGTTTTACGCAGCCGATGTTCAGTCAAAAGAAGTTATATGATCTTTAAGGCAACTTTTGACAAGTTAGTAGTTCCGAAGAACAGCAGTGCCATAAGAGCTTAATTTCGTTTGATTAATGCACTAAGACCCGACAATCTTTGTAATGTCAACAATAATAAATCATACCACAGCAATCCATCCTGTTGTATAACTTTATGCTTAGTATGTTGTATATATCACCAAGATCCACTTCCCACCAGGGTTTTACAGCCGATTTAGTATGTGCACACGTATTATGTTTTACATTCTGGCTTAGCTTTCCATCAACTGCTTTACTTGCTTTATAAGGAGCATAGGTACTTATTTGATAAGCAGTTTTTCCAAGTGCAAGGTTAACAAGACCTCAAATGAAATAAAAGGAAGATTAATCGTTAATTCCGACCATCCAATCTGAAAGCATTGACAAAGATTACATACCAAACAATATGATAGAAGTTATTATTACTATTCATTATTTTATGTATTAATATTGGGTTCATATCAGATATAAACAGGATTTCAGTCATTTAGTCATTCAAAGGTTAGATTCATTGGGTTGAAGGCGTTTTTCAACGACATTTCAATTATATACGACTGCTATTTGTCTACTGTTAAACGGCCCAATCGATAGCTACATGGTCTTTTCAAGATCGTTCTAGAGAAAGATGAGAGAAGATACAGGAGAACTGGACGTTTGTATTCCTTCTTTTATTTCAAGTAGTTTCGTGGTTCCTTACCATGCCCGCTCTAAAGCACCGATACACACAATGCCCTTCAGCATCTAGACACATTACGTGACTCGGCATTTTATCTCGGGACACTGAAAAAGCGACCCTGCGAATGTCGAATGGCGGAATAGAGAATCGAACCCACGACCTGTCGTTAAGTAGTTCAACGCGTAGCCTAACCACTGGATAGGCGATCATCCTGCAATCACTTCACAACATTAAATGTAATGACGTAAATATATACCAAAGTATATGAGACATTATAAAATACAAAGGAAAACTAAGTATTTCGAAATAATAAAAATATAATCACAAAATGCTCGAACAAATACCGTACTCAAAATATACAAACCATTTGATAAAGATAAGCCGCACAAAAATATGAATAAGATCATCTTGTCCATTTGTTGTTCCTCCCAAGTTGGAACGTTTTGTTCTACCTGAGAATCTGGAATTCTACGTCCAGTGAATCTAATTTCACTTTTAACTGGGCACATCTGCAAAGGCATTGTACACTTAATTGCGTCGATACGCTTTTATTTTCTTGACAACGTTATCTTGCATTATTTATCATTGTTTATAAGTTTTCAATCTGAAATGCTGATTTACAAGAATTATGATTATACTTTATGCTTTGACATCAATGTAGACGCGTAATGGAAATCAAATTACGTTGATGGCTTACTAGAATTAATGTGTATGTTCACAAACAGAGTATTATGATATATGATAATCGGGACTTTGGCGCATAGGGGGCTAACGCGTTGCACGGACCAAAAACACGTTTATCATGTTTAAGGTCTGATTTAGACTTGAATGCATGTAATATTTGAATTTGTATTTAATCTAAAAAAATAAAACTATTTACGTAGGCGGAAGGTTAATGGAAGCTCGTCGGTATGTAGGAAAAGTTTTTCCGACCAACTGTTGAGTGTTCGTACCGAACAACAAAAAATAAAAAATAAATTTTCAAACCAACCAGCATGTAACGTATGTTAACTAGCGCCACTAAACCACTAAATAAAGGCGTTAAAGGCTTGTGTTAATAGATATATTTTCTACTTTCTTTGTATTAAAAGCACTGTTTGATGTTATTTCTATGAACACTGTGATTTAATCGGGAACCATCTAAATAAATCAGTACTTCTAAATGACAAGCACTGTATATCATATGGTACTATAGGTAGCAGTGATTTACCCCGAGAAGTCACTCAAATAATGAATTATTTCTAGCCGTTTCAATACATTTGGAGACGTTTGATCATGTAATTATCAAGTCCAAACTTCTCATACGAAGCGAAACAAAACATTCACTAAGCAGATGAAATAAACAATTTTAATGAAACATATGATTTAAACTAATTTTACAAATGCAACAAACCTCATAATATGTCAAACCAAATGGTTATATATAATGTACATATATTTAATTTAAAGGACACGTAGTTCTAAAGACTATAGAAATTCATTTTAAGTAATAACCAAGTCAGCAAACTTACGTTTGCCCAACGAAGTTCGTTCAGTTGGCCAAAGGTTGGAATATGGCATGGGCCCAATGAGTTTTCCTCGTTGTTGCACCATTGGACCAATCATTGGCACAACGTTGGTAATTTTTTTCGTTGAGCCATCCTTTAACCAATGCTGTGCCAACCATCACCCTATTAAAACCTAACATTGGCACAATGATGTTACATCGTTGACCCAATGCATATGTTAAAATAGCCTTTATCATTGGGTCATCATTGGACCAATGTTGTGTCAATCTCCCCCCAACGTTGGAGTTTGGTTGGATTTGCAAACCGTTTAGACGTCAAAACCCGACGTCTAGCCGACGTCAGGATCCAACCAAAACTGACCAGTTTCCAACCGAATCCGACCAGTCTCCGACCATATCTGACCAAAGCCCGACCGTTTTCCAACCGAAATCACACCACTTCTGATCGAAACCTGACTAAACTGCCCAGTTGCAAACCAAAATCCCATTACCTCTAACCAAAACATGCCCGGTTTCTAACCAAAATACGACAAGTCTAATGTGTTTATTTTTAATTAAAATTTAGATACTTGTACTTTGGGGGGGGGGGGGGTATCATGAGGGAAAAGACGATGTATATGTACAGAAATATTATTTTCATTATTATATCTATTAAACATGGTTATCTAATTCGTTGCATTCGTGACAACAAACGCACCATAACACAGACAAACACATCCCTATAACGCACATGTGCGTGTACATGCGTGTACATGGCATATATTATCATACTTTGTGAACAACAAGTACGGAAAAAACTTTTCGACCTGCTAACAACAACAAATTTATTGTGATAGATATAGAAATGGACGCCATCTTTGAAAGAGGCACCGACTCAGACCCTCATATGCTAGTTTCATATCTGAAATAGTTCGCTCCCATTGACCTGTGTTATTCATTGGTGTAGCGCAATCTTACTGAACATAATACGATGTCAACTGACGATCATCAACTGCCAATTGTGAGATAATGTCTTTAAAATGTCCCCTATCATAGTTGTAAAGCATACACTGTTATATAGTGAAACACTCATTCACCAATTGATTTCATATTGACTTCGTTATTAGGCATCGAACGTAGACAATCATTGGCACAGTGTCAATTATAAGATTGCATACGTTGTGTCAACATAAAAAAACTTTAAATTCACATCGTTAGAGGTCTATCATAGTCTGCGCGTCTCCCACCTCCTCCACATATGTCGGGGCATATCTAAGTGCAAGTCCAATTGCATGATATAAATGATGTCCATTTCTGGAACATCCTTCTTCCCTGTTCTCATTGCACTAGCTGAAATGAAAAACAAACATGGTAAAACAAAAGAAATAAACCAATGCATTTTTGCATAAACATAAGACAAACATACAACCATTCATACAGAGCACACCATTCAACGTTGAAAAGAGTGGAACCCGCCTCCGAGGTCAATTACGGGACTTCAAATCTCTGTACCTTATCACTGATAGAGGGTCGTGGGTTCTAGCCCCGCTATACTGACAATGTCTCTTTATGTGAGAAAGTAAACAATTACTTACAGAGGATGGGAGTTTAGTATAGGTTCTTCCCAGGCACAATTAATGGTTAGATGAACTGTCCGCCTCATATGACTCTGACTGTCGAAAAGGGGCTTAAAACTCGATATAAACAAAACAAAAAACAAATAACAAGAGAGACATGATGGCCCTTTATCGCTCACCAGAAAAAAGACAAATTACAATGTCAATTGACCCCGGGGCCAGGATTTAAACAAACTTGCTAGAGATCTACTACTAGTAGTCAATGCTTCACACCAAATATTATAGACATTGCAGTTTCTGTCAAGAAGATTTTTTTTTTAAATTCCTATATTATGCCTATAGAACTAAAATCCAGTTACTCCCGGGGCGGAGTCAATTAAGTCGCAGGGTCAAATTTTGAACAACCTTGGTAGAGGTCCACTAGAAAATGCTACACACCAAATATCTTAGCTCTATGCCTTGTGTTTTTTTTCCTATAAAAGCCTGTATAAAATAGAGTAAACCCCGGGTGTGGCCAATTTTGACCCAGGGCCTAAATTTGAACGCACTTGGTTGAGGTCCACTAGAAAATGTTACATACTATAACGCTTAGCTCTAGTCCTTGTGGTTTTGGGGAAGAAGATTGTTTTTAATATTCCTATATAAGCTTATTTAAAACAGAGTTAACCCCGGGGTGGGGCCAATTTTGACCCCAGGACCATAATTCGGACAAACATGGTAGAGGTCCACTAGCTGATGCTACTCAATAAAGTATCTAAGCTCTATGCATTGTAGTTTCTGACAAGAAGATTATTTTTAATTTTCCTTATATAAGTCTATGTAATAACAAGTTACCCCTGGGGCGGACCCCAGGTCCATAATTTGAACAAAATTGGTAGAGGTCCACCAGACAGTGCTACACACCAAATTTCAAAGCTCTATGTCCTGTGGTTTCGGACAAGAACATTTTTGAAGTTCTTCCTTTTGGATGCCATGGCAATCAAGAGTTTTTCATGAAATTCTTTGAAGTACTTTGGTACTTTTGAGTTTCATGCAAGGAACATCCCTGTAAAGTTTTGTTGAAACTGACCAACTGCTTAAGACGGAAATGTTGTTTAAAGCAAATGTTGACGGAGGGACGGGCGTACTAACGATAGGATACTTAAGTGGCTTTCACATGTTAAAATTTGTTAAAAGTTAGCCACATAAACTCGATTTTAGCCACATAAATCCACTTATGGATATTTTTTTATAAGAGACTCCGGTTAAACAAGGAGTCCTAACCCTTACCCTAGAGCCACCACCACCCAATTTGTTTGTACGCACAGACTGACGGACGGACGACGGACAACACGCGACCGCAATAGCGCACCATAAGGAAAGCTAAAAAGGGTGATTTCTGTATGAAAAAGTAACTGCATGATTTACTTCAACAACCTTTAAAAGACACGAAATTAATCCCGACTACATTACTCTATAACTTAAAAGGGTTATATTTACTTACGAAAAATACACGCTTTGCGACAACAATTTAGACCTGGGCTTAAAACGAGTTTTCGTCCATTTATGTACCGTCGGATTTCAACATAAATACATGGATTTTGTCCTAAGAAATTGGTCAAATAAGAAGGAGATACTTACGATCTAACTTTTCGTGGAGCTCTACACCAACAAAATGGTTAGTAATTTGTGAATATTTGGGTATCTATTTCAATGCGATCTTCACCGTTTCACAATGACGGCCATCTTGCGCGCGACCACGTGATCGCTACACAACGCTTTAATTTACGGAGTCCAGACCCTTCTATTTGAGTGACCCTGATTCATTCAAAGTTCGCAAAATTATTTTCAAAATGTACCAAAACATTAATATATAAAGGAAGCTAGTTAACACTATCATATTACAAGTATATACATACTAAACATAGCAGTACATTAACGTTGTCTTTAAAGATGACGCTGACTCAAATTAGGAAGCAAGAAGATCTAAAAATTATAAAACCACCAACGTGTAGGATAAGACGTCTTCTTTTTAGTGATAGCAGAGACTTAGATAACATAATTAATTTTATCTATGTCTCTGATGATGGGTCTAAAAAAGTTTTCCAATAATGAGAAAATATACTATTGGTTTATTTTGCAGCTAAACTTCACTAAAGTAATATATGCTATATATCATGCTGTAAAGCTTATTGTGATCGATTTAAAAAGTTGAAAATAAAAAGAAAGTATACTTATAACAGATTGAAAAAAGCCCTATATACTAGTAATCTATTGCTGCGATTTTTGCATCGATCCCAAGTGTGACAATTTGGCCTAACATACTGATAAGTTGGTTGACGAACTAAACAAGAGTTACTCCCTTTGAAATTCAGGGGCGGTGGCTACACACGCAGTGACATGAGCCCAAAAAACATCATTACAGAACTGAGTATGTTTCGTCTGTGCCAGTAGCAGTATGAAACACCGGCCATACTTCGCACGAATAGTTTAAAGGTAATACTAATGTATCAACTAATCCACTATTGACTTACTATAATCAGCATTTATCTGCTTAGAACTGTTGTTTATTCTCTCCACTGTTGCTAGTGAGTCCATGCTGTATAAAATTACTAGATTACAGAAAAATACCTTCCTTTCATCGATCCATATATATATATATATATACATAGTAACCAACCTGCTAGAAAATTAGAGTGACCCTTGTCAGCACCGTGTCCAATTTTTCATTCAAGCCAGATCCAAACATGTGATTAATTACTGCCTGGATGGGGGTTTAATTGACCATTAATAAGATTAATGTGGAATAGAAGTATAAACCCCTTTCAAAATTACTATAAATAGAACACTGCATATCATTATCTGACCAGCGCGAGAGCTGGAGGCAAAACATTCCACTGATAAGCCATAAACCAAGTAGAAAATCATTAGGCAAGATCATTAGATAAAATAATTTAGCGTGAAAATGGCTAGTTCTGTTGATTTTAAGTAGTTACAAATGTCAGAATATACTTCAAAATTATCTGCATCAGATTTAACAAAAACATATTTTATAATTTACTATCTCTTCAGTATTTTTAAACTTCTGTCAGGTCCATAAAGTATTAAATCATTACCAGAAATTGGCTATCCAAACATCTATTATTATTTTGCTTAAATTACCAGTTTTTATTCAAATCAGAAGATTAAACGCTAGATTGTTAGTGCAACCTCCCTACAACAGCCACTAATGGGAAGGACAGCAATGGCTGTTGTAAGGAGGTATATAGCTGTTGTTAAGGGACTGAAAATAGAGTAAAACATCAATTTTGGATGCTAGTATAATGGCTGTAACAGGGATGTGGCTGTTGTTTTAAAGTGATCATTTATGGACGTAACACCGAATAATAGATGTATAGATAACAGTATTTTGTTTGTAGCCATGTGCAGCAAGTTATGTTCTGTATGATACTGTAGCATAGGTGTGAGAGTGAACAAAGATCATACATTAATTTCATAAATAAGCTTCTAAAATAGCTAACATTGGAATACTAACGTTTTTTTAGCAAATATAATGAATATAAAATAACAACTTTCTTGTTTATTTATTTTGTTTCACAGACACACAGCACCAGACTCATTTCAATATTTTACTATAGAAGGAAGTAAGTTGTAGAGGGTTCATATTATGACAACAATATCATCTAGAAGATTCACTTGACATACAGCCATGTTAGTCTCTAGGATTAATTAGTTTCACATTCGACCAATAATCTTTCAACGTGTATTCTTACATGTGAAGGTTTTTCTTAACACGTCCATGTCTTAAAATACTACTAAGCTGCTTTCTTCCTTTGGTGAAAGAAGGTATTTTTAAAACTACGCCCTATTGATGCCATATTTTATGCAACCAGAAATCCCTTGTCTGCCAGAACTTCGATCATCTCCAAGCATAAAAATGTCTATATATCCTGATTTTAATTTTATTTCTTTATCAGTCACCTTTCCGCACCAACCAGGTGATCCCACCTGCTAGTGATATCGATATTAGATACTTTATTGTATTATGGTCAGGTTTGAGCCCGCGCTGTCCGATATTTATGCGTTCAGTAAAAGAAAT
The DNA here is from genome assembly GCA_964023205.1 of Lutraria lutraria. Lineage (NCBI taxonomy): Eukaryota > Metazoa > Mollusca > Bivalvia > Venerida > Mactridae > Lutraria > Lutraria lutraria. The sequence goes on from OZ026841.1 coordinate 35,201,919, forward strand.
CAAAGCGGTTTATAGCAGACACACATTTCTTATAGTCAGGTTAAAAATATGGGTGTATTGGATCTGGCAACAACTCTTCTGCCCATCATATTAAAGTCCCATTAGTGTTTTGAATGTTACTATTAATACATAGAAAGATGTCTTATCATGCAGTGAAACTGACTTTTATTTGCAATAAAAACATTCCGAATTTTAAATCTAGAAGTTATTATTATAATAGAAACGTAGCATTGCAAAAATAATAAAAAAAACATCTGACAACATTTTTAAAAGATGTTCTAAAGAAAGGCATTAGGTAGAGCAAATAAAATATACATGTATTTCTTATATTTTTACTATCATCTAATCTAATGTTCTGTTAAACAGAATTCGAAAAGCTAATGGGTCTTAAAGGTTTTGTTAAATTATCTCCAGAATAAGCTATGATTAACATTTATGTAATGCATTGATTAGTACACTATTCACATTGACAACAGTTAAACTGTACTGTTTACACTACTGGAGAGCTTTCTACCTCCACTGAATTATTCATGACTGATCTAGAAATGACCTGTGATTTTGAAAGGCATCTTATATTTCATTGTGTCCAGTTTGGTTTCAAATATATGTTGCATTCAAAATGGTTAAACAATCAATACTAAAATGTCTGTACATAGTAATAATAATCGGTTTAAGATAGAATTTATTAATTTAAAACATCTATAAAACTAAGTTTGAACAACAACAACTCCTACAACAACATAGTATTAACTTGACGATAATAATATGTAATAATAATATAATAATAAATAATATTTTTATTATTATTATCAGCATCATCAAATCTAGCTATTATTTTTATTATAAATACATGTGTATATATATAGTTATAATCATGATTATCATCAAGATCATCATCACCATCATCGATCACCATTATCGTCGTTCGAAAGTGTTGACATTGTGCTAACATTGGCCCAATGTTATCGTGAAATTGGTGGCCTACGATTTTCACAACCATTTTCCGACAGTTTGACCAATAATGTTGGGTCAACGTAGGGCCTACTATACGTCGCACCGCCAACAGTGACATCGCGCCAACGGTACAATCATTAGCTAACGTACGTTGGTCCAATGTCAGTAGGATGGTTAATTGGGATCCAACTTCATAAATTTGCTGTGGCCTGTCATCTGCTTCAATTTTGTTCGTTTTTAAGTATTAATTACTAGAACATGAATTCACTGCGGCCATCTGTGTCCAGTCGTCTACCTTAATTCTGATCATTTTAATGCAATTAACAATTACATAAATTTGCTGCGGCCGTCTGTTGAATGTTATCAGCTGACTCAATTCAGTCAATTGTGTTAATTTTTAAGTAACAATTACATGAATTTGCGGTGGCCGTCTGTGGCCTGTCATATATCTTAATTCAAATCATTTTAAAATAAATAAGCATGAATTTGCTGTGGACATGTTCTGCCTCAATTCTGTTTACATTTTGAGAGATAAAAACTGTGGCTATTTTTAACTGGTGAAAATAGCATGAATCAGTTAATTGTGGCCATCTGTGACCTGTCACCTGACTGAATTCTGGAGTATTATATTTATAAATAGCCTGAATCACTATGGATATTATGATCCATCATGCACGTACCTGGTTTAAGTCTGGTATTTTTTAAGTAAAAATTCTACGGATATATAATTGCCATTATTTTTGCCAGATTTAAAGGTTCATTAACGTACGATTTAGTTACTATCAAATACTAAAGAAAATTTAGTTCCGCTCTGTTATATCTTACAACATATTTTGCTTTTTTTTGTATAAATATTACTTTGGAGCGCTTTTGACACCATAGATATTTGGCAAAATACATGTATGGGGGCATTTTTAACTTACTTGCATAATTTTAAGCATATAAGAGCATGATGGGTTCAATCAGGTATAGTTTAATTGATTTGTTCAATATTGATACTCAATAAAACTACCTGTAATAAACTACCTGGTTCAATCAAATAATGAACATATTTTTCCCGTTTACTTCTAAACCGAGTTTCAATTAATAGTACTCTTCTGTAATTTGACGTGATAATAGGAAATAGTTAGATCATGGACTTATATATGTATGTAAATAAGTCCTTGGTTTGATAATTTTATGATCCATGCATATATAGAGAAAGAACATTTCTAGCCTATTCATTTACGTCATAATAAATACCAACTGGCATTTCCCAAATTATTTGAAGATTTTAATTAATAAACTATGTAACGTTCGGCTATCAGTAAACAGTTTATTTCACCTTTTTTGTAAGGGCGATAACTTTCATCGACTACAGAAAATAGTGGTATGGTACCGTCCGTCCGGACATGTAAATAAGTGGATGGGTTTTAGTCTTTACCCGAAGAGCAAAATTTTCGCGGAAAATTTACCGGAACTTGGAGAGTATTTGCAATTTTTGTAAGTTGTTGCTTTGATTTTGTAATTACTCTTTACTAAAATGATTTACCTTCTTCTTTTTTAAGATTCATCAATTTGTAAATGCATGCGTCTTTGTTGTGTTTGTTTTATGTACTTATTTACTAATGGTCCAACTGCTAGTCTAAGGCTGAAAATAAAAATAAGTTTGTTTGGAGTGTACCTACTCATGAATGCTAGCAAGGACTTATATATATGTATATAAGTCCTTGATGCTAGCATATAAATACATTGTAGTCTAGATTAAATTTTGGGAGGCATTTTTTAAATCTTTTTTATTCTAGGTTAGAGCACTCCAAATTAACTTATTCAGCCTAAAGTAATTACTGGTAAAAAAGTTACATTAATTTAAATAAACATGCTTTTGCTCCCAGATATTATACCACAGGAGCCTGTTATTCAATAAAAAAAAAATTATACTCAATAAAAAATTAACTGTTTTTTTTTTTCTATACATAGGTAATTTTTTATTGAGTATAATGTTTTTTGATTGAATAACAGGCTCCTGTGATTATACTAATAAAATAACAAAAGGCACTTAAGAAAATAAAGATTTCTTTTTTCAACAGTTTTGTATTAATTGTGTTGTGCTCAAAATTCTGCATAATAATTAAAAAAGTTTTTTTCATATATTAAAGACATTCTTGTGCACTAAAATTACAAATATCATTTTATCTGCATATGACAAAGATAGCAATGTCTCTGATAATACTTAAGAATGTGCATAATGTCTAGTTAAAAAGTTGCCATCCGTAAAATCAATAATTTTCAGGGATTTTTGGGGGCGATTTTATTGCCGAAATTTGGTCATATTCCAAATGGAAAATAGTATCTTTTTTCCCATTTCACAGACAAAAATTCCATATAAAAAAATAAATAAATAAAAATAATTTCATAAGGTCACATCACTAGTTGTAGTAAATACCTTATTCTGCTACTGTTCTATGGGAGAATAAGTAGAATAAGTTGAACATTATTGCAAAAATTGTAGTTCCTAATTTCGATTAAAACACCGCAAAATTCCCAATCCCAAGGGTATGGGTCATATTCCCAAAATACAGAGAAAAACCCCTGATTTTGCAGTTTTGTCATCTTTTTAAAATTTTCATTTTGAGAGATAAGCACTGTTTAATTTAACACATGTTAATATTTACATGGGTGTGACAACTAATTGTGCTAAATATCCTTTAGCATTACTGCTAAAAAAAAAAAATTGAAATGCATTAACAAACTGCACCCTTTTACATTAATGTATTTCTTTGTTACAATTTAACTAGCCTAGCTTAGAACTGGGTGTAATGTTGGGCTATTTGGGTTAATTCTTTAAACAACAATGCATCCATTATTTAATATACAATGTATACATAGCAAAGAGACACTGTGTGCATGCTCTCAGATTACAATACAGTATGATGATTGACATAGGGAGGTGGAGCTAACTAATTGTATAATGATTAAGTTTAGTACAATATATGACATCTCTCTTCCTCCTAAGAATTAAAAGTCTTTTAGTATAACAATAAAATACTTTAATTATCTCCGAAATGTTAGACCAGGGAATGGCTAGACAATTATTTCATGTAAAAGTTCACACCTGCCATCAGTTTTAGGGATCATATTTCAACACTGCAGGGGTCACTCTTGACAGCATATTATGATAACATTTCCAGTATGGGGGAAATAGGCTATTTTGTCCACAGAAATGTTCTGTTAATTGAATAAAATTTTCAGCTAAGCAAGGTAAACAATGAAGTATAAAACAATAGACTTTCAAGTGTTCATGAATTTGTGATTCACAAACTATTTGTTAATAAAGTGTAAGCAAATCTGTGTTTATGATCAAAGCCTGTATTTTTTTATACTCTATTGATACAAAGTGATGTTTTTCAGGATCAGTGGTTACTAGAAGATATTTTTGTTAAAATTAATCACATTTTATTTTGCAGGTGTTTTTACCTTTTATCAGTTGGATATTTCATGTATCAAGATGTCAGAAATATTTCTTCAGGCAGATATTTGTGATCTTTTAAACAATCGTTTCATAGTAATCATTGGGGATTCAAGTAAGTGTTTTTACGTAAGTCTACCTTAATTTACTGTTAATCATTATAAGTTTTGATCTTGTAGAAATTAGTAAAAAAAAATTGCTGAATGAGGTTATGTACGTGTCTCTTGGAACAAAATGAGTTCCTCATGAGTCTCTACAAAAATAACAATATTCTTACATAATAGATGCTTTTGATTTTCTTGTTTTCACTGTAGCAAGACATTATAGTATATTAAATTTACTTAGCTGTGAGGCCTTAAAATGCCTACAGATGTATGGGCTACATATACTTTGCACCCACTCAGGGTTTAAACTTGCAAACATCAGATCTGCTGTAAATTTAATGCTCTGCTAAATGGCTGGAGAGATTGTCACTTGATGTGATGTTTACAAGAGTAACTGTACTTTGTTTTAATTAGTGGTGCAATTTATAGGTTTTATTTAAATATCAAAGACTGATTAACAAATTATTGATTATTTGCGATAAACCTATATAATGATTTGATAGTTTATCTATCAGTACTGATCAGCCATCTACTGGTTACACTTTATGAATGTACTACTTTATAAAGTTATACTCCTATCTCAATATGGTAATGGGTTAACATTTGCGTTGATGATGGCTTTAATTTTATTATGTTTTTCATTCCTTCACTGTATTGCAGTAGGTATTGCAATATAGGTGGACTGTACGTATCACAATATATTGCAATATGGGTTATGCCATATTGTTGCTGCCCTAGTTTTAATAAATTGCCAAAAGTCTCTATTTCAGTATGTCTCACAATTGTAGTTCTAATAGGACTTGTTGTTTTTATGGAACTTGTATTGATAGTATATATTTATATTGCTATAGAAAGCATTGTATGAAGATGGGATTAAAATCTTTTCACCTGTGTTATATTTAGTAAAAATTTTCAATTTCTCTTTGTATAATGTATGATGTAGCATGTTTACATGTTTGAATTTTAGTTCAGAGGGCTGTATACAAGGATTTTGTAATGTTACTGCAGAAAAATAAATACCTTACAGACAGGGATCTGAGATCTAAGGTCAGTCAATTAATAATTATGCTTTTAAGAAGACCATACAGAGAACTAAACTTGAGTCTCAAAGAATGCAGTCCTGTAGGCAGCAAATTTAGATTGGGGATGCTAATTTCAGATTTTGTCTGATAAATGGGGGAGGGGAGAAAAGTATAGCCCCTTTTAATTACCATTACAGCCAAAAATTAATGGATGGGAGCTGAGATCCCCATCAGTTCCTTAAAGTCCCATTAGCTTTTTGCTGTAAAAAATATATGCAAAAAACAAACAATTGCTGATATTATCCAAAGATAATTATTACTGATGAACGAACCATTTTTCTTCTAAAAACACTCATTTCGCTGTGAATTATGCTTATGTAAACTTGAAATATAAAGAGCGCGTGATGTCACTTTATGCCGTATGCATAATATGACTGTGGGAAAACACAGCTGTTCTATAAATATTGGTTTGGGAAACATTTTTTCTTGCTATACAGCATGCACGGGAGGAAAACACACCAGATTCCTCTGTCATAGGACAAACAGAAACTATTACGACTGATAAATTTATATTCTTATGGGACGTTGAGCCCTACCATCTGTAGTTAAAAGAACATTAAATTTTTAAAGAGCTGTTATTATTCATTTAAAAAAAAACACTTAATCATTGAAAACCTCAGAAATTCTTTTGAGATTTTTTGGTGGAGAAATAGATTTTGGTTAAGATTTTAGACCATCATCTACTCTTGTTGGGATTAGATGTCCTGGAATTTACTTTAGGCTATACCTAAACAAGTACTACCATTTAATCTGTTAATTATAATTACAATGCATGCCATTGCAGGGGGAGACATCCTTTGTTGGAGACAAGTTGATTGAAGGTGGTCAGCTTGGAGAAATGACTAATGGTGTGAAATATCGTGAAGTAAGGCAATATCAGACAGATTATCATCTTGTAAGGTTCTACTTTGTGACCAGATGTTACAATGGCTATGTGGAATCAATCCTCTCTGACCTCAGTCAGGATCCTACACCTGATGTGTTCATTATGAATTCTTGTTTATGGGACATAAGCAGGTGAGGGTTGTTCATGAATTACTTGATTAATTTTTCCACTAATAGACTATTAATATGTCTAGACAATGTAAAGAACTCACTGTCTCTGTGGGAATGATTCATTGTAATATTCTTTTGAATTTATAGTAATTACTTAAGGATAATTATACCCCACTAAAATATGAGTCACTTTGTCTGTTGGTCTGTCTGTCTGTCTATCTAGTGACTCACACTGTACTTTAATTTCTAGTTGGTTGTTTTTTTAGCTCGGCCTGTTTTCGAAGAAAGAGTTGAGCTATTGTGATCAAAGTATCATCTGCATCTGTGCAAAAACTTTAATGTTGCTCATAAATCAGAAACTCATTGTAGGGTAGATCTCACTGAGGTGGTGAACAGACAAGTGGTTACACTGCTTGCAGCATTCTTGTTTTAAAGTATTTTTTATTGGTTTGGCTTATCAGTAGGGCTGCAACGATTCGGGTACCCTACGGTTCAGTTCGAGTTCGGATATAACCTTCTCGGTTATCGAATATTCGATTCGGATATCTACATCAATATAGACTACCTAAATTAACGTAGGATTTTTTAACCTGACCCCATATGTTTCATAAAAAAATAAGTTTTTTCTCAAACTCTTTTTACTCAACTTATTCATTAATAATACATGAATTTCTATTGTATGCAATTCAGAATGTCGTATTTGAAAAAGTTACAACGTTGATCTAACAACAGTTTCCCACAATTGAAACAATTTACCAATTGTACACTTTGCGATCGAAGACTTAAGATTTCCAGGTAAAAAAACACCCTTCATTCTTGATTTTCTATTCTATTGTACCGTGAAACTGAGGGCAGACTTTAAATTTTAATATGCCAAAATATACGTACAAGTCATTCTACTGTTTCAAAAAATATTTGTATGCACTTTTTTTGAAGTGCATTTATAACATACGACTAGTCTTCAAACCAAGATCTTTTCTCAAACACAAACTCTCGCCACACATTCGATTTTAGTGACGCCGGTGGATCAACAAGCAGTTTTTCGTGGGCCATACTTGTTTTTGTTTACATGCGACGCAGTAAATGAAATGACGCGCGCTGATTGGATAATATTATTGCCGGCGTACGCTAAATGACAATGCCAAACCGTACCGAACCGAAAATACGGATTCCAAATCGGATAATCAATCCGATTCCATGCATTCGGAAATATTCGAACTTCGGTGAATCGTTGCAATCCTACTTACAGCAGTTTTGAAGAAATGTTTAATTAAATGTTTTCATGTTAATATTAGGTATGGAAGTTCATCTGTTACCCAGTATAAGAAGAATCTGGACACTTTATTTAAAAGGTTGAATGAAGTGTTACCTGAATCTTGTCTCGTCATGTGGAACATGACCTTGCCTATATCTAAGAGAGCTCGTGGTGGAGTGTTGATACCTGAGGTGGAACATTTAAATGTTAGTTTGAGGCTCGATATTCTAGAAGCCAACTTTTATGTTCACAAGGTAAGTAAACAAAACTTGTTATATACAGTTAAGTCTCTGTCTGCAGCTACCTCCAAATAAAAATTCTGTAATTTTTATGTACAAAAAATTTGTATGAGGAAACTGGGGCAACTTTTACTTCTCCGGGTGGTCAAGCAAATGGTTAAAGACTAAGACTGGTTTGTTGTGTGATTACTGTTACATTTGATGTATGATTGTAAGCCTTATAATCCAACCATTCTCTTAGTCCAGTTGGTAGTGCTTTGTATGTCTGGCCTGTAAATAAATTAATGGACTTTTGTACGTTTATGTTACATATTTATGTGGAAATGTTGTATTTCTAGTTAATGTGAAAACTGTCTAGAAGGGAGATTATTTGTAAACAAAATCTTGAGATAAAAAACTTCAGTTGTTTCCCTTAAAAACAAGGTCTTTTGTTGAATTATTCCTTAAAAACAAGGTCTTTTGTTGAATGATTTCCTTTGTTTCCCTTGAGTAAATCAATAAAACAGAAGGTTATACAGCTTTATGTATGATGAAATTATTTAATGTTAAATGAAATACCCAAAATATCTTACAGAAAGTAAGGACTAGCTGTTATATTTTGATATAATATGTATCGAAATCAAACACACTTTGATGACGTTACAATTTTGACGTTGTGTACACATGTGTATGCATAAATGTGACGTTGCTATGTAAGTACATAAATTTTGACGCCATTTTAGTATTATTGCCCTGATGAGTCTAATGACGAAACCGGCTGGCTATCAAATAATATGTAATACCTATGGAATGTTGATTATTTTTTATGCCCCCGTATCGATAGATCGGGGGCATATTGTTTTTTGCCTCTTGACAACCTCTACAGGACCTGTGCATTTTCAGGTCAGTAGGTCAAGGTCACAGGGTCATGGTGTTTAAAAAAAACGAATTTTTTTTTAGGATACTACTACATTTTTCATGGGATTTTGACGAAACTTTCACAGACTTGTTGTTACCACCACACATATATTCCGGGTTTTGTGATTTGATCATTTTTTACAGAATTATGGCCCTTTGTTTTTTTGTGTAATTGTAACAGCCAAATACTCTTTGTTTCCTTGTTTTCTCAAGGGATTTTGATAAAACTTTCATGGAACTATTGTTATTGAGATACCCCATGCATGTTGTAAAGGTTTTATGATTCGATAAATTTTGACAGAATTATGGCCCTTTGTTTATTTTGTTCATATGTAATATATAGAGAAATACTCTTTTGTTTGCAACTACTTCTGTATTTTTCAAGGGATTTTTACCAAACTTTGATAGAACTATTGTCACCATGTTCACCAGCACATATTGTAAGGGTTTTGTGATTCGATCATTTTTAGCAGATTTACGGCCCTTTGTTTGCCTGTACCGAAATTTAACCTTGCCTATTAAATCAAAACGCTATCACCTGCAATCATCGAACTTCATATCTTGGTTCATCATGACAATATCTACAGGACCTGTGCATTTTCAAAAAGGGAACCGGAGGGGGCATGGTGTTTATAAAACACATCTTGTTCATTATTAATTTACTTGACTTGGATATATTTTTTAACATTTTATATTATATGATATGTACATTTGTATACATGATCATTGCTAGGCACTATGTATAACATACACCTGTATCATATCTTGTTCAAATGTATGTTGTGTAAGAGGCCTTTTCAGGTGTTTATAATGGAGGCATTTAAAGACATTTTGTGCAGTGGGTACTCTGTTATAGAAATATAATGTACCAGTATATACAGTAAAACCTTTCCAGAGCGGCCTTCTGTAGAGCAACAACCTCTCCATAACAATACCTTCACAATTTCCCTAAACTAATATTTGCTATAAATTAAACCACTGTAGAGCGACAACCTCTGAACATCAGCCAGTATTTGCAACTTCCACAGGTTGTTGCTCTACAGAGGTTGTACTATACTCATATACTGGATATACTGTGTATAAATGAATGTGCCTATAAATGCATCCCTGGATCAAAATGTAATAAAGTGTATATTATTAATTATTGAAAGATAATATGTTTTTTAAAACACACTTTAAATAATGAGTGATATTTTTATACAAAAAGATAAATGCTTTGCAATAAATATCTTAGGTTCGCATAATCATTATATTTATTATGTACATGAAGTTATATGATCCCCATATAACACTACAACAACATGAATATAATACTAAGAATAAACTAGACTTAGAAATAACTCTATACTTGATGGAGTTAACTGTTCGACTCCGGATATTTAACACCATAACTCACCAAAACTGGAACTGATTTCTACCATCCTGGCAAGTTTGAACCAATGTGGGTTGACTGCATGTGTTCCCAAAATCCTGGATTGTACTCGAATAAATCACTTTCAGTACTGCTTAAATTGATTGATTATAAGACTAGAATAAGTTGCCAATTTTACTGGAATCCCTTTATATAACCATCAAATGCATGTTATCAATAATTCAATTAACTTTAGATCAATCAAACTTGTTTGACATTTTGTTTGTTATTTTGAAATATATTATTGAACACAATTGTAGAATAAACAATTAAATGTGTACTTCATGATATAACATGGTGATTATCCAACTTGTATAATTTATTGTACAAATTATCCTGGAGAGTTCCAGACAGTTTTATTATCCCTACTTGGTCGATTATATCAGACAATGGTACTGTTCACCAAGATCATTCTCTGAGGTTCATTTACTGCATATTCTTTACAAATCATGAGTTCAGATCATTATTCCTTAATTAGAGTGTTAAATTATTGTATTATTTGTTTTAAAAAAAGAAAGACAAGACAATTGATTGTTGTCTAAAAATCCCTTGTGTGCTGTTATTACTGAGCCAGAATGTCTGAAATCAGGTTAATAAAGATTTTCTGAATACGTAATTTGATTATAAAGCAATTTTTTTAAATTTGTTTCGTATTTCTTGAATATTTACCAGGTTAAAGAACATTAACGTGACACTATACTTGGCTAATTTCTAGTTGCTGGAAATTGTGTTGTATTTTTATGTGAGAATAGTTTGTGGCATGGGGCTATCCTAAAACGGTGGTGGCTTGCAGTTGCACTAGTGACTCTTTCAAAAATCTCAACCCCAAAAATACTTTCAGAGACTTCAGCAAAAAAATTTCTTTGCTCTATATTCATTTTGAGTAATAACATGATAAGAGTACAATGTAATAACTAAAAAAAGTATCCATCTACCTACAATTGGTTAAAAGCCAGGGTTATGTTCCCCAAAACCAACATTTGTAAGGATGTCCCGCCATTATTTTTCCATAGATAGATAAATATAGAATGTAACATTCAATGTCAGTACAAGTCATTAGGTATGAATGTAAAAAAAAGACCTTTAAACTTCCATTGAATATGCTTCAAAATAGTTACTGTCTGTCTCATGGTTGTCTGTACTGTCTGAGTTACTTAACTGTTCATTATGTTAAGATTATGTTAAGAGCTGATCAAAGTTACTTCAAATGGATTCATCTAAGTGTACATACATTGTATTTATTTCAGCTGGCCATGCAGTATGGTTACAATACATTGGATCTTCATTTCTTCCTGAGACATCAACTTCAGAGAAGAGCAGGTATGCACATATTTATCTAGGCATATTTTGTATGATTGTACTGTATGCACATATTTATCTAGGTACATTTTGTATGATTGTACTGTATGCACATATTTATCTAGGTACATTTTGTATGATTGTACTGTATACACATATTTATCTAGGTACATTTTGTATGATTGTACTGTATACACATATTTATCTAGGTACATTTTGTATGATTGTACTGTATGCACATATTTATCTAGGTACATTTTGTATGATTGTACTGTATGCACATATTTATCTAGGTACATTTTGTATGATTGTACTGTATACACATATTTATCTAGGTACATTCTGTATGATTGTACTGTATGCACATATTTATCTAGGTACATTCTGTATGATTGTACTGTATACACATATTTATCTAGGTACATTTTGTATGATTGTACTGTATGCACATATTTATCTAGGTACATTCTGTATGATTGTACTGTATGCACATATTTATCTAGGTACATTCTGTATGATTGTACTGTATGCACATATTTATCTAGGTACATTCTGTATGATTGTACTGTATGCACATATTTATCTAGGTACATTTTGTATGATTGTACTGTATACACATATTTATCTAGGTACATTTTGTATGATTGTACTGTATGCACATATTTATCTAGGTACATTTTGTATGATTGTACTGTATGCACATATTTATCTAGGTACATTCTGTATGATTGTACTGTATACACATATTTATCTAGGTACATTCTGTATGATTGTACTGTATACACATATTTATCTAGGTACATTCTGTATGATTGTACTGTATGCACATATTTATCTAGGTACATTTTGTATGATTGTACTGTATACACATATTTATCTAGGTACATTTTGTATGATTGTACTGTATGCACATATTTATCTAGGTACATTTTGTATGATTGTACTGTATACACATATTTATCTAGGTACATTTTGTATGATTGTACTGTATGCACATATTTATCTAGGTACATTCTGTATGATTGTATTGTATGCACATATTTATCTAGGTACATTTTGTATGATTGTACTGTATGCACATATTTATCTAGGTACATTTTGTATGATTGTACTGTATGCACATATTTATCTAGGTACATTTTGTATGATTGTACTGTATGCACATATTTATCTAGGTACATTTTGTATGATTGTATTGTATACACATATTTATCTAGGTACATTTTGTATGATTGTACTGTATAGGTTGTAGTTTATCGGTTAAGTGTTTTATTGAACAGTCATGGTCTCAGGGTTTAGCCACTAGATGTTTATTTCATGTTGACGAATGTTTTATGTTTTTAGAGTTATTGCAGTCACCTTTGAGTTGGTGCTGGTGTTGCATATGGTTAAAGTTTTGCATGCAATTACTATCATGCACATATCTCAGCTAAAATTACCAATTATGGGTTTGACTTGCAGGGTTTCCACTGACCATTATATTTTTGCCGCCACATGATCATGAATGACGTATGGGGGAGGGTCCGGGAGGGGCATCCCCTCCTGGATGTTGATTTTTTTTTCATTTCATACATGCAAAGACACAATTTCCAGTGTATCTGGGACATAAAATGTATAAATTCAAGTAAAAATGAACAGGAAAAAAGTATGCTTAATTTAATGTTCTACTGGACAAACAGAGGTGTGGAAATATCATATCTTTCTACTCATTACCGGAAAGGTAGACTTGAAAATCTTGGTTGTCCGGAACAAAAATCAACATGTCCAAATCAACTATCAAAATAACAGCTGTACTACATAATCTGATTTTTTTAAATAATCTTTTCTAGATCCTAGTCTATCTAGGTCAGTTTTAATCACATTCTGTTGCTCAGATTTTGTCTGGAAACCAATATAGGCCTATACACCCGGCCAAAGACTTTTATGACATTCGATCACTTATTTGTGAGTTGTGTCGTTTGGTAGGAAAGGAGATAAATCTTTCACAAAATTTACAGATGGTTACTTCAATTTCTTTGGCTCTTGCCCTTTTTATCTTGTTGAGCCACAATAACATCAAAATTGAAATAAACTTTTTTATAAATTGCATTATGATTTTCTTAAGACCATCACTACTGTCCTGGCAAATGGATATTTCATCATGAATGTGTGCCACATGATTAAGTATCAAGGATAAGATAACACAATTAGAACAGGCTTACATCAAATACCAACAGATGACACATACTTGCAACGTGTAGTGCAGTTATCCGAAATTATTTGTCATCCGAAAATTCGTACACTTCATGAAAATATAAGTGTAACGACTGTTCTTGGAAATTAATGAGTCTTTGATATTTTGTTGGTCATAGTGCTTAATGCAACATAATAATGTCGTAAATATTCCATAAATACTATCAAAACATGTGATTATCAAGCAATTTAGTGTATAGCAATATTTGGAAAATACGATCCGGACCGTACTGTATGGTACGAACTTTATTCAATACCACTGACGATACAGAAAGTAAGAACTCTGGATTTGTCATCTGCATGCGCAGATCAACATCATACCATAAACAATCACTAATTGTTGTGAAAAATAAGGGTCAGACCTGCAACAATCTATGCCTCTCGGCAATCTCATTATTAGAGGTGCGAAGTTGGTGATGCGAATCACAATCTGGATCAACACGCGACGGCCGCAGGCAGTGGGATTATTGATTTTCACGACTGATTAAAACATTGAATCAGGACTGTTAAGGTAGATTATGAAATTGTGACCCAAAAATATTTATGCTTGTTGAAAGTTTTTTTCGCCACTCATAATTTTTTTTCGCCAATTGCGTATTTGGCGAATGGCAGCGGAAACCCTGGACTTGAAACTTCATTTAAGTGTCTAGGGGTGTCAAACAAAATGTTAGATAACTTTTGGTTGGATTTTAGCCAAATGATGGCCTTAACAAAATTTTGGTTAAATGTTTGCATGCAAGCTTGAAGCTTCATTCTAGTGCTCAGGGGTAGGACCTTTTATGCCCCTGTATTGATTGATATTTGAAATGGCGGAAGGGCATGAAGTATTGCCCCTGTCTGTCTGTGTGTCTGTCCATTCAAATTTTGGTTTCCAAGTGATAACTCAAGAAATGTTACATGGATTGGTTTCATATTTTACATGATGGTTTATAATAATAAGTTACAGGCATAGTTTGATTTCCTTTTTGACTTGACCCTCAGCTGTGACATCCGTGTTCTCAGGGCATGTTTCTAGTCTTTATCTCATATGTAACATCTTGCTTGATTAGGGTCAATCACAATCAAACTGTTAAAATGTATATGTTAGTCTTTGAACACTTGTATACACTCAATATATGATAAGCAATTATTGTAATATAAGTATTCCAGTGTTGGTGGCTTAAAGCATTAATAAATTGTATTGTAGGTGATGGTGTGCATTGGGACATGACCGCTCATAGACGTATAACCAACTTAATACTAACACATATCAGTGAAGCTTGGTCCAAGAAGTCCCCAAATCATGCAAGAAATGTTCTGCTTAACGAACATTCAAACTTAAATGTAAGTCTTGATTATCTGAGAACAAGTTCAATCAAAATTAAATTCGTTATAAATTATGCATTGTCTTCATTTATCCAATGGTTTTATAAGACAGAACAATATATGGTTGACAAGTTTTTTACTTGGATATTTTTACTTGAAGACTATACAAATTGTTTAGTTAGTCTTAAATTAAGATTAAGTTTGTTTGCTCTTTACAGACCAACCCGAAAAAATTACACCAACTCAAAAGATTTTATTGCAAAATCTGGAAGAACTTTTATTTTTATACTTGGGAAAGTATACATGTTCTCGGTGCTTTGGATAAACATTTAAAGCAGGTATCATTTGAAGTAATGAAGGGAAACAATTATATGTGTTAAGGCACTGAGTACATGTTTATGGTTGATTAAAGCACACAATAGATGGTTGTATGATAGCAGAATACATAAAATGACTATAGAATGCATCAAGGTAGAAGTGTAATTTCATGCTAGGTAAAGGTCAAATTCAGAAATAAAATATTTTCTCTACCTACTGACCCTCTTCTAAAAATCACGGTCGGTAAAGGGCAAACAAACATATTTTTAATTTAGGTCTCTCCATGGTTAAGTGGGTATAGTCTCTGTCTAGCATTCAATATAACCCATCACCCCTGTGAATTTGAATTCCACCTCGAACAGAAAAATGACCCTGACAGTTGGTATGATGATAAAACATAAACAGAGAAAAAACTATATTCCACTTTCCTGGAATGTTTTAGTAACCCATGTAAGCTATGCATATTTTTAATAGAATACTTAGTAGCTATTAAAATTGAAATCTGAATCTGTGCATTTATCAGAATAAACATTCTATTCTTGTGTTTCCAGGTAAATCCTTTGATCGGAAGACCTGCAGGTGGACCTAGTTTTAATAAAAATTTCCAAAGTGCTTTGGGTAATCCAGCTGGTCAATTTGGTGTCCTTGATAATAACTTCCAACATGGTCAATTCTTCAATGCAGACACTGCCCATATTATGAACAGACAAGCCCAAGTGATGAATCGTGTAATCAACAATAATTTGATTCAAAACAACAGAAATGATAACTGGGGTAATAGGCAAGATACAGGGAATTATTTTCAGGGTGAAAATCCAGGTTTTGTGGGTACAAATGTAGGAAAACGTACAACACTACTAAACATGCCTAACAACAATTTTGTTGGTGAACAGTATGATGAACAACAGCGTAATATTGAGAAGTATGGTGGTCCAATTCGTAGTTCCAATTTTAATGGTGTTGATATGTCACAGATGCAGTTACCTGATTTACAGGTGAACGTTATCAATTCTCTTGGACCATACAGAAATGATAAGTTTGTTTCTAACGTACGTGGAAGAAGAAACATGCACGAGCCGTACCATGGATACTCTAGGAATGTTTATAACCGATAAGTGTCTTACCTCAGTGCTGACCTGAAGTGTGACCAATAGTGCTATTGTCTTGACAACATCTTGTTTAGTGTTACTGTTGTTTATGTTGTATGAGACATCTTCACGCTGCAGTAGTGCTGAACATGTGGATTTCTAAGATGCCAGTTTAATTTTTTATTAGATATGTTGACATTTTATGTCCTTTATATAGTTATGTGTCTGTATTGTATTGTTTCACTGAGAAATTTCTTGTGTATCAATATCCATTTATTTTTAGCTTAGATGAACATTTGTGCTCAGGGTGAGCTTTTCTGATTAGTCTTTGTCCGGCGTGCGGGATCAACATTACTTAGGGGCCACAGTAATTTCCATAAAAATAGGTTAGAATGTAAATATCGACAAAATCTCCTACGATTTTGATAATGGGTCATTTGGGGTCAAAAACTAGGTCACCGGGGCAAATTAAAGGAAAACCTTGTGAACGTTCTAGAAGTCACTGTTATGATTGATGTTCATGAAACTTTGTCAGAATGTTTATTTAAATGATATCCTGGACAAGTTTGATAATGGGTCATCTGGAGAAATGATATCCTGGACAAGTTTGATAATGGGTCATCTGGGGTCAATAACTAGATCAGGTCAAATCTTAGAAAAACCTTGTTAACACTCTAGATTTCACAGTTATGATTGGATCTTCTCCAGACCTTGTCAGAGTATTTGTCTAAATGATAAAACATGAGCGAACATGGGTCATCTGGGGTCAAAAACTAGGTCAGTGCGTCAAATCTTAGATATAAACCTTGTTAACGCTCTAGATGTCAGGGCTTTGATTGGATCTTCACCAAACCTTGTCAAAATGTTTGTCTTAGTGATATCTTGGATGAGTTTGAACATTGGTCATCAGTGGTCAGACACTAGGTCACCTGGTCAAACCACAAGAAAACCTTGATATCAACAGACATCATGGCACAGGTTCAAAGCAATGTTTTAATCAGTAAACAAGGAGTGTCATGTGAACGATATAGGGCCATCTTGGCCCTCTTGTTTATTTGTAGTATTTCTTTTACAATTTATTTACATTTTAAAACTGTTAAGTAAAAGGAAATATTTCTTTCCTGATTAATACATGTACTTTATATATTATCTTTTTGGACAATATAATCTTTAAATGGTTTTGCACTGGTTATGTTTAAAAGAAAAACTATGTTAGCATTGTATAGAGAAATGCTGCACATCTTAAAATATTGTTGAATAAATTTTTCAAGGAATAAGTGTTGAAGACTTTTGAAAAAGCTTAGAAGTTTTCCAGTTACACTAGTAAAGCCACAGTGATGTGTCTTAAGATTCACAGAGCAACCTACATCTCAAAAACAAAACGCTTTGGGTTGCTCTGAAGAGATTAAATAAGTAGTTAAATAGTGTTGTGGAAAAATGCTGTTGTTAAAGGGAAGTTGTTGCTCAACTGAGGGCTACTCTTGAGCAGTTGTACTGTATATATTTGTATATAGTTCTTACCAACGTGGATAGAAAATGGACTCTTACCAGCATTTCATACTGTTTTATTTGGATTGGATGTACCTATATGTGCTATGTA
The DNA here is from genome assembly GCA_964023205.1 of Lutraria lutraria. Classification (NCBI taxonomy): domain Eukaryota; kingdom Metazoa; phylum Mollusca; class Bivalvia; order Venerida; family Mactridae; genus Lutraria; species Lutraria lutraria. The sequence goes on from OZ026841.1 coordinate 35,220,147, forward strand.
CAATGAACACATAGTTTTTAGTTTGTGTTCATCAGTTATTACTTAGTATAACACTGGTTACTATGTAAAATAAGATGTGTGTCGATTTCTGTATTTTTAGGCAATTCAACATTCATACAATAAATAATATCATCCTTATTTTTATAAATAACGGGCAACAATCTTACTAAAGGAATGCAAGAAGCAAAAACAGAAATAAAGATAAAAAACAATATCTACTTAGTCATACAGACATGTTCAAATTGTCATTCTGTTTACTTTTAGTTTACAAATTGCTTATTTTGTTATAATTAGTTCCTCTTTGTGTAAATATATTTTATGTTCATCACTGATTCATTATTGTTCCATGATCATTAACTCTGTAACAGTTATGTTATCAACTGTTAAATATATGCAATAAAATGTTCATTCCATTGCCATTGCGTCAATCATTTATTGCTAAATCTTTTATTTATGCTCCCTTTCAAAGAATATACATGTATATAAAGGGGTTATATTGCTCTGCAAATGTAAGTCGATCTGTCCGTCCGTAAACAAACCTTGTCCAACCAAGATTAGGCCTAAGCTCTTCAGATTTGGTTGGGAGGTTTGTCATCCCATGTAGATGACCCTATTGATTCCGAGGTCGGTTGGTTAAAGGTCAAGGTCGCAGTGACCTTCAGCACAAAAATCTTGTCCGACCAGAGTTGGTTTAACATAGGACACGATTTGTAATATGTAGTCTCACTTCAATATTTAGATATCTGCCAACATTTCCCCCCTATCTGGTATAAGAGGCTATTAAATGGCTTTGAAAGACTTTTCCAGGAACGGTGCTCTGTTCAGCTCAACTGGGCTGGCAGTCAACGAACTAATAAGCTATAGTGCAACCTCTACAAAGCAATACCTTTTGGAAGTATCAAAAGTATGTTGATGTTGAGAGGTTGTTGTTTTGGTGAGGTTGAATTAATAGCTGAATCGTGCAATGGGAAAAAGCATGCTGTTGTTGAAGAGAGGTCCGCTCTGGAGAGGTTGCACTGTATAAATTATATACACACAACTATCATTACGCTAAACAGCCGTTCCTGTACTCTAGCATGAGTTTTTTAAGGTGCATAAGACGAGCTAAATGTGTTTGATGATTTACCAATAAATCTTACTTAAAAACACAATTCTAACTTCACGGTCTTGTATTTCAGACATCCTATAACTGATCAGTATCCATTGGAAGCATTATACATGTATGTGTGTTTGTCAAATAAAACGAATGTTTCCCTGCAGACTGTTTGGTTTTACAGAATTGCATTTCTCTACCCATTGTTTTAAGTACAAATTTGAAAATGTCAGACACATATCTGGGACATTTATCTTGTGTCTAGGTATTTTATATAGTAATGTTATTCCATCGGAACTTCTCAACAAACATCTAGATTTGGATCAGTGTGGCATGAAATAATCTGTTTTCATTTTTTCCAACTACAAGCATAATTTTATGTGTGGTTCACCAAAATCTAGTTTGTCAATATTCTGACTTCGTAAGATCTCAGTTTGATCAATCATTAACTTGAAAATGATGATAAATTATGCTTACAGGTTATAAACCAACCATCAGGTTAATGTTGCGTTTCATTGCTGAGCAGTATCCAATTTTCACTGACGTAGCTTCCTATGGGCACTGTAGGCACGTGTCTACACTTTATTCTGACCAAAGAAAAAATAAAAACGCCATGTATAATTGAAGATCCGAGTTAACGGCTTGTGACCAAGTTTAAATAACCTGTTAGGTGTTTACTACCACAATGTTGTTGTGCATTTAATAGCATCACAAAAATGTCTTTATTTCATTTCACTTTGAACATTTTAAAAGCAAATCTTACAACACTTTTATTAAGGTAATTAAGATTATAATATTCCTGGTTCTTTATCGTGCTCGGTGTAGAGCATCGATACACGCCTTGTCCATTTTCATTTTCTTAACACATTACTTGTATTGGCAAGGTAGTTTGGATGGGGGCACTGAAAAGCGTCCCTGAAATATTAAATGGCGGGGCCGAGATTCGAACCCATGGTCTTTTGTTAAGTAGTCCAGCGCGTTTCTACTTGACCATCGATCACTCCTAATGAAAATCTTAAGGTAATTTTCGTCAAAAGGGAATAGCTATGTTTTACATACACAGTTTTAAAGTTTGGGTGTTGACAAAAAATAGCAACCAAAATAGCTGTTTTGAGACAGCCGCCATTGGCTCAGTTAAGAATTTAAGAGATATTCGTTGATTTCGGTTAACATTGAGTTGTTAACGTTTCATGTAATTGCGAAGGGGATAAACACTAGTTACATTATATGACTTGAAACTGCATGCCCAACTTTGGCGGGTCCCATGCACATGGCCTTATCGGGCATCTGATCAGTTTTCAAGGGAACAACTACAATTCAGGGGTTTATATGCAGTGCGAAAATTTAATCAAATACTTTCTAGGTTGCCCGGATAAAGGAACTTGTGATTCATGAAAACATCCTCCTGATGTATAAAAAATGCCAAGATATGGAACAGACTTAACAATGTCTAATTGTTCATTATTGCAAATTCTTTGGTAATTAACATGCCAACTTTTTTAAACACGGAAACCATTGTTTTATTAACATTAACCTTTAATTTCCACGTTTCACAATATTCATATTCATCAAATCCTTTCTGTAAACCAGATGCGGTTTCAGAGAACAATACTTTTAATATCATCCGCATAATTATAACAATACAAAAAGTTTATACATACATGTATACGTTTCAATACCCGATAGTCACTTTAAAATCATAGTTTCTTCAATATAATTTTAAAAAGCGGGAGCAATAATGGAGATAATATTCATTAAAAGTCCTTTTCTCGATCAAAAATAGTCTGGGAATGCTGTTTTGATCCAAAAAAGTCCGAGCCGGTTAACCACCGTGAACCACCGTGGTCATACAAATTAAGTCACAAATTACACGTTAACAAATGACGAAAAACAAATAATTTGCTTTGTCAACTGACAGGAAGTTAAAGTTTACAACAATTTGAACTCACGCTTCGACATTCGAACAATAGCTTAGACGCATTTAAACACATTTGAACTTCCTGTCAGTCCCAGAAATCGCGTGACAAAGCAAATTGTTTGTTAACTGTCATTTGTTAACGCGTAATTTGAGACTACATATAATGAAATAACCTGTTCATCAAATTGTCTCTAAATAGTCAGGGTAAGGAAATAGATATGGTCAACACCTGATGGGTGTTTAATTGGGGTATTGAGTTCAAATAAATACATTTTTATTGTGACTGGTAGGAATCAGAAATGTTAGATTTCTGAGTTTAGACTAGTCAGTTGATTGCTGTTCCATTTTATGCTTAAATGACGTTTCAGTTATTAAAATAAAAAAGAAATTTAAAAAAAATCAAAATGAGCTATTGTTTTGTTTTTAATAGGTAGCTATAATGTTTTGCCAAATAAGAATGACACTTAACAAAATAAAAAGAATGGCCTTACTTACCGCACTTATGAACTTCCAATTTATAGATGTCCATTGGCAAAACATATTTCTTAACGTACGGGACGGCAAGGTGATTAGGCGCCATGGCAATGTCTCCAGCTAAAAAAGTTTTATTGGTGATCGGTTATTTTTTATCGATAATATTTCTGGCCATTGGTATATTCGTACCGGCCTGGATGAAATTCGAAACCAGGATTAAATTTAATTATTCGACGAAAGTCATGTCAGTCAGTATAGGTTTATGGAGAGTGTCAGCTTGTATGAAAGACATCTGTAAGTCTGTTAGCATGAACAAACTGATACAAGCTTTAGAAGATTCCAGCCAATCAAGTGCTGCAAAAAGCAAGTATAATTATTCCTGTATTCGTTACAAATCAAATCTAGCGCGGTGCCAATTGGTAGATGATGAAACATTTCCTCGTAAAACAGTGGTAATTGATCTTTCAGTTATTGCTTCATATATATATAAATATTGATGGTGATCATGTCAATCAAAAACAAGTTATATTTCAGATGCGGGAACTGACCTGTTGAAAAGTTTTCTTCCGGTGCAAATGTTGTGTGTTTTTGGTGGATTAGCCGTTCTTGTCGGAGTGAGTCTGGTATTAATGTACTTCAAGGAGCTGCGTACTGGCAATGGAAACAAACAAATGGCTATCAATGGTGTTATCTTAAACATGATCTCAGGTACACGTTCGATATTCCTGTCATATTTTTGCACATTCGTAGTAATTTTAACAACATGTATGTAAATACGTTATCACTATGAAATGTACATACGCCTACTTTTTAATGACAATAGACGAAAAATAAAAAAAATATCCTTGTTACTCGACCGACTCAACATATCCTAAATAAAAAGTCCGAGTTTACGTACATTTTAACATGTATTACTTTATTTATCGTATAAAACCCGGGGATAGTTAGACATGATTATTTTTTACATCTTAGATTTTGAGGATGATACTATTTATAAGTCTCGTTCTCGTGCACAGATTTATTTTTTACATTTAATTATATATGTCAATTATTTTTGAAAATATGACTTAAGTCGACGATTTGATGGAACAGCCCTCGTACATATATAAACATGCAGAATGTAACCAAAACATAGCAGCAATAAAAACCGACAAAAAGATAAGATCTTACAATTATATAGTTAGATATTCTACAGTGTACGAACTATTGGCAATCCGAGCATAATCAGTGTTTTGAATTGGTTGCCGTCATAAAATTATTTCACTTGAATGCATGATTATTATTTATTGAAGTATACATAGAAAAATCGCTTTAAACCTATGTCACGAAGTATAAATTTGAATATTATGGCTATTGTACAATGTACAGTTGCATATTACTGCAAAAGTGAATTTGACTTTGTTCAAAATGAATAAAATTGTATTCGTTTGTAAATTGTAATATAATATGCACGGCTGCAATATAATGCAATATATTCTTATTAGTGACCACTATTTTTAATTGAGAATAACATTCAGATATGTATATTACAAGACCATTGATATGTATCTCTGCAATAGATACGCACGCGGTGTTTATTGACTATCGATTTCCTAAGATAACTGGGCACCGCGGTAGATTCTGACTAGGATCGTGCGTTCGATTAATGGTTCCCAATGACCTACAGAGAATTTTTAATGAGCATGTTACCAGACACAAATAAATATAGGCCCTATCTATGCATGCATCAGTAAAAATGCACACAAGTCCTTATAAAGTAATAAAGGACACGGGTAAACATATGAAGAAAATTTTACCAAAAAGTACATCCGTAATTTTTTCACACAATACAGTTTAATACCTAATGGATTGACCTTATTATTGCCTTTTAAAAATGGCAACTTCTACACGGTTACTGATCGCGATCTATCATGTTTGATGTATGTTGCAATATGTACATGTATATGTTCTGTAATGTAGGAATTCTGGTGATATCAGCTGTCGCAATACAAGCAGGACGTAACCAAACATTCAAAGATGACGTTGACGCTGCCATGAAGATACCAGAAGTCAGACAAGTGATAGAAATAGAAGTGTTATTTCCATCGGCAATACTGGTGTCAGGTAAAGTATATTTGTAAATCATAATGGGTTAGTATGCTGTGGGGATGGGAAGCAATGGTATGTTTAGGAATATAGAATACTTGTGACATATAAAGTCATAGCGCTACAGTGAGCATTTCTCTTTGTGAAGCAAATTAGACTATATCATCGTGAGACGATGGAAGGTACAGGTGACAGATACTTTTTAACTGATGAGTACATGACATTGTATTTATCTAAGACAACAGACTCCCTTGCTTCAATGGCCTCACATATATAGGCCTCCTCTCATGGACCAATCGGTCCAAGATATTTCTCAAAGATGATTTAGCACAAATGAAAAGTCATTGGGCGCATGTTATTAGTTTGACATACAGAATAACACTATATATTATTAGATATAATATTAGAATATTGCAAATGCTAATTTGACGGTATATTCAACTGTTTACATTTTTATAACAGGCATAGGTGCTGTGATGATCTTTGTTCTCGGACTTATACATGGAATTTCGTTGTTCGTCAACAGTTATGACAAAAGCTGCCTTCGTGCTACAAACACAAGAAATCCGTACCCCTTCGCTGACTACAACAGGGGTGCCAACGCAGCAGAATGCTACCTTTAACAAAATGAAAGAAGAATTCGGCAATACAATGCTAATTAACATTTAAACTTAAAAGTCTGATTGATATTCCTATAATTTGCTTTGTAATCGAAGCAAAGGATGAACTCAATAAACAAAGCATCACTGGATAAAAAAAAGATGTAAATCTTTCAACATGATGACAAGCTGAAGTTCAATTGGCACATTATAGTACCTCCCGGCTCTCAAAACTGTGAAAAATTAACACGTCGTGCATTCATACCTACAAATTATTTGTTGAAAATATCTGAAACGTCTAAGGATGTTCTTCTCATGTACAAGTAACAATATAAGTACTAACAGTACTATCAGGAGGTGATTTTTCCATAAGAATCAAAAAGAGAAATATACCCATATTGTTCGTACCCATATTGCAAATATTTTTCACTTTTACACAGACGGACCGGACCGACTTAACATTTACATATTATATCAAGATGTCAAAAAGGCACAAAACACATATATCAATGGTTGAATATTTCTAATGCATGAAAATATTGACACATCGAACGAAAGCCAAAATTAATACTTTTTTAAGCGCAATTGTTAAACTAACTCCCATTCCATGTTGCAGTGCAAGTTCATATCAGTTCAATTTCCATGAGTACTTTGTTTGTCAATTTGTACGTGAGAAGAACATTCCTGGATTATTCTTTTGCGCTTGATTGCTACATTTCAGTAATAAAGTTTAGCATAGGACATAAAAAATAATTAAAGTAGCCAGCAAAATCCTACACATGTGATGAAATTTATTTTAGACAATTATAAGCTAAACAAATCTGGTTTCCATTCATCCGTGTAATCCATTTTTTCTGCTGACCATGAACGTTTTCAGTCATATAATGACCTTCGGTCTCGCCCTATATATGGTTTTCCACTGAACCGTATTTGTTTCGTATCGGGTCAGTTACTTACCCTGTATAACTATTAATATTAGTCACTTGGCTTATTTAAGTTAACGGCCATCGTAGGAGAAATTCAATTCCCTGGAAACTCGTGTCCTCGCTTTAACGGCCTGCACAGAAGGAAACTGCAGCAATACCGTTATGTTACTCGATTTATGAGGTAGAACCACCAGACCCATATTCGCTACATATTCGATATCTTAATTAAGAGTCATATCAACCTTTAAAACTATGGCTTAAATGCCGTAATAAATTTTGGTGTAAATGTTTTCATTGAAGACAGTTAATCGTGATATTTCGAGCTGAAAGATTATTTTTATTTGAAACTTTATCTCAGGAAGTTAGTGATTAAACTACATTCGTCGACAAATTATGGATCATCCTAGCATATAATGAACAATCCTAAGTATTCAGGGATATTTTCTAACTTTCTAGGAATTAATTTTACTCTATTAATTTTAGGATTACTGATTATAGTTACATCCTAATTATATTACACAGTACTTACAGTACTATAATACCATCAAATGGTAGTTCTGTTACAGTACAACACATTGTATAACAATGAAATAGTAGATAATAAAATTTTAGATCATGGAATGCCGGGACAATAATGGTGACTTAGTCAAAACAATTTACGACTTCATTTGAATTTTAATACTATCTTCATTGCGATATACAAGTTCATCGGCCCACACACAAACATGGTAATAATGTACATGGACAAAAATGGATCTTTGTGAATGGCTGTTTTTGTAACTTTCCGAAATTAATTTCCGAACATCAGTGCTAAGATGTCATTTCTGTTTTTCTCGGTGTTATATACATGGGTGAAAGTTCAATATTTTGAAAAACCTGACAAATAAGCTGGGGGTCCAGGGGGGCGCTATGGCCCCTGGTGGGTCAAGGGCAAGCCCTTATGGGAGGTCCTGGGGGGGGGGGCAAAGCCCCCCGGAAGCTCCTGGATTTTAGCATTTTAGATTAGTAAATCCTCATTTTGTAACTTATGACCATACTGGCCAAGTATCATTTAACTGTATTTAATTCAACCATTATAATAAGTTTGTATACCTCTAGTTTTACAAGAGTTAAAACTGAGATACATGTATTTTTTTCAATCTGAAAACATACCAGTCTTACTTGTACTCTTATTCCGACCCTTACTTTGCTATTCAAGTTCTTTAATTTGTAATCATTTTCGTATTACATGTACATGCTGTATCCGGTTTCCGCTGCCATTCAAGTGGCGAAACAAGCATATTTTTTGTTTAACACCATACCCAAACTAGTCCCGATTCATTCAGATATCAGTTGTTGAAGCCAACAATCCAACTGCAGTCGAGCGTCAAATACGACCCCATAATGACCAATTATTGATCCCGATTTCAAACTTAAATCATTTTTATTAAAAATCTGCCCAAGGGATTTTTTTGATTTTTTACTAGAATAAAGTTGTATGTGTCATCTACTGTTCTCGTAAATTTTAAGAAAATCTATCGAGCTGTTTTTATTTTATCCAATCTTCACTATATAGCGTTACCCTACAAAACGCTCATTCGCCTTCAAAAACGTCGTTTGACACACTGTGTACAGCGCTGTTCTCTCTTTTCCGGGTTGACTCTCGGTTGGTCCCGGATGAGTGACCTGGCGAAACCCTGTCAAACCAGGCGTACAACCCTGATGCCACTGTAGTCATCCATGGCAGTCCTGGATGGACCTTTTTATTCTAGCGCTATCGGACAATCAGTCCCGTATTTGTTAATAATACATATTAATACAACCAGGGCTTATCGGGAAAATATTAAGAACCTGCTTAATCCTTAAAGCTACCGGTAGAGAACCGAGGTAGGTCCTGTGTTGTACCTAGCTGTAGCATGATATACACAAGGTATTAATGTTCTGGATTATTGGACTACATGCGCGGTTGACATTTAAGGTCGATATACCGGTTATTTGCCACAGAGAGGTCCCGGTGTACATAACGTTTTCAAGCTCCCCCGTTTCAAGCTATTTAAAACGTTTTGAGATTACCCCCTCCATTTTCAAATGCCCAACCCGGTAATCTGAAAACGTTTTTAGATTACCCTGGGTAATAATTTGAAAATGCATACATGTAATAAGAGAGAGCTTGCACACGAATAGGGAGATTACAAATACATAAATGCATGTACTACATTTATTTAGCAACCATAAAGTGAATTGGATCCCCATCACAGACGATTTGGATTTTGCATTTGCAAAATAAAGGAAGTTTTCAGGATTATTTAGGAGTGTAGCGATACTTTTCATTATTCGTCTAAGTTGTTTGATATTATTGCATAATGCGTCATACGTCAATTATGAATATAAATGTTAAGCGCTTTCCTCTTATGTGTGTGTTCGGGAGATTCTGTGAACCTCTAGTTTTACCAAAAAGGGTCTGAGTTTAATACATGTCCAACTTAAGTAATAACAAATAATGTGGTCCTAATGACGAAATAATATGACGTCATATACTGACAAGTTCATTTCTTCATTATGGAATACTATTTTGCCAAAAAAAACAATTAAATATTGTAGGTTTTCTGAACACAAGTAAGTGTGTGATTGCAAAGGTCAGGTCTTTCATTTTTGTTCATTAATTGAATAACAGTGTATACTCTCCATTAGTCTGGAGTTCCTTCCCCTTACATTATGTTATCGGTATTTGTAGAGCATGTCCGGGAACCAGACTAACTCTCCAATTATGGCCCTTAAATAGGATTCCATAGCTTCATGTGATTATAGCGTACATTTAGTTAAGAAATACAGGAATATAACTATGTGAATAAACCTTGTTGACTGTGAATCATACGAATGAATTATAACCTGAAATATAAACGTTTTGTCCATTAAAATTAACATAGGATGGGGAGGCGTTTGAAAACGTTTTCAAATTACCGGGGGGGGGGGGTTATTATTTAACGGGGGAGGGAGTTTGAAAACGTTTTAATGTTACTGGGGCCGGTACTTTGAAAACGTTTTTAAGTTACCGGGGGTAAGTTTGAAAAGGGAGAGCTTGAAAATGTTACACCGGGACCATCACTGCGACAGTGAAAATCGGGCTTACGCTTGAACGTTCCGACGACATCATGCATTTTATGCATTTAAATCAAATCTGAAACAACGCACTCGTTTGTTGTTATCATGTATGTATTTTTCTATAGCAATCATCTTCGCTTATATTAAGTATCTGTATCATAAATGCGCTATCACAACGGGGTCGTAAATCTGTTTTTATGAGTCATAATTAATATTTACCCCAAATAATAAACATACATAGAATGCATATCATTAAAACAACACATCTAAATAAACTTCTCAATTATAATATAATAATTATATATTATGTAAATCATGGAACCTTGTTTTTTATATAAAAAATGGAATTAATAATCACAATTATCTTCCATTTTAGTTCACTAGAGCGGCCAAGTTTTTCAATTTTGTCATATTATTTATTTACGCATATGTACACAAAATTAAGCACGCTAAAATGATTATGTAATTTGTTTATTGTTATCTGAAAAGACTGACAATGTGATTAAGGTTACTGACAGACAATGTATCATTAATTCCAGCAAATAGTTTTAGATCATTGTGTACAGTAAATAAAATAGATGTAAGTATGCAATAGATACCAAAACCAGACGTGTGTTTGAAACGACGTTCTTGAAAGCGAATGAGCGCTTTTTAAGGTAATGCTATCATTCAAAGCTTTAATAAAATTAAAACGGCTCGATAGATTTTCTTAAAATTTACGAGAACAGTAGTTGACACATCAAACTTTATTCTAGACAAAAATAAGAAAAATCCCTCGGGCAGATTTTTAATAAAAATAATTTAAGTTTGAAATTGAGAAGAAAACAACATTAAATTTTACATTTAAAATCGTTTTATTTGCACTTATGATTAAGTCATGAACATCAAATTTATACCTACGTGTAGGTAATTTTATTCTCTGCTATTAAAATTTTATTTCATTAAATATTTCCATAAACTGATAGAGCGATAAGTATTTTCAGAGAGGCATTATAAATACCGTAAAAATGACCGTTTTGACGTCGAAAACGACGTAATTTCAATCGTTTGGTTCCACCTTAAAATGTTTCTGTTATCATACGCTATGATCTGACACTCAAAGTTAAAAGAATCAGGAAAGTGTTTTCATCTTCCCTATAGATATATGTCTATGGGAAAAATACTGGAAACTGTAGCAAACGTTGTCAATTGTTGGTTTGTTTGTTTTCGCAATAATCCTTGAAAAATACTATGCTTCGTGTCTATGTATTTCGTGATTAAAAAGGACAATTACGGAATGTTTTTATTGCAAGTAAAAGTTATTTTCACTGATAAGACATCTTTCTATGTACTTTAATTTTAATATGCAAAAAGCTATAGGAACTTTAAACTCGCTGCAAGCAAGCGAACGTTTTGCAAGCGAAGAGATTTGCTTCACAAAATCTTTGTTCATTAATATTACTGGGTTAGGGCTCGAATTTAACCTTATCTGCCACTAGCAATATTTTGCTAGTACACAAAATTTCAACTAGCAAAATTTGAAATCCACAAGCATTTTTTTTTACTTGTAACATTTGTTTTCCAGAAATGTTCATGTAATACCGAAATGCATTGTATTTTATATGTACATGTATTGTATTGCATAAAAAGTAAAGTTATTACAACATTTTCAGTTCCACTCGCAAACAAATGTTAGTAGTCATAAAATGAACGAGCAAAATCTATTTTTCACTAGCATTTTGCTAGTGTCAATTTCAAGCCCTGAATTTACGATAGATCTGTCATTTGGAAAATAAACAAGTACTCTGTTCTTCATAAATGAAAACTGATATAATTCAGAGATATTTAATTGAATTCATACACATAAAATAAGAGATTAGATTTATAATGACATGTATCAGTAAAAGCAACTTGGAAGAGTGTCCATTTAAGACTAGCATAGTTATTTAGCGTAAAAATATTAAATTTGGTTTCTGATTACATGCTCAATAATGTTTAGGACAAATCGAGGGTTCAACGCAACAGTGTCGTAACTCATACTGAAATAAGAACAAGTTACGACAGTGTTGCGCCGAGCCCTCGAAATACAACATTGCTATGAGAACAACGCAGAACTGTATCTTATCTAAGTATTGGATAAATGTAGGATAACAGAAAATATATACATTTAAAATATTAAATGTTGTTAACACATACTTATACAATATAATATATACTATTATTAATATCGTTGCTGATGCGAATGACAAATACCATGACATTTTGCACAGAATTCTAAAATATATTTTTAATTGAAGTAGATCTATATTTTATTTATAAAACGAATAGATCTATTGCTTGTAATGACGACAAGCTCAGTCATAGTAACCATTCCTGCCTCGGTACATTTTCCTGCAGATGCGATCCGACCACGAACAACACACAACACCTCCTGTTCTACATGATCCAACCAAACACTGTGACCGGTGACATTTTGATTTACAAACACACCCATGCCTTTTGGCTGAAACAAATATGTAATAACTTGTCAATCTGAGCAAATATAGCGTAATTAGTACTAATCACCTAATTCTAGCTTCCCAACGTACTTGGATACGTGGTAATGCGGGTTGATACATTAAGATACGTTTTGTTGCGCTACGATGCGATCCTGCCCAATGGAATTCGATATGTTGCGTTTGTGACGATCTGATACGGTGATCCCGATTGAATTGATTATGTTAATCGTAGATAAGACATTCTTATACCGTTCAAAAAAAATCTACGATTGCCACTACTGTCTGACCTCATGAACTGTTCAGCTCTGATAGGACCAACACGATTGGTCCACGATTTCACACCGTATACCACGAAGAGCCGAACATAGTTGCTCAGGCGAACACAGTTGCCGATAAATTTTGAAGTTTCGAACGGAAATTAAGTATCGGCTTAATTTATAGTTATCTTGAAGGATCCGAACAAAACCAATCATGTACATTAATTTGCTATTGAAAAAGGTATAAATACTCGAAATTGTGAGGAAACCCGTGCATTTTTTCAGCGAGAAAACGCTAGAAATGTCTGCTATTTTTTAATGAAAACGCGTGATCTGGTGAATCCACATTCATAAATGCATTTTTACACAAAAGTGAACCTTTTTAAAGATACCATCATTTACTCCAATCTATGTTCTCTCAATACGCGAAATCCTAGCTTTCTATTCCCATTTTCCGCAGAGATATTGATGCATAAAGTCGGCATACCCTCGTATTTTTGAGAACGTCAAGAACAGTTTATTGAAAAAGTTGCGAACCTCGAATAGTTAGAACGTTAGATGTGATAACGCTTAACACAGTCGCCATACAATTCTTACAGCACCCTTTTCTAATCGTTTAATGTTGTATGTATATTTACTGGTATTAGACCTAAAAGAAATACAATTACGTTACATATTAACGTTACACATAAATGGATTCTTTATAAATATATGAATCAATTTAAGACTGAATGCCAAGGATTGGTAAGTCTATACTATAGTATGTGAAGATATATTTGGTAACCGGACTATATTCGTACTGAAAATATTTATATACGGTCGAATAACAGTCTTACAGGAGTGATGCACTTACTCACAAAATTCTAGGCCCTATTTACTTTTTTTATTTCATTGCACTAAATACTAATATGTACCAGCTAGGAAAAGGCCATTATTTGGGCACTTTCCGGGAAAAATCATTGAAATTATGTTTCCTCAAAAAGGATCTGAGGGAATCATATTGCTTTTTCCCAGGTTGACAGTTGTTATGTCCATCCCTCTATCTGTCGGTCTGTCACAGATCATTTTCGTTCTGTAACTCCTTAGCCTTTAGGAGGGTTTTCAAGTAACTTAAGTTGGTTTGTATGGTTTAAAAACTATACGAAGAAGGTCTGCATAACACATTCAAGCTGCTCGGTTTATTTACGGCAAGGTCACAGATGATTGTCAAAGGTCATTTTGCTCGATTCTTTTGCCGTTATTTGCTATAATATAACGTTGCTATTAATGAATGGACTGCCTTCATACTTTGAGACAACAACCCAATGGACAAGACCTTTAAGAAGATTATAAATGACATTAGCCTTCAATGTCCACATATTGAATTTCGTTGGAATATTTTTATTTAGATTGCCATTATTTTTGTAAATAAAAACACTTAACAGGTGGATTAGATAAATATTTGAACAAAACAAAACTCGCGACATTCCGCTTTCTCTTATGTTTTAAAGCTACAAGCTTCTCCAGTTTCCATCACCACAACACAAATAAATAATTGAATGCACATTCCATACAATAAAAAATAATGCGATGCTTTACATGTCACCGAACACAACACAAATGAATGAAAATGTTCTTAAGTTCATTCATAAGAACAACATTTACAGTGTATGATTTACAGCCTGATCATGCATTGTACAATTATGGCCCTTAGGGCACTGCACTTTCATTCGCTGATTTAATTCATTGTGATTTCCAATCTAATTTCTTGAATACTTAACGTAACTGAAACTCACAAGACCTAATGTTCCAACCCAAACCCTAACTCCACAACCAACCTCTGGTGTGTACGAACAGACAGACTGCGACGGACATTTTTACTCTTACCTATTATCCATATAGCCATCTAATATTCATCCGTTCGTTTTCTTTAAAAAATAGCAGACATTTCTAGCGATTTCTCGCTGAAAATGCACGATTTTCCTCACAATTTCGAGTATTTATTCCTTTTTCAATAGCAAATAAATGTACATAATTGGTTTGTTCGGATCCTTCAAGATAACTATAAATGAAGCCGATACTTAATTTCCGTTCGAAACTGTGAAATTGTGTTCGCCTGAGCAACTGTGTTCGGCTCTTCGGGGTATACGGTGTGGATTTAGACCACATGCAAATCGTGATAGTGGGTACATATCATTACAGCAAGCTCGAGTTGTCATAGTCTGTCTTTATGTAGCAATTAACGTGTCGTTCCTCCTTTTATGGAGAGTCATGCGCTATAATACTATAGTCCGACAACGACCTGTGAATGATCAAAGATCAGCTAAGTCCATTTGTAGGGTGGGTGGCTTTTCGGAACGTTTCGTAGGTTTCCGTAGACTAAGTGCGTAGCGCGATCGGTAAAGGCGCCAACCATTTTACCTTTGAAGCCTGGTAGTCAAGATGTTAGGGTTCGAAACACATATGAACGTTTTTCCTTTCCATTTTTATTTGATATTTGGCATTTTATTATTGCAAAATTTTATTTCAATATTTGGAATGAATTTCATATGTATTTCATTTAATTTCATTTCAGGTAATTTCATGAAATTTCAATTACTGCGTTCATTAGCAGTATCTGTACTAATGAGCCACTGTCAGAATCTAATATTTTGCTTCATTATATTAAGTTATATAACATGACATCCTCTACATACTTAGGAACATTATTTGAACAGAATTTGATAAATGCACCGAAATCACGAGCAATGCATTATTTGAAAAAAATAGTAGCAAGATTAAGGACACGAAAAACACATTTCAGTTTAATAATGTTACTAGTGCGGCGCACTGATTTCAGGACCACGTAGCTAGGCCTTTTACAGTGGTCTACAAATGTAAGAGGCCAACAGTGGCCTACAAATGTAAGGTCGTGTTTAGTAATGTACTTGGTCATTGTATTACTTATCCCTATTTTAAAGAATGGAACAGTCCATGATCTTCGGAGTTCCGTCACGACTCACTGCTTGATTTCTATCTATAAAACTAAATTTGGAATATTATCAAAACAAACTGCAGAGTAATGATATTAAGCCACTTTATAAAAAGTCGATTTAAATTCGCATGCTAATGAGGGATTAGTCTCATTTCGATATATAGGTGTAAAAAGGTAAACCCGGTAACCGTTATAGATAAGATAGAGAAAACATAATTACAATTGCCTCAATAGCGTAAAGGTTAGTGCTGATGATTTTTAGATATACATCATTTCAACCATTGGTTCGAACCTAGTTAATGTCATTTTATAACTATATTTTGAAGGGTATTTCGGAAAGTCGGAAAGAAATTGCAATTTCGAATACTACACAATTATGTTAATCTAAAAAGAAGCATTTTGGCAGTTTTGAACTCATGGCCGCTACGAATAAAAAAATCATAGCCTTAATTACCTCTCAGATACGGCGCATTACGATTATAGTGTTCTGTTTATGTATTACAATATAAAGTCATTTCAACCGGTAAATAACCTGATCTACCTCGGAAATATGTAAATGTTTACAACGGTTCTCATTTAACTTTAAATCGACTGTACTTCTGTTTGGGATAATAAATATCTGGTAATAATATATTCATTTTTGAGTAAAACATGACTAATTGGTTCAATGCATGGGGTTAACGACACAATCAGTAATGGTCATTAGGTGATTTTTCAGCTTTACAGTTGAGGAAGACCCCATATCGCCGACCTACCGTAAGCTAGCTCAACATATCTTTGTCACCTGTGAATTTACTGGGTGAGATTCGAACTCACAGCTGTCAGTGGCGGCTAGAGATTACTGGTCGGAGACCAAAGCTACTTAACTACAGAGGCCCCTGGCTCATTATTCAACAGCAAATGCTCAAGAAATAATACACAATATATCAACATTTTACCTCATAGTTATTGGTATCGTAATATCTAAACACTCACCTTCTGTAACGTTCATCAGGAATACAGATAGAAAACAACATATCACACATAATAAGATAGTATTCTTCATCCTTGTGTAGAGAATCGTTCAAGATAATAATTTTTAGCGTTGCAGATTTCAACGTGTTCAACATCAAACGCAATTTTATTATTTTGAACACAAGGGTGTTTAAATGATACTGAACAAAGATGTACATGCATTGAACGCATGTGATTTGCTAAATCGTAAATATTGGTAAAACGTCATAAAATGACGTCATTTTGTTCATCGGCGTGCGATGTCATTTCCCGCTTTTCCCGTGTCTTCAACAACTAAAGAATATTTCATTAAATATTGCGATTGCAAATCGCTTATTATTAGCTTCAAATTATTACTTATATAATGCTTTGAATTCTCGCTAAAGATGCTGAATCTATGAATGCATTGAATTTGAATGCAAACCAAAAACAAGCGGGAAAAATAATGCAACATTGTGTATTTTTTAACATTAGCATATACATGTAGCATTATTATTAATTAAGATATAGATTCTAGATCTACTGTATAGGCTTAATTCCTTAGAAAGTCCAATAATAAAAAAGAGGGCCATGTTGGCCCTGTAAATGCTCACCAGGAAAAAAGGTCATTTATATTTCTTGTTCAACTTTACAGTTTCTTAAGGAAATGTTCCGCCGTCAGAACATTCACATCTCAAAATTTGCATTTTGATATACTTCATGTGTAACTTTACAGTTTCTTGAAGAAGTGTTCGGCCGGCAGAACATTCATATCTCAAAATCTGTATTTTGATATATTTCATATGCAACTTTACAGTTTCTTGAAGAAATGTTCCGCCGGCAGAACAATTTTATTTTGTGTGATTCATTAGAATAATTTGACACATCATTTATATGTACAGAGCAGTTTACTTGAATTGAAATAATCTATGTATTTTGTAATTAAGAATTCTTTCAAGTTTTGTTGCATGAAGTGCAAATTCTACTTGCTTATCATTACTTGTGAAATGCTTCCAAGCAAGAATTAGTGAAGATGAAAACGGTCTCTTAATACATGCCTAGATATATTTTTACATTTTCGGACTTATTTTAAGTGGTCACTTAATAGAAAGGTTGCTTAATGGAATACTTTTATATAGTAAAAACAAATTTGCGGGATTTAAAGTGGTCGTTGAAATACATAAGTTGCTTACTACATGTGGTAGCATGTACGATACCGACTAATATCTCTTGAATATTTATACAGTTTTACATGTAGGTATTTCTTGCCTTGTTATCATTAGTAGCATTACTTTGTATTTTTTGTATACCTTTCAAACTTATTTCCTAGGGTTAAAAGAGTTCATAAATGTAATTGAATGATGAAAGGACCGGCGTGAAAAAGATATGGTATATATCTTTACAAGTGTTGTAGTATTTGTGTTAATGATTAACTGCAAGACGGAATCCTGTTTGAAATCACGGATTTTTTTTTATCTATACTGGCATACACACTCATAATGTACAAACACATTAATTAATGCCTTAGAAAAATGAGCAAACGTTTTTCAAGGATGCCGTGAATAATTCTTTGCTAGATTGAATTAACAGTATGGCAAATATATACTTGCGAACCGAAAATGCAACCAGCGTTCCTGGAAATCTTGTAAGAACTAATCTAGCTCTCCACGAGAAATATCTAGATAACTTCAACATTACATGCAGATGAATACTTTTATACGCTGTATTACACCAAAATAATCAAAGATAACACCTTCCACGCGCAGGAACCTTATTTATGATGCCGAATCTCTTTACGCGATCAGATTTTTTTTTAAAAGAACATTTGTATTTTGTCTTGTAAGAAATCACGAATTTAATCGACTCAGTTTATCCGTCTGTCCGACCAATCATCTTTCTTTCCCCGATAACATTGCCATTCATGTGAGTGATTTAATTTCGTCTTGAACCGAAAATGTAAATAACGGCTCAGTCAGTATTTCCTAATCGAAGATGTAAGTACGAAGTGTTTGTAAATTAAACTAACTGAGAAAAAGGTTTATGTAACATTTCTATACTTTAAGATATTTTAGGAGCGAAAACACTTATCGTGGAACTAAACTGTCGACAAACTTAGCTTTTGTTTAAGTTAAACACAATTTACGCGTACAAAATAACGTGAGTTTCCGGGCCAAATTGGAATGACACGGATATAACCTAAGTTACATGTCTCCTGTAGTCTACATTTACACCAATGATCTTAGATAATTGCTACTGTTTCGGTTATAAACTGAGAGATACGTAACTGAACCTGTAACTGATAAGTTGTGTTTTATGTAACATGAGCTGAATGGAATCGGAAACACACTTTTTAGTTAACTAATTACTTGCATGCAAACTATTTTAAAGAACCACTAGGATTGTATAGATGCATATGTTCGAAAGGTTAGTGAGAAAAGTATTCATCGTCCACGCTTTTCAAAAATACCCGGTATCGTTTCCGCGGAAAATGATCACTTTCGGTAAAGTATAAAAATACTTTTTCGAAATGAAATTCATCATGTGCATATTTGTCATGGTATAATAAGAATTAGAATAAAGAGAACGTCTTTCTATCATCTGCTTTGATAGGTGATATAAGACTGCTTTATATATTACAACATTTTAGAACCTTTCAGATGTTTGAAAAATGTTGATGTAAGACAATAAACACGTGTGGAATAAAATGAAAGGAATCATAGCAGAATATATAAAGAATTGATTATGTAACGAAATAATAATTCATTTCACGCACTTTATTCAATTTACTGTAAAAGTACGAGACTGAAGCCTTTTATTATACAATTTTAAACTTAGCGAATTACGGGGGAAAAAACATAATACAAACGTACACCATTCTATATAAATTTATCACTTTTCTTTGTCAGGCGTTTTATGATTTGATGTACTTGATTTGCTGTGTGCAACATATCAATTATTAAAAGAAATCTTGTTTGTAAATGTTCGTTTGGTCTAGTAGGTTTATATTGTGTAATTTGTCTTTCGAATGAATAAATAAATATTCTATTCACAATGTTACAATTATTAAAACAATCATAATAATATATTGTAAGTCCTTTCTGGAATCGTGACTGGTGTGATTGAAATGTTGCCTGTATACACATGAATATGTACATGTATATCTTATTTGATACTTTTATATAGCGCTTAAAATTAACTCAAATTCTCAGTTTAGTTTCGGGAATTTTTACAAGCTTAAAAGTTTGATAAACATAAGAACAAATAAAATCCATATATCGAACCCGTGGATACCGTCTTTGAAACATCCTAAGAACCAAAGAACAACAGAGTTATTATATTACAAAAATGGACACACTTGTCATTAACCTGGAACTGAGATGACGAAACTACTTTGTTTTAATACGCAATATGTATTCTTTCTACCTACATTGTACGTGACAAACAGGTCTTCACTAACAGACAAACAAATTTAACTTGTGAAATAATAAAAAGAAAAAAACGATATCATGATTGATTGATGTAATTAATTGCTGTACCGACATTAATTAAACAGGTAAATAATATGCAACAATATATATCGTAATATGCATTTGCGAATTTTTTCTTCTTAAGGATGCGTAAGATTGTTCTATTCAGTGTGTTGTCTTAAAACCTCATTGGATTCATGATTGACAGTACGGAAGGTGAGTGTCGTCTCTTTCTTTCCAATTAAATACACTCATAATATACAGTCAAACCTGTGAACAAGGGCCACCCTTCCATGGGAACGACACAGTGAGAGATTTATTGACAGGTGACCTTTATAAGGAGGTCATTTTGTTCTAAATGATCAATTAGAGATTTAAAAAGAATGGCCTTTACTCACAAGGTGACCTTTATTCGGAGGTTTGACTGTGCATGTGCAATATTCATTTGACTGTGGATGTTATAAAGGAGGATATACATGGAAGTATTATCATTCATTTAGTTCTTGATATCATATGTTCCCATTAACAATATACGATATATATCTTAGTTTAGTGTATATAGTTTCACTAGTTATTTCATTCTAAATTTGAAATTACTCTAATTTGTTGTAACCACTGTATGAAACTTGTTGCTCTGAATCGTCTTTCAATAATTGTAGCGACCCAAATTCTTCTTGAGCTATTTGTACCAGTCATATTGTGAGTAATTATCAAGCTATGAGAATTTGTTGAGTCTATATTTTCGAACAATCGTAATTAAAATTAGCTGTTAAAAGACCAAATTGAATATAAGACAAACTTGGAAAAAGTACGCACGACCGTTATTGAGTTCTGATTATGTAATATTTGCTCGTAATGTACAACATGTATATATTTCTATCATATTTTGTTTCAGCAAGTCCACTAAGTTGTAAATGCGTGTCACTGCAATCGGTATCAGTGTTGGGTTGGAACTTGTAGAACAGGTGGCTTGCTGTGTTGTTCGTGGCCAGATCGCATCTGCAGGGTTTTGTATCCAGGCAGCAATGTTTGGAATGGCTGAACATGCTGTGAATACTACTAAATACAACTGTTTCGATAAAATTCGAAATGATTACATATTTCATGTATGTATGGTAAATACGCCTCGGAGAAAAATATTTAAAGTTCTGTGTGAAATCTTAATTGATATTTTTACATAAAAACGCCAACACTGATTGCCAACTGTAGGAAATAGAACAGATTTCCGTATGATTTATTATAAATATATAAGAATTCCTTTAAATTCATTTTACATGATATACCTAAAATTAATGACATATTCTCAGTAAAAGCAACACGAAGAAGTATTAACCATTCATACCATCTATGGCTACCATAACAATTAATTAACTAGCAAGGAAGACCATAGTTATAGACATATAAAACTTGCAGAAAAAAGAACATCGGTAACTGGTTCCAAACGAGAGACAGTGTTTGCTCGTCTTTTGTGTAAGTTTTTATGTGTTTTGTGGGGTTTTGCATGAAGAATTGACGAAGGTGGTATTTTCGAGACATGTGGAAATATTTCTAGCTCTAAATAAAACCCTAAGAAAATACAAATACGATCCAAAGACGTTTAATATGGCTTATATTTCTAGTCACACAACAAACAGAGAATGTACAAAGCACAAAACATGGGAGTACATGTATACTTGTATAAAATTACTGTCTAATATATCGCCATCATAAGAATGAATACAGTGACCTTGTATCTTAACAACCCATGTCACTGTGCACTCTGCTGATGAGGAAAGTGGTTTATATTCATGAAAATAGATCTGTATAAATCTGGTTTGCGGTCTTGATTTGTGAATGGTCAACCAAATCTCTTTTGCATGACGTGAAATTGATCGTATCTTCCTACTTCTCGAGATCTAGCAATTCGCGTTCGTTAGCCAGCGTGGGTATTACTAATAATGACTTTGCTGAAATGCTTTTTAGATGCTTGTTGTTGAGATATACGGGTATTTACGGGTGTATGCGTGTGAGTGGATGTGGCCATGATATAATTATGTAAACTGTACAGGTAGAAGTAAGTATGGCTAGTTGCAGGAAAGTTATGACTATCATCATTTTTTTTGTCTATGAATTTATCGTAGTTCGAGTTTTCATTATGTTTGTCATAACAATCGTTTTCATGCTACGTGTTAACATAATGTGTACAGTGCTCAGATGAAGGTGTGCTTTTTGTTAAACAAAAATGACAATGTTCATCATGTCATAATCACTGAGTAATTTTGTTTACATTAATTTTCATTTATCATTTCAATAAATAAAAGACAGAATTTCATTTTACACCAATTATTAAGAAATTTTGTAAATGTGATAGATAGCTAAATTAGAATAATAATTATGTTTATTTGCGATGAAATACTGATTGAAACGTTTCGTTTATTGGGTAATCAAGATTTACGTTTAGCATTACTGTAACAGAACAGAACATTATTGTAGACGCGTATACAGTCTGACAATATCTGTATTATCAGTTTAACGATCCACTCGACAGCTATGGCCGTTGCTGAGCCGCCCTTAGGGAGAGGAGAGAGAATATACAAGAGAACCAGGCACTAATATCCCTACTCTTTGTTCATCCTAGTCTTTATCGTGTCCAGTGTAAAGCAATGATACACGCATCACCCGAGGTCCTGTGACTTTCTAATCAGGACTGGCTACGTAATTGGGACTGGGACACTGAAAAAGCAATCACGAACCATCGGAAGGCTGAATCGAGATTCGAACCCACAACCATCCGATTAGAAGCCCCGCGTGTTGGTACCACTAGATCACCGGTCCACCCTTACACACAAACAAAAATGTTCCGCAAAATGAGCAATGCCGATGAGAATTATTATCCAAGCATGTACTAATTAAGTCATTTCACAACATGTCATTAGGAAAATCGCCCAAAAGAAATGCGGACAATGAGTGGTGTTAATTTCTTTTTCATTCTATGTGCTTAGTGTAGGGAAATAAATATACATTCCATTATTCTCAGTAAAGAGTGAAATTTCTTCATTTACTAGCAATATTAGGTGTAGGACGTCATTTTGTAGAAAAGTAATTTATTTTGTTTCGGTTGTAATCTATGTATTCAAATGTTTTTGTGTGGTGAAACAGGGAGTGCAGCAATACCGCCGTAATCCCATGAAATATGATGAAATTGTTTTCTTCATCCTGTTTATTCTGTTTTGCGATTGAGTTCCATGTTCTATTTTGTAAATGATTGATTTTGTTTCACACAACTGATACATTAATGTTTCAAACATCAATGGACAAAGCATTGCATGTCAACATGATACCTCCTGGGCAGATTGAAAGCATCGTGGATCATGAGGCGTGTTAATACATGCGCATAATTATGATAAAAAAAGAACGTGCAGAAACTCACCATTCCACACCATTGTCACCAACAAGCTTACACTATTATTCACAATAAAGAAATATCAATATGCAAAACAAGAGGCTCGTATCAACATTCACAAACATCAGAGTTCACAGTGACAGCTTCAAATTAACATACTAGTACAGAAATACAGGAGTTTAAAAAGCTAAACGACACAAATAGACAAACGTATTCAGGATATCAGTTATCACTATCACAGCTTACAACAGACAGACAGACAGACAGACAGACGGCAGACAGACAGACGACATACAGACAGACAGACAGACGTGTACATAGTACATCATCTACATACATAAACACAAACATAAACTGTCAACGTAATTTACAATTAAACGATAAAATGAACAAAATTGGACATAACTTTTTAAACAAAGAATCATACACAAGTTGCACAAATATGTATAGGTAATGGAGATGAACAGAATTTATCTTTCAACATAAGTTATATTAGAACAAATTTTTAATGCATTTTTAACATACAATGATATATTAATTAACTCTGATTTATCAACTTTGCTTAACAATTGTAAATATTTCTGTACATAAGGATTAACATAGTATATTTTTTTGGATATATTTATGCCTGATTTCAGAATAACAAGGACATAATATACACACAAAATGATACTCATCTTCAATATCATTAGAATTACAATAAATACAGTGTCTTTCATTTCGAGGTTTGTTATCATTAGTAAATCTACCTGTCTGTATCCGTAACTGATGAACAGACATGCGTAGTCTACAAAAGTATATTCTAAAAGATCTTGGTAAAATATATAAAGATCCATCATAGTACTTTTATTAACAATGTTCAACCACTCTTGTTTATACGATTCATAATCCGCATCTTAAAAAATAAAAACTTAAAACCTTTGAGCAGTAGGTAGCTGAGACGTGCAAGCCCTGGGATTATAAATAGCTCAAATCTCATATCGTGCTTTTTAATGTTACTAAATTAATTATGATCAGACAGTGTTATTATTTATACATTATACGTCTGACAGAATGATTACGCTGAATAAGTATTTAAACATTAACTAGCTCTATCTTTCCAATCATAATACTTTGCGGATAGAAATAAGATTTGAGCTCGGATACCGATGATAAGTTTTATAACCTCGGGACCAGGCCATTGTACATGTATTAACATCGACAAATCAAATTTAAACAACAACATTAGATATAAATCTACGAAAATCATATTAGACAACTGAGTAGTTTTCAAAGCATCTACAGCGTCCCACAGAATCCGGGATATAAGTAGGACAACCTAATGAGGTAATGAAACACATCTATGAAGAAAGCACAACTGAATATTCGTGAATATATTCCCCTCATGTCTGTAATAAAGCTATCATTCAATCAAGCTGTTTGAGGATCTTACCTAGGAAGTAACCTTTTCGTGCGTTGTCTTATATTACAGAAGGGGCGAAATAAATGAATTCCACTGTAAACATACTTAAGCATTACAAATGGATCATATGAAAACTCATGTGCTTTTGTTTACTCTGAAACATTGGTTGTTTGTATTTGAATAATGATCTTCGCAAACTGTCTGTTATATGTATGTAATACATATATCCAAGATCATCGGGAAAAGTGCTCGCCCTCGCCTATAACTTGATTTTTCTTATTCAAAACCGATATTTCGGTATTGCTAATGCAGGTTTTAAATGCAAATAAAAGGACGATATTTTTATTGGAAATTAAAGGCTACAACCGTGTTGACCAGCGGTTTGTGCGTTGAACGATTACATTCCCGGTTGTGGCCGTTTATACTTTGACAAAATTTGACAAATAAGCAGATTTTCCTCCGTAAGTTTGGAAGTTGTCGGTTCTTGTGTAAGGGTATGTCGATCAGAACTGAATACAGTCCAGACAAACTTGTTTGATGAATCGACCACCATGTATAACAGAAATATCATTGTAAAACGGCGTTGCATCCAATGAAAGAAGCCGCGCAACTTACTTCAGCATGTCGGGTTAAACAAATGGTAGATCTTTGTTTATTTATTTAGTGCTTTCCACATATCCTCTTCCAATTTGTCATTGTCCAGCCATGGATTATAAACAGTCTCTATTCCATTAATTATTAAGGGAATACATTTTCTACGTCTCTCACGAAATGCTTAGTGTATTGAACTTCTATGGTTTTCTTTAGATTTTCAGCATGATTGAGAGACAGTATTCCGACACGTTCATGATCTCCATTATAATGAAAGAAACACGTATATTGGCTAGAATGTCTCGCTCTGTTTTCTCTTCCATTCTTTGGATGTGCTCTTTCAAGTCTGATTAATGATAAATCGATCTTCCTTTTTTCGCAATATCGCTTCTTGTATGCCTAAGAATATCAATCAGATATTTCATTTCATCTGTCTTCGGATCAGTTATTAAAGATTCGTGTTCATTTTATGACGTTTTCATCCAGATTAAATGCTTGAGAATCTATGCCTATCAATCTGTCTATAATAATAACAATCAGATTTTGTACTTTAACTTCGTGTTCAGGATGGAGTATTCGCAAAATAGTTTAGAAATAAATGAGTTTTTGTTGTCATTGTTCCTTGTCCAAATGAACGATCGCAGTTTGAGCACTAATTTAACAACTGTTTATTTACTTTTGTCATACTCGTTTTAACAAATATATCGATTTAACAGTTACTGTCAAGTTCATACTTTTCTAATATCCGACACAATGGAATGATTTATTTGATTCTGTTCTTTTTATGTATGGAAAACTAGGTTACAATATTGATTTTATAAACAAATAAGGCTCATTAGAAATCATTCTTTTGTCACATGCACACTTTTCTATGGAAGGTTTGGTGTCATTTTAGTTGATAGCGTCTCGTCTTAATTTAGGTTTTTTTTGTAATACTAGCACTGCCTCCCTACCAGCTGTCCCTGATAGTCATCCCACTGATACTTGTTTTTGTTAAAAGCAGACTTTTTTCCTATTAAGAATGTGTTCTAACCATTTGATTCATTATTAAATATGTAAGTACAAGTACCGTTGACGTGCTGATTGATTTTAACCCTTGACACATATTTCGTATACCGCTCCAAAACATCGACTTGAATTTGATTCAAGATTCTAATTAATACAGACAATAAATTTAATATTTTTGTTTGAAATAAATATAAAAAAAAGTAAACATTCCTATGCACAATCTGATTCCTCTTGAAACTTTCATTGAAAAAGCAGAAGGTTCTTGCTAAATGATCGACTAGACATCTGTTTTATTTATCTCATTATTGTCCTGAACATGGAAGTTGCTAAGTGTTTTCACGTTATGATCGGACAATATCAACCGGAGATAAATGTATCTTTTCGATATTACGAGCTGTGGTTTCTTAATGACTGACTGGAGAGAAAAGATCTGCGTAATAGAGACATCAATGTCGCCAAAGTTAATGAGAGTGTAATATATTTAAGTACAGAACTGTAAACGTCGAATGTAGATAGAATTTGTCGGAGGATTAATTACACTGTGATACTCTATGGTATATAGACGAACCATGAATATATCGGATGTATTGCATCAGGGTAAGGTATATTTATACAGTATTTATTCTATAGAGAAGAGTAAATAGAACATAATAGTACGGATGATGTCGTTGAGATAATATCACGTTTCAGGAAGACGAGTGGAAATGTTTTCGAGTAGAAACTGTCAGTTACGCTGGAAATGTCTAATACATGTACATGAATTACAAGTTGACAATCACAGTGCAAAAATACTTAAGACAAAGCATTTGTACACATTGGAGCAGATTATGGTATATGTGTGCTTTCAAATCACAAAACCTAGTGCAAGATTTACTTCCAATTCTGATTCATATTTAACTCAATTTATTCAATGTAAACGTGAATGTAAAATTGAATTTACTGCTCGCTTGAAAAGAATGCGTACAAAGGTGTTTGTTATCATAAAGGAACATGACTACATGTATACGTACATATATATTTTTCTTGCGCTTTTGTATTTATATGTTACAGATGTTTTTTCTTGTGGCGAAGTACTGTTGATAATTTCGGGAATATCACTGTTGAAACACGTTGGATTGGTTGTAAAGCTCTAGGACATAACTCTGGGGACATGGTTAACAATCATATCTTTACTTGAGTTCATTAGTTCTATTGGATTTCTGGAATTTGTCAAAGCATATATGAATCTGTTTATGCAGGAAAGAGTTTTTTATTTATTATATACTACATGTACATAGCAACTGTACCATTATTGGTTGCAATTGTCATCTCGCGTGTAATTTTGAAGTCCTTGTACATAGGTTATAAATTATGTTTTGTGAAGAATATATAGTATATACACGTACTCGTATTACCTTGCAGTCTGTAAATGAGAATAATAATTCTTCCCATCGCATCAACTGCTGACAAATAACTTTTAAGGATGCAGACACTGATATAAATAATAAAACGGGACAAATCTTAGAATCTCTTGGAGGGCTTTCGATACGACTCTCAATCAATTGACCTTATACTTATATATATTTATCTTCCTACAGGCGACTAGTATATAATGTCTTTTTTAGACAAATGTGAGAAATTCTTCAGTAAATATATATTATACGCACAGTGTATTCCTTAGCTGTTCAAATGTCACTTAAATTACATCATTTGGTTCTCATGTGGCATCCAATCGTCTGAAAGGTATTATAGAAGTATAATGATAAAAATGTGTTACAATGACGTCATAGTGTCAGTTTATGAGAGTAAACAAACCACTTGAGAATGTTTTTCTTGGCTTCCGGCTGTGAAAGAATGAGTTAATATTGCTGAATATACTGGTATACTGACTAAAATATGACGTCATGTGAATAGATGTCTCTATGGAATGAAATTTAAGTGAAAATTACACAATGCCTGCTTACAGTTACAATTTACTCATTGACACTGCTAGGATGCTTACTGGTATTGTCAGAATGCATGATGACAACTTCAACACGCTTGTTGACAATGATAACATACATGGTGTATGCTGTTTAGACCCTGAATGTCATCCGCCCGAATGACAGTACAACGTTGCCGGGACCGTATCATATGCATCGACATTTCTATAATGTTCCCAGAACAAAATACACGATGTGACCACATAATATGAAAGATTCAATTAGCCACTAAGCAAGTTGAAAGTAAGCATAAGGCAAATTGCAAAATTGCACGTGAGTAAGTGAGTAAGCATACTAGCAGTGTAACTTTTACCTAAATATCATTCTATATGTCTCACTTTGTGATAATTACAGAAAACTATGCAATATGAATCCATCTACAAGGGTTTACTTTATATATCGTGCTGCGTTTTATCGTGACAACTCATGTTTTGGTATTTATTTTTTTTAAAACAAATTTGTAACAAAAGGTAATCATAGATGTTCATGACCAATATCATCATCTTTGTGCCTCTAATTAAATTGTTTCTTATATCGCTATCAGCGAAAACGATTTGGTATTTTTTCTGAAATATTAGTTTATCAAAAATTGCATTTTGACCTTAAGCCATGTGGTGTATATAGTGTGCTGTCCTTGCGTATTAAGCTGCATAGTCATTTTCTATTTGTATATCTAAAAGTCGATTCTGAATTTTGTATGGTTTATTTTTAGATGTTTGCGTTATAATCAAGTGGTGTAGGGATTTAGAGCACATAGTCGCATGTTTGACGTCCTTTTAACGTGATTGCATGAGTCCCTGATCAATCTCTGTTGCTTAGCAACGGTAATATGCTCGTTATACGTCATCAAATGATCAATATTTGAAATTGAGTGTTGCACGCATGTCATTTTTATAGCCTGTCGTGTCATTATAACATTTTCCAGGGATGTGGCATAGATTGAGTTGTACTCATATTTCAAAATGTAATAATACTATTTTTTCAATGTGTGCATATATCCATACACTCGCGTGTTCATTAATTACATTAGAAGATGAAACTGGAATACTTGTTCATAGGCAATTTCAATTTTATGTATGACTCTTAAATTGTATCTTACGCAGTAATCGAAAATGAAATTAAGTGCACCACATCGCATTGATGATGATATTTACTCATTTTCTTTATTTACCTTAGAATCTAAGAACATAATACTGATGTTTAACAAAACCCAGAGTTCTAATCGACCGTACGAAAACATACGCGGCTTTTGTTTACACTAGAAAAGCATTTGTAAATATTTGACAAAAGCTCATTACAAGCTGTTTGTTTAATGGTGTATACTCTGTGGTATGGATGAAAGGAGTACTGTTCTGCCGATATAATAATGCATCGTATGTTAAATCATGATCACATACATAAGATAGAATGTCATTTTATCTGCTTGATGGGAAACAAACAAAAACTTCGTTTCAAAAGTAATTGTTTTTTTTTTGTTTTTTATTTAGTACGGTGATGAAGCAGTTTGCATTTACTGTTTACTTACGTTAGGATTCACTGGGTTAGAAGGTTCTGGAATACTCTGTGATTAGTTTGGATTGTTTATTTGATATGAATTAGAAGTATAGTGCAACCTCTCCAAAGCAACATCCTTTGAGAGTAGCAAAATTATGTTGTTGTTGAGATGTTGTTGCTCCAGAGAGTTTGAATAAATAGTTAAATCATAGAGAGGGGGGGAAATCATATTTTTGTTGAAGGGAGCTTATCGCTCAAAAGAGGGTCGCTCTTAAGAGGTTGTTTTGTATATAAATAATATGACACTTTTTTGACCTTGTTTTAACATTAATGGGTAGACTTCAAATGATGATTCCTTAAATTACTATATGCATTTACATTTGTTTCAATGATGTGCTTAGTATGTTTCGGTATGTGAACAGATTGGAGTAACACGGAAATACAGGTTAGTCGACTCTGTCTGGCATACAACAACCGATAAATAAACCATGGTGTTAAATCAAAAAAGTGTTTGCAAAGTCTGGTTCCAGCAGAAGCCTTAAGTCTCCCTTAAGGCCTCCGTGCCTTTGAATTAATCATTACTTGATACGATTTCAAATGCCTGTGTATATTATGTTAAAAAATTTTCTCGGATGTCTGCTTTTCGTGTTATGCCTATCATCATCATAAATATTCAAAGTAAATATTCATACTCCTGTCATTGCTATAGAGGTTCATAAACTTATCTCATATTCATATCAGTGTCAATAAACACTAGCGCCAGGATGTGTTTTGTATTTAGGCATGTCGCTGTTTATAGACAGTACATTATATATACATACAATACGAACACTCCATCATTCTATGTATTAACAAGAAAAACTATAACAAAGCGTTATAGGTAGACGAATTACAAGAAGCATATTGGTTTATGTTTTATTTATTTTTATTTTCTTTTTAGTAACATATTTAGATGATATGAGTAATACACATATATTGACAATCATGAGTATTTGACAAATGAATACATTTATGTATATATAGTTCACAAGCACATAGTAATATCACACCCTACATCAATCAAATAGAATACACCCTGAATGTTAACAAATTCACCATAATCTGCTATGATACAACCACATTGAGCTTCAAATAGCATTTGAGATATTATGCCACACAACAGCTTATCTAGGTGAAATGCCTACCTCTCAACTATAAATAGATTCAGTCATCACCATTAGCCAATCAAATGGCCAGGATTAGCCAAACTAGTAATAGGCACTATAAACTAATACTATTTATGTATAATTCGTCTAGAAAAATACAGGATATATATCGGGGGTATGTCTTGGTTATGATGACAGTTTGGTCGTGTTTGTTGAGGATAGTAACAAGAGGGCCACATTGGCCCTTTATCGCTCACCTGAGAACAAAGGCCAATGATTAATGACAAGTTAATATAGTTTCCATCTCGTAAAACTAATTTTTACGTAGATTTTGAGATCAAAACCAATAATGAAGGTATAATACTGTTAAACAAGCTAAAACGTAGCAAATTTTCTAATCCAAGGGCCCATAACTCTTGAAGTTGTGGTCCGATTCCACCCATAACTAAACTTGTCCAAAACCATAAGGTCATACACATTATTTGTAAATATGATTAGGATCGGTCAATAAATGAAGGCGCTAGAGTGTAAACAAGCTAAAATATAGCAAATTTGCTAAGTCAAGGGCCCATAACTCTTGAATATGTGGTCCGATTCCGCCCATAATCAATATTGTCCAAGATCTTTTGGTTATACTCATTTACTGAAAATATATTAGGATCGGTGTATAAATGAAGGCGCTAGTGTGTAAACAAACTCAAATATAGCAAATTTTCTAATCCAAGGGCCCATAACTCTTGAAGTTCTTGTCCGATATTGCCCATAATCGAACTTGTCCATGATCTTTTGGGTATACACATTTACTGAAAATATGATTAGGATTGGTGAATAAATGAAGGCGCTAGAGTGTAAACAAGCTAAAATATAGCAAATTTGCTAAGTCAAGGGCCCATAACTCTTGAATATGTGGTCCGATTCCGCCCATAATCAATATTGTCCAAGATCTTTTGGTTATACTCATTTACTGAAAATATATTAGGATCGGTGTATAAATGAAGGCGCTAGTGTGTAAACAAACTCAAATATAGCAAATTTTCTAAGTCAAAGGCCCATAACTCTTGAAGTTCTGGTCCGATATTGCCCATAATCGAACTTGCCCATGATCTTTTGGGTATACACATTTACTGAAAATATGATTAGGATTGGTGAATAAATGAAGGCGCTAGAGTGTAAACAAGCTAAATATAGCAAATTTTGTAATTCAAGGGCCCATAACTCTAGAAGTTCTGGTCCGATTTTGCCCATAATGGAACTTAGCCGGGACATTGTGGCCATATACATTGTGAGCAAGTTTAATCACGTATCGTTAAGAGCTGCGGTTGGTAGAGTGTAAACAAACTAATTGTGGACGGACGACGGACGCCGGACATTCAACGATCCTAAAAGCTCACCTGATGAATCAGGTCAGCTAAAAATTATCATGAATTAAAAATTAATTAATTTTATCCTGCATCAGACAATTTGGGACTGCTACTCAGAATACAGCTTCTAATTTAGAACAGGACTCCGAGATACATTTGAATTGAATAGAGTTTTGCAGGGAGCTGTATACAAAAGCCTTTTGCAGGTACAGCTCTCCAGGGAGCTATATTTGAAAGGATCCCTGTAGGGTGTGTCAGTTATCGGATCTAATGAAGCCCAATATAGAATCTAGTTCCCTCTGCAGCTGAACTTTTTACAACTTATGCAGAAAGAAATTTTGTTTCTGCCCTAGCTGTTGCCGGTGATTTGGTAAATATGAGACTCTTTAAACATATATAGGTGGTACTAGATAACGGTGAAGCTAAATTTAGAATGGAAATAGAACAAAGAAAACAATCTTTAACATGAACCATATATTTTGGTTTCTTTTACAAATGCCAACAGTCAGATGTTCAAAATCTGTACTAATCTAGTGCCCACAATCAATAAATACAATGCAGTCGGCCGAGAATTATGGATTACAGCAGCTGTTAATGAAATATTTCAAAGTTCGTATGAAAGACATACGTAAGGTATAGAAGCAACTATCTACTGAGCAACAGGCATCAACTAAGTTTAGTGTATACCATTTTTGTATGTTTCTTTGTATTGTGTTTGTTCTTGATGGTGAGGTTTTGGATGGTATCATTTTGGGAAAAGTTGTTTAAACTCCGTTGGCCATGATAGCGGAAGAATGCTTTACCTCGACATTTTAGGCTCATTGAACAAACAGTTATTTAAGATCACATGAGAAATAGTTCCTATATTACATTGAATACTGGATATTAAGACCAATCAAAATCTTACTTAATATTGAGGTGGTTTCAACAATTATATATTCAAAGAAATTGTAAAAGGACAAAGGTATTTGTTGTTCTGTTCACATAAGAATACGGCATTCCTTGATTGTCTTTATACAGAATGCTTAATGATTTCTTACGTTTGGTCAATTGCACAATTAAGTTCATAGATGAAGACAGTTTAGTCCGATATTGTGAAGCATTATCTGTAATAATTATTATGATATAACTACATACACTGAAAACATTGTCATCTTTATTTGAATAAAACAAGAGATCCGGAACTTAATGAACATCACTTCGTCAGCGAAAGAGATATTGTTCTGCTTCTGAAGGTATGGTATTCTTCAATTACTTAGTTATATCTTGGTACACGAAACTTTGTTGACATTGGTCTCTCGTCCTTCTTTATCGTGCAATTACTAGTGATATGTTGGTTGGTGGTTGGTTAGTGGTTGCAGTATTTTAATATCCGGAAACTGAATATCTGACATGACTAAATTGTCCAAACTTTTGCAATATATTATTAAGACAAACATTCTAAAAAACATGATGTGTTTACAATCCCCACGTGTGAACGCCAGACATTGCATGATCCTAATAACATAAAATGATTAAAAGCGCCCACAAAAAAATTCCAGTTTTCGCCCAATATAACCTTCAATAAAACGCATCAACACAACCCATCCAACACATGGGAACAAACAAAACACACGATTCTTGTTGCAATATAAGCTGATCGGAAACTCCAATTTTATTGGTAAATGAACCTATAGTAACCCTGGCAATCTAGAGAAATGTCTTTCAACTGTTCAACTAGGATTTTCTAAAACTATAGAATTTCTAATCAGACTTGATTAAATTCAGAACCTGTGCTCGTACGCTGTAATTACACAAAAACATAGGAAACGCCAACGAAAATTAATCAAAGCTTTTCCCAAAGCTCTGAGAATTCACGTGTCAAATATTAACACCCCATATTGACGTGTTTAGAATTGATAATGGATGCGTCTTCAAAGTAGACCATACTCTCCTCATTGACTGTTCAAATGTCATAACATTACTTCAAAATGCTCACCCACGAATATCGGTGCATAGATAACAACATATATCCACGGTGTGTTTTCCAATACAACACACTCAAAATGACTCTAGCTGTAGTAGTTGTTTAATAATAATTCATGAAATTCAATGGGAAAACAAATGGGTAATTTTGTCTCTAGAATTGATTTATATTCACTCCGATATGAGTTTTCTTTATTGGAGATTTTCAGACGGCAGATTATGACAGATTTGTCATCTTTATTGAATTGAAAGTCTCTCAGATAAGAAAGTCGATTACACAGGAGACAAAATTAAACTGTTGTATCTATAGTGTACGAGTTGTCCATCATGTCTCGCCATTGATTTTCTAGACGAATTATACCTACGAGTATTTGTTCATTATAGCTGTTTGCGAGTACTTACTGTATTGTCTATTACTAGTTTGGCCAATCCTGGCCATTAGATTGGCTAATGGTGATTTCGGTCATTTTTGATTGGTCAATCATTGGACCGGCTATTCGTCGCGTTACCTGTCATGTTTGACTGAATGTGTTCGTCTGCTCTGTTGTTGAAAAGTAAAGTAGGCATCGTTCTATGATGTTAACGTGGCATAATATCGGGAACATCATTAGATGCAAGTTTAATGTGGTTGTATCATATCAGACTATGGTGGATTTGGTAGTATTTAGGATGTACTTCATTCCATTGATGTATGGTATGGTAATACCATGTACATGTGAACTATATAGTATTACACGAATGTATTCATTTGTCAAATACTCATGATTGTCAAAATATGTGCATTACATGTATCTATAACTTGTAAATATGTTATACTCTCCATAATGGAGGAATGAATAAAAGCAACTTCATACAAAAAACTTAATCCAATGCTTCTTGTAATTCGTCTAACTATAACGTTTTGTTATAGTTGTTCTTGTTATACATGTATTTGCGTATTTTGGAAATCAATGTGTCTCATTTGTATCTTGCGCAGTTCCCGATAAATTTTCAAAACCTGTTAAGTAGATGGTATTTTGATGCAGCCGTTCTCAGTAATTGTGTTATTAATTTGTAACTGTGCTGTTCAATTTGATTCTGGTAAGTCTGTACAAAATGTCGGTAACATTCAGGCAAATCATAAGCACGATTTAAGAGTGATTGTAACGTTTAGACTTGATATTCCAACGGATCGACTCCAACGGTTAAAATTACTGTGTATTTCTACATTCGCGCTGCAGACAAATTAATGTTGTTTTAAACAAATGTGAAAACTTTAAACGCACAATCCATTGTACAGTTACCATGTCGTCCCATTGATTACATCGTTTGGAATCTCACGAGGCACCGATGTCACTTAAAGTCATTTATGTTGTTCTAAAATTGTTGTCAATGACGTCATAGCAACAATTTTAGAGAGAAAATCAAACACTTTGGATTTTTATGCTTGTCTCTGTAATAAACATAAGACAAAGATTGGTCATCCTGTATAGACATTAGATTAATATTGTCATTTATATTCCGAAAATGTGCGAATATATTATTTTGTAAATATTTCAATATAACTGTAGAGCATACGCTCAGCTTATATATACTGGAGTCCATATCGACTGATTTCCATATCAGATTGTATTTTAGTGCTGATAATAACAGGTGGAGAATTAACTTATCTACAAAATCTGAATGTTGACAAGAAAAGGATTCCTAGGGACACAACATATACAAATATCCTACATTCACAAAAACCCACTAACAAAAAACTCACCCGTCACATGGAAACATACATGACAATGAGAACAAAACGCATTCTCCTGGACGGGAATAGCTTTGGAATGGTCTGCAGCATGGCTACATGGATTTTATTATACGTTTTACCCAAAGTTTGTCAACATATAGATGGTATGCAAAATAGCAGAATTAACTCAATTTTGTATTTCAAAATGGGTAGCTTTGTATGTAATTCAGTTTGATCAGAAAATATGCTTATGCGATTCTTTTCATAAAGGAGAAGAAGCTGGCCAATTTAAAAGAAAACGAGAATTCATAATCTTTTCTGCCTCGTATGATAGCAATTCGTTCAAGGCGGTAATGGACTTTTGATATTTGATATACTTCAGTATTTATTCCAATAGCAATTGGTTACATTTAAAATATCGATGTATTTATCTTCATTATTTTTATTTGGCAATGCGTCTATTGATCTGACGATGATCTTATCTGTATATAAATTATTCATAGAAGTAAGAAGTGTCATTATTTCTTATCTTCTTAGAGTCATTCTTGAATACAATTTATTCATATTACCGACCCATTTACAAATCTGTGATATTTTCCATTTCGCACGTGATCCTTTCTGTAAATGTGTGATTTCCCGGATAACATCCTGCACAGTGTCCATCGTTTCGTGTTATCATTTTAGAAGAAGGTAAAGTAACGATGACAGGAAAAAAGTCGGGTTTTAGTTTACTAGACCAAAGCAAAAAGGCAAATTGGTTGCAAAACTGTCCATTCCATTCTTTGGAACATATCTGCCATATTTTGGATGCACAATTCGTCCTCAAGTATTTTTGTACATCGGATTTTGCTTTCAGAATCGACGCGAATCGAAAATATGGTTATGCGGGTAACTGAATACACAACTATTTTTCTGACCGGATAAACCACGAACGCTAAATGTTCAACCAAATCGTCTACAAGCTAGAGGCTAGCATGTTACCCTTGCGTTAAGTCCACTAAGGGTGCCATGAATGAAATTTGCCAATCGTTGCTCGTAGGAAACATAAAAATACTCAATTTTATGGACAAATGTAATGAAAAACAAACAATGAACATAGTATGATTGCAAAGAAGGCCTTTATTTCTGTTTATTTATTGGCGCTAACAAAATCCACTTTGATCTAATCATGAGACGTATATTGCGATATATTTTCGCCAGCCTGTAACGTAAGAAAGTCTAGATTTCCTTATTTGATAGATCAGTGAAAGAAATGGCCCATAATTATCAGCTTACTTTCTGTTAGTTATGACGGCTTTATCAATACCCCTTGGTCTTTATTTTTTATACTATCGGTCATCGTCCTTATAGCGTTCACTGATATCCACTAATTGCAGAAGGATCGTTGATTTGGTGAGACTCTCTAGTATTATATATCACTAAAACAGCATCCTTTGATTGCTATTGTATCTAGAAAAACGAGTCATTTTTCCTATCTAATCCGATTTCACATATGGTATCTACCGGAGATTGATATTTGAACAGCCATTACTCTGGACAATTGTCCTGAGTCCAGTATCAATAATATCGTGCAAGTAGATAGAACAGTATTAAATCATTCTCTATTAATTCAGATTTTCTCCTGGTTTATATTACTGGATTTATAGGAAACGTAATAGACCACGAATATCAATAGCCCAGGTTCATGTTTAATGTGGGCATGCCAAGGTTTCTTAAATGTTGCTGTTTAGCTCTTATCATTATTGTATCACGTATGACCAGATCATGACTGCTAAATATGATATATCAGATAGAAAAATCAGTAGCAACTCTAACTCTAGGGTGACATGATATGTTAACTTGTAGGTTTTCTTGTCCGTTTGTTCTTGCTCTTATAGATTTAATGACACCAACACTAAGTTTATAGTAAAAAGACATAATAGAAATTGAAATATAGTTCTGTCCATAGTTTTATGTTCGAGAATAACTTGAAAAGACATATTTGTTTAGAAAGCGTTATCTATATTTCAATGAATAACAATGACACGATAATCGTCACTAAATTTGATTTTTTCTGGAAAAGTCTTACAAACAACCATCATCAATAAATCCCCTTGAAATTTACCATGTATCACGTATCTAAGACATTTGCCTAGTTATGCAAGGATCTTTTATTCCATTTGGTATGTGTTCGCTCATCAGTGATTTGTATCAAATTCGTAGAAAACAGGCCTAAAATAGTCTTCCATTAATCACAAACTGTCATTAATGGTGTTATCACATGCGACAACATTGTTCCGAAATAAACGACTCGTAAGCAGATGAAAACCAGCAAAATTGATTCTGTCGCATGTCTTTGTCGACGGTATCAATTACATGTACTTTGAGGGGTGAATGATCTATGAAAACTAATTTTAAAGGACTCACTTTACTTACTTCAATGTCAATCCTCCTTCACCAACCGCTATGTATTCGACTTCGGCAATTGTTTAATTCGTCTAATGAGGATTTATTCAGAAAAATAGGTACCATTGCTTAGTTACGTACCACATTCTTGTTCCGATATTTGATGTGACTGAGACCATTTACGCCTTCATGTCTTAATTAAAACGTATCGCAATAGTTACTAGTAAATACATAAAAAGAGGGTCATTGAAGTACTTGTAATATGTTCAAGCTAACACTGTCATTTTGTGAAGATTCCTGCAATTTTTTCATGCTTTCGTTTTTGGAATTAGGTGCATATCTTAATCGTTTTGTCCACAATACAATTTGATATTTACTTAAGCGGATGTATTGTACATACCTCGTTCTGGTTGTTTTATTGACCATCAGAATAAAACGCTGCGGTAAGTTAAGTGACCATTAACCTAATAAAGGAAAATACTAATTATTCGAACCATAATGTCCCGAAGTATTTCGAAATCTTTGCTCAGTAATCTAACGATCTTATTATAATTTAATGTATATTTCTGGTCCTCATTTTCCAGAGTATAATGAGTGACATTATACGCATTACATTTAATGAATGTTGAGAAGTATGATTAATAATAATTATCTACACGTTAGCATGATGGCATTTTCTTAGGAAGGAAAGTTGATTAGTTTTAGCTGGGTTTTTCTTTGTTCATTAACCTAATTTTACGACATTTGCGAATCAAATTATTCTGATTAACACTCATTTGT
This sequence comes from Lutraria lutraria, assembly GCA_964023205.1. Taxonomy (NCBI): domain Eukaryota; kingdom Metazoa; phylum Mollusca; class Bivalvia; order Venerida; family Mactridae; genus Lutraria; species Lutraria lutraria. The sequence goes on from OZ026841.1 coordinate 35,259,637, forward strand.
TCCAATACCAGCTCACACCCAGTTTCCATTCTTACCATAGTGCGAATTCCTTCTCCCTGACTAAATGCTTGAATCAGATGTAAATGATAAATTATACAATACCTTAAGTCCAATAATGTCTCTATGAAATATTAACATAGGTACGAACCTATGACCGACTGAGCAGATGGACCGCTAGATATACAACTGGATTAAAATATTGCACGACGGCGTTGAAAATATGGAGTTCTGTTTAGAAATTGCGTGGTTCGAACTTTGGAAGGCAATAATGGCGTGTTTCAGATGAATGTATTGTTTGAGTAAGCGTTGCTTAGAGTGATCTAAGAAGCCAAATAACTTGGTTACATCAGCAGTTCACTATAAATACCCCTGAAAGTCTTAATTAATTATAAACAGTGGTTATTATACGTGTGCCTAATTGAGTTTTGTAAATCAATTAACTTCAGTTAAGGTAATAAGGCAGATGAAAGACTAATATTCACATCTATATCCAGATGTTGAAGTCATCCTTCGGGGGCCTTAAGCAATGCAATCATCTAACGACCCAGCAGAGGATGTTATAAAGTATTTCTTAAAATTGGGAGGTATGTTTTGTAAACGAATGTACTGTCGAATGAAAACGTATGCGGTTTGTTTCTGTTTACATTAGAGCAGCAGTTGTTAATATTGGAAAAAATCATGGAGAAGCCTGATTAATAGACCATTGTCTATAACATAGGGAAACACATGCATTACTACTGAATTTATCGCATTCTGTTGAGGCATTTATAAAAGATGGTCAAAAAATGAGACACGTTATGGTGACAATCAGATAAAATATACAATCAGGTAAAAATCAAAGGCAGATTGCCAAGAGATGTAATTGTTGACCTGAGATAAGTTCACTGGTTTGCGTGGGTCGACTGGTCGTTACTGCAGATACTACATCAAATACCATAATTATGTTCACCCCCGCCATTGATTTATACTCAGATGTAATCGATAGAATAACTTGTTATCGTACATCACAGAAAGTCTGTCAAAATTGAACAATATCATATTTTTGACAAACAATAATGTATTAAGTTTATTTTACGCGAGGAACCTGAATGTGCCTGATTCGTCTAAATGTATTGTGACTTTGTTTGGAGCATCGTGATTATGCCTAGCTTGGCAACCTTGTAACGTTGTATAGAACTGGAAACGATGCCTGTTTCGAGCGATTATTGATTGTATTAACGATATTCTTATAAGGTTATGCCTATGTATATAAGAACTCGCACTAAGATGATGAAAACATCTTTCAAGCGTCTTTTTAATATCCCTTGAAATGAAGACATCAGCGTCGGTTCTGACTGACTTAACGTTGTAATTTACATACATGTAACTGTAACTTTACCATTGATCGATCATGCAGTCACACTGGCTTGACAGAAAGTATTCGTTCAGTTATGCACGTACAAATACACTTAATAAAACTTGAATTTTGTTAACCCTACCTTTTCCTTTACCTTTTTGCTCTTTTAGTAAGTATACATCGATTGTATGATGTACCTCTTTGTTAGTTCTGTATTCAATACATTATATTGTGTGATGTACTTTCTGATGTGATGTATGTATACCTTGGTTGCACCAACATTGACATGTTTTATCAAATTTATGTTTGATTTATCAACAATGGATACTCATGGCCATATATTGCCCACATGTATATATGAAATAAATCTACTAAATCTTGCAAAACTGTTCTGCTTGTTAATTGTACTAAAGGTTTACCCACATTTTAAGGGAAAAATCAGATTTTGTTCACATTATATACATCTGGGATGTCTTGTATCCATTAGAAAAGTGTCACATTCTCAATGAAATTAATGGACTTTCATCAATAATATCACACGCAAACATCTCATTGCAGTATTTCTTTCATAATGGATATCTTATTTCCAAAGTGATAATGACGTGTAAAAATATCACGACTTATACGAGTCGCCAGTTTTGGTTTATGAAACTATGATGTTATATAGATACGATTCCAAAAGTGTATGAACACATTATGCTGCAACATTTTTGGGGGATGCTTACTTGTTTATCTTTATTGATATCTTAAGTATACATCTATAATCAATGTTAAAGATTAGACCAGGATTCAATTCCGTATTCCCATTAATGTCATGGACACAAAATGTCGGGAAGTCCTTTGATTTTGTGATTTAAACCGGACAAATCCAACAGGAGATGAATGCTTCTATTCGGTATTTCCAGCTGTGGTCTGATAGAAGAGAAAATCTCCCACAGAGAGAAATCGATGTCACCGTATCTAGTGAGAATATGATGCCTTTAAATACAGAACTGAAAACGCCGAAGATAATCAGATTCTACCAGTGGATTAAGGACACAGTGTTAATAGAGTACGCTGTGGTGTATTGACTAACCGTAAGTTAATCAAACGAATTCATATTGTGGTTATAATACGGTATTTACATAGATCCGCAGATAATTTGCAAGCACTGAGCTCTGAACGCACGCAACACGCGATACGGACAGTATATATTGAAATAATTCGTTTATTAGAATACTGAGGATATTCGAGGACAAGCGGTCAGTTATGTTATGTGTCAGATAGAATTGCAGATTGAAAACAAAAGCAGGAACGCAGGCATTAACATCGATGCTATACATAATCACATTTTTGAGAGTTCATGTGCAAGCCTTTGGTTTCTGGCAAACTCTTGTATACATGGTAACATTCTGAAATATTTACCAGATCGTCAGATAGTATAAAATAAGTCTACGAAGTACAACAGACAGCAAGTGCGTACGTTTAGCTACGAATCCAATTAAATGACAAAGGGAGGGATTTAATTGTCCATAAGGTATCGTTTTATGTATTAAATTTTGATCGAATATAATCCGATGTTATACTTTGTTGGCTATAAGTTTTTTAGTTTAGATACAGAAGGGTTTATTTTTAAAAGGATGTCGCCAACTATGCATTATCCTGGTTTCTATAACTGAATAACTGAGTTAATGATGGTTTTTTGTGTACTGTGCAGGTGGTGTAAAAATTGCATTGTTCCACTGTTGCATGCTATTTGTTTATCAGTAAAGTGTTCTAAAGAATAGCTTCTTTAATATATTTCTAGGATGAATTCCTAGAAACAAAAACATACTGAGCATAAAATGCTCAATCCCGAATAATCCCTAATCTTATTTTCATTTGAAACATGGAAAACTTAATGTCGCTTTTAGGAAAATATTTGCTGTATTAACCAGTAAATATACATTTTCATAGTTAATAGATGTCCAAATGTCGTCTGATATACGTCGCTTGTATTCTCATGAGACATTCAATTGTCTTAAAGCTATTTCACATGGAAACAACGGAGCTTTTAATGACGTCAGATCAATTCATTAGAGGCCAAATTATGTAAATGAGTTTGGTGTATTTGTCTTTTGGGCTATGTAATACTACATTAAAATTGACAAAAAAGCGAATGAAAAGTGACCAAGATTTGTTTTCTAATTCAAGGAGTGCGAAGAAATTTATTTTGATGATTTCTGTAAAATTGGATAAGATTTATATATTTTTAAGTCAATAGGCCGATTTGAATAGAGCTAGCTGCTTTTAAACTTCAATTCTTATTGCCCAATGCTGTTGGGTTTTTAATATGAAGGTGATTTTATTGTTCAGGGAACTTTTGTCAGCTTGTAAATGCTAAGTGATTGAAATGTTGATCATTAGCAAGATCTATGGAGTGTAATAGCTGTAATCTTAACTAAGACGTGTTCATAAAACTGGACCGTGTGTAGCTGCGTTCGTATTTAAAGCATAATATAATTGTAGTGCCACAATATTACTAGTATTCCGTTCTAAATCATTTGGACTAAATACTACACGTTATTTACTTTTGGTAGCATTAGGTTAATCATAGACCTGTGCTGCACACATACAGTGTTTATGTATATATACTATAGGTATTTGGGTTAATGTATGGAAATCGCATGTAGATTGTGTCATACATACTGGTACGCTGTCAATGCTTTGAACATCAATTATTGATGGTATAGATAAGAAATTAATTCCAAGAAAAAAACACATACAAAGCACCCGATATTAAATGATTGAGTTATTGATGATTTCCAAGGCTGTGGGATTGCAATTAACAGTCGCAGTGTTTAATACGTTCGGTTCCAAACCCCCAAAAAACAATCTATATAAGATGGTACTCATTTTTTCATTCATGGTTTTTGATTTTGTTAAAAATTATTGAAAACTGAGCATTGTTATGTGACTTGCAAAATGCATTCACTGACGACTTCTGTGCCCAGGATATGAGAAATCTACCATTCAGATCTGTAATACATTGGTTTCTTGATTTCTGTCTGATAATTTGCATTTGTTTCCCCTGCGAACACATGCGCCGTTATTGACTATGTCTATCGATAAGTGTCGTTCTATGTTAGACATTGTATGTTCAGTAACTCATGGGATGATTCTGTTTAATTATTAGAAATATCGAATCTAAACATGATATATACAGCAGAGAACGTGTTTGTTTATCCTACTTTAATTCATCAATGTTGGTATAATTAATTTTCGTACAGTAGTGTTAATAATGCTCTATCAGCAATAATGCCGATAACAAGACACTATGGAAATTATATGAATGTACAACACCAATCATTTTATCAAATTTAAGTATATTATTTGAAATAATTATCATAAACTTTAAGATAAAAACACACTTCGTACAACGCGGTGTGCTTTAAATATAAGCTGATAACCTTGCCCTTTCCAAACCATGGTACAAAAACCGCCGAATATTTTTCCAGAAGGAATATATGCCGTATTGTAAAGTTTGACCAATGGGTTTTAGATAAGAAAATGATTCTAGAAAAAACTGCACCTTCCTGAAAACACTAGCTTCCCCAAAACATTTAAAATTCTGAGCACAAAACCCGGAGTAGTGTTGTTTGAATATGATTGCTCAACATGCAAAAGGTACATCTAAACAACAACAAATACAAGTACCTGTAAACTATTCATATTGAAACATGGAGCAGTTATTGTTTATTTATTATTTTAATCAAGCATGTTTCTAGGAATATTGTATAACTCAATGCCTTAGTTCTCAACGGAAAACATGATAATGGTGAATAAATTCTTCAGACGAATAGCCCAGCTAAAGTCGGAATTGACACATAAGACAATTTTATCTGAAAATTGAATGTTGTCTAGCGAAATAAAATCACAAATGTCTTATTGTTAAATATGTTTAACTATCATTTTACACCCATGCCATTTGGTGTTTTATGAATCAGTCCATTAGATATGATGGGAATTAGAATTTGATTTCTGTAGATCATCCTTAATAATTCTGGTGGCATTTCATTGTTTTACCATTAAATTCCGAAAAGACATACACGGAACTACAATGTTCCCTGTTTCAGCGAACCCCAACATCCTCTGTTGTGTTGTCTTTGGCATTTCCTACTCCAACAATTACCCCTTAACCAAAATTGATTGAACAAATAAACTTTAGAAACTGATAAGTATTTTTATGAATATGTCAAGAAAAAACAAATGAAGACTTATTTGTATTATGGCATCTATAAATTATTTTAACTATTATCCGTTGTCGTAGAAATTAATGAAATACGACGTAAATTGCTTTTGTATTATATGAGCTAAGTATGCAAGAAAGTAACATTTGCGTATAACATTACCCATAATGTCTGCTATACATATATATGTCTGTCTTAAAGAATGATGTATTCGATGCTTTTTATCAGTAATGAGATGTGGGTATGTCTAACGTGTTCTTGCACAATCCTTTGTACGAAGGTTTTAGAATTGTTATGGACAATTAGAAACGGAAAACGTCGAGTAGTGGAATAAATCTTAGCTTTTTGTATTTCATTCGATAATCAAATACTGCAACAACAATAATATCACAAGGACTAGTTAATTTGAGATATTCAGTCTCTTTGATATCTGACTGCATCATTATAGAAGATTTCTGAAAACATAATAATGATTATTTATAACTGAGAATACCTTCATATTTGTTGTCAATTAGTTTCATTACATTCTCAATGATTGAAGACAGTGCTCCGGTTTCAGTAAAGCCGTTGACCATTTTTACGCCAATAATTAGAGTTAAGCATAATAAAACCTACAGGTAAATTAAAATTACAACAAAACAATCAGATTGGTTCATATATGTCATGTGACATATCACGTGGCCAAGTCCTATGGGATTCCTTGTTCGGTGTTGTCATGGTGATCAATATCAGTTCTGGTAAGCCGAAGAATTTCTTTGACATACTGACATAGAATTTTACGTGAACACTTTGCTTAGTCACATTTCATCACTTTGATTTGACATTTTAAGCGGATAAAATTGTATGATGCTTTGATGGTTGTATTTAAACTTCAATGCTGAAATAACTGAACATATCCTAAACATTGACCTTAGGGGAACATTTTACTTTGAACTTACTAAGCGTACCATTATCATTGTTTGTGGTAAGGGTTGGTAATTTACATTTCTGTGTATTTGATCACTGTACGTTCTCTCCAGGTGTGTGACAGATGAACGAACGACCGCTTCCAAATGATAGCACGTTGATTGATATTAAAATCAGTTATTTGTTTCCAATTCTCACCAGTATTTTAAAGGTAGGTCTGGTGCAAATAATCAATGTTTGATGAACTGTTCAAATTAACTATGTCGAGTCAATAGCATTTATACAATAACATAGATGTGTCGATTCAGCCGCATTAGATTTCACTGCACACATCTATATTTTTTCTCCTGGAAATGGAACTGAATGTTGGAAAATTGTGTCATATAATAAAACTTACATTTACAATATATGACAACATGCGTCGACACCTCCAATGGAGATAGTGAAGTGATATCATTACATAATTTTTCGCAGTTTCCTAATTCACATGTATTCTTTTATCAAGTAAATTGCTGTAGCTACGAGTTGTTATATTTTCTTTCGTCATTATAACATTTCTATGATACAGTCCGTTTTGAACAGGGTTGCTTGCAACCTTGTTCTTGGTTACTACCAGTTTTCGATGCTCACAGAATCAAAATCTGTAGCAGAATCTATAAATAGCTTAAATGGCTTCACCTATCACAACCAAAAATCAAAGCGCTTTGACATTGCTTCTAGTTGTGTTGATATATATTGTGTAGCAATTTTCCTTCAGCGCACATCTTTTATGCTGAAACAACGAGATGCGATGTTCCACATTGTTTGGCATATAGACATATAGTAGGCTTTTTATCTTCATAGTATATATAAGCTCGGTGACGGGTTTTTTTGGTGAACCAAACACTGATACAGCCACCTGTGGTTTTGTATAGTTTGCGTTAATCCCCGGGACACAAATATTACAATATGGACGTAAATTAAAGTTTTTAATTTTTGGTATATATCTATTAAATTGTTCAGTATTTTCTTACTCAAATAAAAAGACACAAAGTATAATTTTTCATCAACATGCCCACGAAAATACATTACTGTAAATACTAAAATAGATTTATTAGACATTCCTTTAGTATGAAATATGCATTTTCAAAAGTTGTTTACAAGTTTTAGCACAGTGGTATAAAACATGCTAAAATTATGTTATCTTGTGTATAGCGATTCTTTTGGTAGAGTCGCACCTGCAGTCTGATTATTTTAATTGTAAATGTACAAATAAATCTTATGAAAAACAAAAAAAGAGTCGCACGTACGCCCTTGTTTCTAGTTTGTGTCGTGCTATTCTCACGACACCGTTTGTAAATCAAACGATGTCCGATTCTTACGACAACGTTTGTAAATAAAACGACGTACTATTCTCAAGACACCGCTTGTAAATAAAACGACGTGTTATTCTTACAACACCACTTGTGAATAAAACGACGTGTTACTCACTCTTACGACACCTCTTGTGAATAAAACAACGTGTTATTCTCACGACACCGTTTTTAAATAATACGACGTGCTATTCTTACGACACCGCTTGTAAATACAACGACGTGCTATTCTCACGACAACGTTTGAAAATAAGTGTTTTAGCTTATTAAGAGCAAACCCTTGATGTTTTACAATAAATAACACGTTGTAAGCCATTATTGACTATATTCAGTTGTGTGTCTTCATAAAATGTTGAAACAATTTTAATATTCTTGTGTACTCGACAATGTATTCCAGAAAACACTTTGTTATTGGAAATCATACAGTTGTTCTCAATAAGCAATATGAATAGAACTATATAATCGCCTTTATGTTTGACACAAATATAATGACAATGATATTGTTAAATAATATATTCCTTTTACTTATGCGATTAATACATAACCTAATAACCGTATGCTATTATGAAATATAATCGCTGATTCGCTATAAATGATCGAGGAACACATTTCATTATTGCTGTTCTCCACATTCAGTTACCCGTATCACGTGATAGGTTTATAACAACTAACTCACTAATTCTCGTTTTTGAATATGTTTCTACTTTCAACATAGAATTTATTCCGAAATAGAAATATTTGATGTTCCATGAGAAACCATAACTGCTCTACAACGACTAGATTACAATCTCTATAAGATACTAATCGATTCTTTTATGGGACTGTTCCTTTATAAGCAACAATTACTTCTGGTTATGTTTATGTTTGAAGTGGTCAAATACAGAAGGTATAAATATATTAATAGGCCTTACTTCTAATAAATATTTCCTGTTGTACAGTTTTATCCCTGTTATAGGATTTCATAAATACATAAAACTTAGGAAAGACCTTTTGAATTTGAAGACATATATTTGTGTTCATTTTACTACTACTATAAGAATGGTGCATAACATCGAGATGCTGCGAAGTTGTTTTATACAGCCTGTTTACAACACAACTTAATATATAAATTTCTAAGATCTTGCAATACATATCTATCAATCTCCAAACGCCTACAGTAACTTTGCAGACAATAACAGTATGCTAATCAACAATGTCTAATCCTGCCATCAGTGTGTATGCACACTCAAATTTTCTTTTCATTATGTTCTATTATGTTTGTTGCATATGAGTCTAGACGTAAGTCTTATAAGCAAATCATTGTAGCCAGAAAGTCTAAATCTTTGAATACATATGTAATGGAATTGCTGATGCGAATTATTTCAGTGTTTAGAAAAAAATGTCTACAAATCTGGCATGGCTGTAATTTTCAAATTGAACGATGTTCAATTTCCATATATTCAACTCAGATTGCATTAAAGTATTTGACAGTTTATTAGGAACATTATATTTTAGTTTCAACCCTCGTCACAAATTATTGACCTTTTCTTCCATTCCTTGTTCATTGACGTTTTCAACTGGTATTCAAGTTCATTCTTTCGTAAAGTTAACGGTTAATTGTTTTAACCATCAGTGTTATCGTGGAAATTGACGAACTATGGCACCAAAGTATTGTATTATGATAGTTATAATGTTCCGTTCTTGTATACCATTATTGACACTGTCTCCAGTATAGATGTCTGATGTCTTGGTGTATCATGTTGATTCCGTATAATTAGACACAAACATACAATTCACGCTTCATTTTGCAGTACTTTTAAGCACCACAATACTATGGACACTTGTAGTAGGAGCATATCTTTAAAATACGCTTTGCTTCGTACAACGGTTAATGAGATACAAGACTTAAATTTCGATGTAGTTAGATCACTGGTTAAGTGTACTGATGAAATTGATGTGCATACATTAAAACAAGTACGGAACGTTGAATTTCTACATTGACAGTATGATTACACACTGTATTACTTTTCCTGTGGGATCGCCATACCATATATCATTCATTTACACTATATTCATTAATAAAGTTTACTTTACCCATCATTTTAGAACATGTTGAGAGTGGTACGTAATGAAGTGTTTAATTTCTGGATACTATTATTAGTATATCCGCAGTGATACTTGCTCGATAAAAGATACCTCTTGTACTTTGATAATGGTTGTTACAGTTCTACCACTTCCAATCACACTGTTGGCTTCATTTATCTTTGACGTCAGAATTGTGCCTGGTAAAAGAAACTCATTCAATTCCTATAATGAGAGGTTCGGTCACCTCATTATAATCGGATCAATATTCTTTCTTGAAATCATTAGACAGCTGTCTGTCGTGTTGTCAGATGCTTGTTTGTTCAAGGGCAACTAGAAAATGTTTCTTGGAGTTAGATACGACGGTTGTGAGTGGATTCAATATATATGAATAGAATCAGCTTAGTCTATTTTTTGTGAGCAATCGTTTTGTTGTCTATAAGCTATGGTGCACCGGAGAGGCTGCATTTCAAAGAATAAACTAATAAACGTATACACATAATAGAAGACACTACGATATGTTAGTTTTGCTTCGATAGCAACATGCCTTCAGTGAGGCACACTTCATACGTTTGTATGAAGATATTTTGAATATTTATCCAATAAATGTACTGATTTCAAAGCAATTTAGAAGAAATTACTTAAACTTATCACATTAGTTTTGTCTGTTTCGACAGATGTCATCGAGCTGTTATTAGAGTCCACTCGTCGCCAATTCGATTACCCGTATTTTGGGTAGCTATGCGTTAATTCGTTTTTTATTTCCTGCTAGCTACATTGAAACTTATAACTTTTGCACCTAATAATCAGATGGACTGTATGCTACACTTTTTTAATCAGGTTTTAATTTTAGGATTATGACCCATACTATTGTATTTACAATTGTCATGATAGCATTGTACATATCTTGTAGAGGGTAGTTAGCACTGTGAGATAATATATTGTTCAATGATGTCTTTAAAAAAGAATGAAAACTAGAGACCAAATACACAAACTTTTAATACAATCCTCGTATTAAACATACTGGATTGTTGTTTTCTCTTTTCGTTCAGCAGTACTACACGAGATGATTGGTATTTCATCAACCATGATTCAGCCTTCATCACGATAATGGTAGCCAGTATAATGATATGACTGGTGTTGTGATAAGTATAGAGAGTATCGGGGAACTAGATGATATTGACATAATGTTTGAGAGTTAGTACATCAGCGCCGCATACGTAGACAACAAATTGATTGTAATCCATTCCCTGAATGACGTTTAAGGTGTCAGAAAGTATTCATTACTACAACTACTGTCCCTTCACGTCTGAAATTATTTACATAGCTAGTGCGCAAAAGGAAGTACCACCGCATTAACAGCTTTAAAGAACTAAGAAAAACATTAGAGATAATATGCCGTCAATAATACACAGCATATTCTTCATCCCCGTGCCATATTTGATAATTTGACGCCATCGGGGTTTTGGCGGTCACGTTTGGAAGTTTTCAACGAGACTTTAATGGCAATGGATGGTTATTGATTTGTAGGCTGTACCTAATCCAATTGTGTATATTCTGAATGATAATGAATTGCTGTTGTTCAAACGCTTTTAATTCATTTTAAATGCTTTCGCTATTAACCAATAAGGATTATTATAAATTAATGAGAGCGATATAATGAGAACAATTAACGCTAGAAATTCAGTATTTCTTTATGTTGTAATTGACACTAATGTCCTGTGAGTTAATCTATATTAATGACATGTCCATTGTAGTTTTATTCGTGTGGCATTGTTGTCTCTTTGCAGCAAAGCAATTATTGCAATCGATTAGTATTTGTTGGAAAGGTGTTTTGTTTTTTATTTTATTATATTTTCTTTAAGAATCATATCGGTATACCTAGCTAACACCTCTCTTTAAATCAGAGAGTTGTTAGCATCCCTGATACTTCTTAAGTTCTCAAACGTCTTGCCAAGCGCTTCTTGTATCGTTAATGTGGTCGCTGCTTTGTTGACTGCGTTACATTTGGCTTTGGAGAAAAATCAGGTGAACCTTATGAAATTATCATTCTTGTTTGACGTTATAATTAATCAGATCTAGTTGTGTATAAATCGACCGTTCATAGCAGCTTCAACAAATATATGTGTCCATACAAAATGAGTTGTCATAACATTTGTTTCGATCACATTAATCGGATGTCATCTTGTGAAGTCTTCGTTTGAAATCACACGGATGAGTGACATTATGAACACTGATCATTGAACTCTGCCAGTCAGTGTGGGGAATCCACGTGACCTAGTGACGTCACAAAGTTATCGTTAAAAGCGCGTTTTTTTTTCAATTGAATTAGGAAAACATCACGTAAGTGCATAATTTTTCGTTTTCTTCTGAAGTCACGTATTAGTTATCGTTCATATTTTGAATTTTATGGGATATATCACAAGCGACGCGGAGCGGAGCGCAGTGATATGTCGCATAAAATTCAAAATATGAACGATAACTGATTTACAGTTTGTCTTAATTTCTGTACTTACAGAAAAATAAGTGACGTATTTTCTCCATATCAAGTCTTAGGCACATTTTATGCGATATATTTTTCAAATTTCAAATGGAATGCGGACATTTCATTGGACGAGAAATTAGGGAAAACTGTAAATAACTGTTGCAACTCCTTACATAAAGGGCTACCTCCGGTTCAGATTTTTGTCACTGTAGGCCCTCTACTTTTTTGCTTTTCTTGTCCAAACCGTTTGACAGTGTTATGAAAATTAAAGTTATTTTTACAAGAAAATTTTAGAAAACGGTTAGGACAAGAAAAGTAAAAAAGTAGAGGGCCTTCCGGGACAAGATTCTGAACCGGATGTAGCCCTTTATGTAAGGAGTTGCAACAGTAATGTGGCTTTAGAAGAAAACGAGAAATAATGCACTTAATTGATGTTTTCCTAGTTCGAATGACAGAAAATGCGCTTGTTACGATAACATTGTGACGTCACTAGGTCACATGGATTCCCCACACTGTCAGTGCTTTTTTGTGAAAAGTTTTAATTATTGTATTTACACGTCTCAATTTGATATATAAATTATCAAGCTTTAGTCGTGTACTACACAAAAGTATGCAAATCGTCAAACAATAAAGACTGTGCAAGTATAATAAATGGACTACTTAATGGAGGTATTTAAGCATGTGTTCGATTTTAAAAATCATTTAATTGATCATTTAATGTTCTTGTTTCATCTGCGCATAAAATATGTAAGATAAGCGTACTGCAATTTGTTTGAATTCTTTCGCAAAAAGAATACGCTCTTATCGTTGATTTATAGCTTTTGTATTTTATGCGACTGAAGATCAAAGGGGTGTGTGCCTTTATGTCATTTTAAGTGTTTCCCATTATTTTTAATTCCAAATAAATTTCGAAAACAATGCTGACATAGTTTTACGATCTGTATATCAGATACGATGAGCAAAGAAAAATACACAATACTATCAACCGCTTCTACTCTTTAAGGGAACATTATATTTGATGAGTAAAGAAAATGAGATTGGTACAGATATTACTAAAGGCTTTAAGACATTTTGAGTACGTGATGCATGCTTCAAGGAAGAGTACGTTTTTAAGGTATTTTATGTTCTAGATTATTTAAGTTGACCTACTAGTATTTGTTTTCATGAGAAATTTTGAAATGAATGATACACTGTACAGTAGACTAATAACATACTGTATTTCCATCTATTATCGTTGGGCTTAATTTTCGTGGTTTTTACTAAAATGGATATTTCGTGGGGACACAAATTCGACAATATGGATTTTTGAAAACAAGCATTATCTCTGCATTTAAATTCGTGGGTATTTGATTTCGTGGATGAACAGATCCACAAAATCCACGAAATTAAATTCCAAACGAAAATTAATGATACCAGTAATTGAACCAAACGTGCATCTTAATATTAATCAGCTCCTTCTTTTCAATGATAATACTTTGAGAATGGTACTATGGAGATTTCAGCTTTGATTCAATCTATAGCTATTCTCAAGTTGTATAACCTCTGGATCTGAAGAATTAGTAAAGGAGTAAACAATATTCTAACCATTTGCCCTGAAATATAATATATTGCATCCGGCTGAGTTCGATCTAACGATTTCTCGATCAACGACCCAGTGCTCTTGTCAATGATGAATCAAGATGACAGGTATATAAACATCAGCGTGATTGTGTTTCTGTAGACAAATAAGTCAATTTATTCGTTTGTGAAGTAAATATACACAACCATTTACCTAAATAAGTGGCATTTCGAGCTAAATAGTATTAACTGATTTCAGAAGTCTCGTTACCAATTGGTTGAAATGGGGTAACCTTTTTGCTTTATCGGAAACAGATGTCCGAAATGTTCGACAACGTGAGGCACAATCTTCAAGTTAAAGCTTTCATTCGCACGAATTACAAGATTTGCCAATCTTTCAATAGTTCTATTTTCTGTTCATTAAGAAAGACTAGCACACTCTAATGAACAACTAATTGTATTACAGATGAGAATACTTCAGGCAACTGATCAATTTTCTAAACTCATTATTTCTTCTTTACGGCGACTAATTACAGTTTTACAGCGATTTCCAGTATATATGCCCAAAAAGATCGACATCATATGTATGCATAAAAACTTTCATATGTTTAAACGCGTGTGACACTAGCGAATACTCACATTTTTAGCGAGAAATGTATTAAGACTTTTGGCAATTTCATCAAATATGATGTAATCGGGTCAACGGAATATTGTTTAAGGAGTCTAATTTGTGTAAACAAATATCGAAGTTGCACATATCGGTTCAACATGTGTTTTCATTATCAGTTCTCAAATATGGTATGATAAACACCATCTAGGACTATGACTCTTCTCTATAGTTATACCTTCAAGCATACACACTGGGAAACTTTGTAGCGTCCTATTCTGTAAAGTCAACAGTGGTATTCCCAAACATGATGCGTGTAGTAGAGAAATCGACACAATAACAAATTAATAATTCCTCATGTAGCTAAATAAAATGACTTTGTCCCACGTAATGAGCCTACAATAGAGAAATTTAGCATGTGTATAGCCATATACCATACTGTCTTATTAAAGTTATTTACTAGTACATGTATATGCATCAAAGCAACTGGTTAGGATCTAAATTCTATAAGATGTTCACCGTCATTCGTTACCAGATTTACAGACAATCTATTTTTTAAATGTATATCATAAAAACAACTTAACAGTTACTGATAACTGGACGTTTAATAATTTTGTTTTCTAATTTCTCTATGTTGTATTTTTTTTTACGACTCTGCATTCTGTACCAAATATCTATTATATTGTGTCATAAATGACAAAGATCAATGCTATGTTAACAGATAATGATGTTCATCATAGACTTAAAAATCTCTGAATTATATGGCATATTGAGGTAGGAATCAAAGAGATAACATTTTACTTTTGTAAGGAGCGAACGTTACATCCTACCTGGCAAAAAAGAAAACACCTGCTCTGACCAAATCTAGCAGCCGGGTCAGAAACTCTTACTTTCTGTGGATAAAAGCGACCGATCTATTTTCTACTTTTTAGTCTACGTTGCTGTCGTTTCCAACTGTGGTTCTGCTTTAACCGTAGTAGATCATATAACTATATTATTACCTACGTGGGCTATGCTTTAATCGCTGTCCATGTAATGCAGCAAATATCAGTGGGCAACATAGGGCAAATAACGTTAAGACGACTACATTGCCATAATACTAAGTCCTGCTTAATTCCTTATTTTCTGATACCTATTCTTGGAATTAGACATGGACAATTGTTTGAATAAATGACATACAAAGCAGATATACAAACTCAGCATCGAATAAGTCGAGGATCCATAGTTAAATTAATTGACAAGAGCAAGCATAGATTTACTTGAAATCAATTAAGCCCTCATGAAGTTTATTCATCAGTTGATTTATCATTACAAGTGTCATATCATCTTCGATGATTTCTCTTTTTCTGTTGATTTATATTCCATCAGACAATTGTTGAAACAACCCCCCAAACAAGAGGAATTTGAAAAAGAGAATAAATGAGAATCTACTTGAGCAAATATTAGCTGGATATTAACCATTCAGACATGAAGTGTGATTGAGGTTTTACTACATTTATCAATAAGGAAACGTTTTTATCCAACTCACCAGTTAAATTATGTCAATATGGTAGTGTTATATCTTAAAATATATATTTGCAGTTTGATACGGATTTGATTTTATGGCCAATACAACTTTGTGTAAAATATTACGTATTCCTAATGCGTTATTGTAATATATAAATATATAAAAAAATGTGTAATTTTCAATGCCGTTTCAACGGTTTGTTAATGTTTGTATATACGTATTACCTTTAGATATTTCTCACAATGATGTAAACTTAATTACGATGACCTTTAGTTATTTGCCAAAATATAAAGTACAGGATGTCATAATATTTACAAAATGAACATTCGAATTTCTATAAACGCCCATCTTGTAATTAAAGTACGAGAAACACACTTTGTGGATTACCACAAGGAGTCGAAAACATCTCCGCATAGAGATAATTTAAGTTGACATTTTTAGATTTACAGAGAAGGCTATGACATGCCGCGACCGCGATTCGAACCCGATTCGCCTTGTTCCATGTCAAGCGCACTAATCACTGGACCACGGCATTCAGATTGTCATCTGAATGTACAAGTATATATTATAATGAATATGAATTTACGCAACTTTCAATTTTGACTTAATTTTGTTTGATACGATCAGGATTTTCTTAGCTGCTATCGCAGTCAAAGTTCAAGAAAAATTATTAGATTGTATAGTGTTTGTTATTTCTCCCAATGTGTGGGAGATGTGTATTTTTACATAGTGTTTATGTATATACATATTCATGTCATTTATTAATGTCTAATCATTGGTATGTTGCCCACATAAATAATATTGAAGATGTTCTATCAATTTGTTGTACCGACTTTTTGTCCAGTGCAAACATAGAAAATGTATCTTAAAACCTATTTATGGAATCAAGCCTGTCTTATATTTGAAATGGGCACTTAATATAGTATGTATTGTACTCCGTTTTATAGTTTAACGCTGACACCATTTCGTCAATTGTAATTTAATCTAATAATCTACAAATTTAACTAGATAACAGTTTTATAGTACCTTTATTACCCTAACATGAACTTTTAAGTTCTAACCAAACGAGGTGTCGGTTGGTACGACACACATCGAAGTTATCTTTAGCAAATACTGTTATAGGTGCAATATATTAACAGTAAAACCCCTCTGAATTGAACCCTTTCCGGGCAGGGCAAAACGTCCGCTTTTCTGAGAATACCTGTTTTCGCAGAGCTTTTGAAAAAATCCGAAAAATGGAACTTGGAAAATTGTCCGATTTTCAGGGAATTCCGGTTTTCAAGATTTACTGTACATTGAATATTAGTATTCAGATGCTATTGCATTGCATTGTTTTGCGAAGCAATTTGTTTAAAGATATTCTCTAAGGTTATATGTACACAATCGAATCGACAGCAAATAATCAAATTTCGCAAAATCTTTCCCGATACTCGTGTTGCCAGATGCATAGAAAACCCACAACAGATTGTTATATATAATTCGATACTGTCTAGTTACTTTCTGAATGTGATACATTTACTGTGTCTTCATTTTTGAAGAATGTTAGACAAGTTATGTGCCTCCCTTTCTGAAAAATGTCAAACGGTTGAATGTGGAATAATAATCATTTTCATGTAAGTATCTTATTTCAACGACATAAGTTTATAAGTATATTATTATAAGATATCCTGTAACTAATAAATGATAAGATTTAAACGACTGTGTGTGAATCATTCGTTAGTACATTTGCAGTTCGTTACTAGACAATTTTCTTATCAATATTAGCAGCAAGCGTTACGTGCCATATGACAAACACGTACATCAACTCTGACCAAACTTGGCACCCAGGTTATATATCATTTTCTGGGGCATGCCGCTAGTATCAATTTTCTAAATTTCGATTTGATGGTTCTGGCAGTTACCGTTTCAGGCAAGGTTTCTTTAATTAATACTTTGATACTACTGGTCTGAGCTTTGATTACGTCTGTATCATGTTGTCAAGAAAATCTTATTAAAAATGTATTAAGGCAGTAACACTGTCAGATACAACATGTGTTTGTGTTTTGTAAATGATTAGACCTACCCGTAGGAGGGGTCTCCTTAGTCAGCGATGTCTCCTCAATAAAAAACATTTCAGTATGACAAACTCTTAAACTGGTAATTTTGTCATTGGTGTCATTTTTATTTTCTTTCCTTCTTGGGAAATTTTGTTCACAAGTGTAATGTGTATATCTAATCAATTGTACGGGATTAGGGAATATATATATATGTATACATTTGATTGTACGTGATTGTTTATCTTAATGTATAATTATTGCTAGTTGAATTCTCTGCCTTCATCTGTATCATGAAACGTTCAATAATAGCTTCAATGACGTTAAACGGGATAAGGCATTTATATGTAGCATGATGTACGTACATACTAGTATAATCATCTTTGAATGATTTACGTATTGTTAAAGTAATGAATTTTGTATGATTTCTTAGCTGTTACTGATTTAGACTTTCAAGAATTCACTTTCCAGAAATAATCTACCAATAATCTGTGTTTTGAAAAAAAAGATTGTGTTATCATAGATTTACGCCGTAATTTTCTCTCCGAATACGAATGTAAATGTCAAAAAAATCAAATTGATAAAACAGAATAAGTTATGACCAAGTTTTTAAAGCCCCATCAATCTAGTTTCCTAATACGCATGCGCAACCTTTTAATGAATAATTCATTTGGTGATTTAGCAGATACTATTTGCCTCAGATGGAAATATCGATATGAATTTATATAAAATGAATATTTTGTATACGACTGGAGGGGGAATATTACTTGCAAACATCTTTTGATAACCATTTATCTGTATTTATGGGTTTTTTTCAATCTCGACCAATAAGTCTTGAGGAAATGTGTCTGGCACAATGCCAAAAGGAGACGTGATGTACGTATTACTGTGTACACGTCATAGCGGACCTGATACACAATGATGGTCTATTTTCAACAAGAAAAGTCCCCAACACTTCCAGCCTTCACTGTATCGCTTTCCTTTTCTTTTCTCTATCATTGTCAACTTTATGACCTTGTTCTACTTTGTAAATAGTTATTTACATTAAAGCTCTAGTTATCTACGTTTTTGATAGGCCTATAAAGTTTGTAATTTCGGTGTAAAAAAAATACAAAACAGTATTACCTATGTCTAGCTTACTTGTAAATATAGAACACTTCGAATATCGCCAAGGTATTGAATGACAAATTCATACCGTAACATATTGTCACCAATAGCATTATATTCACGAATCGAAACGTTAGCAAATAATAATAGTTCGCTAAATAATTCACCGTTAATGGACTTGTATGAATTTATGATGCATTGATCAGATTCTGATAGACACGTGACACAGTCTGCTATTCTCACCTTGTTGTATTTCACAGTCAGACCACAGAGGCGCTCCGATTCATTCATGTAAACTTAGGTTTGGAAATACAGTTGGAATTACTATAAATCTCAGGTATGGAAATTACTTCAAGTACAGTAAGGAACTTATTACAAATTTGTAATATATTATGAAATTGTTATCATTGTTTTGCTTTATTTTGCCAGCTCTATAGAAGTACTTGTATAAATTATAGTATTTGTATGAATAAATTGGCTGTGATGCAATCCAGCCCGATACGCTCAGTTGGAAGAGCTTCTGACTTACACGCTGGAGGTCGTGGGTTCGAGTTCAGCAACGGGAACATTATTTTTATCCTCCTCAATATTATATTTGGTGCCCTAATTGTGTGACTAGCCTTGGAATCCTATAGACTTAATAGCCTGTGGTAGCGCAAATATTTACTTTGAGAAAAGGGAGGAATATGATAGTATGGTATATAGTATTTGTATAAATAAATTGACTGTGAAATGTTCCAGCTTTATTAATTCAGTTGGTAGAGCATCTGTCTAGCTAGCAGGAGGTCACGGGTTCCAGCTCCGCAACAGGAACATTATTTCCTCCTCCTATTTCAGTGCACTTGTAAAAAATATGATATTAAGATTTATACATGCAGGTTTGGAAAATAAAATAACTTTTTTTAAAGAACTATGGAACTTACAAAGACTAAAATCGATATATTTACATCAACATGTAGTTATTTTATTAGTGATATCTCGTGCGCATTTACAGAAGCCGTGTCTGTCTTTATATCAGTTTGTCTATCATTTATTTATATATTCTCTGCCTTACATTCTGCGAGTGCGTGTTGGGGTATTTTGCTGTTTGCATGTTACTTTGCAAAAGTGACTTTAATGAAACACTGTCATTCAAATGAACCCTCTTCTTTTGCTTCTGTCTCTCTTCATCTCCCGGTATTCTCTCTTTATCTCTCGGTATTCTCTCTTCTCCAGTTCAAATTCATTCTGCTTGACATAAAACCATTTATTGAATACAATGTTCGCGCCATTACTTTCAAAATTGAAGTGTAAGTCCACAGACGAGAGATGTTTTATATTAGTCTAGATTTGCGTGCGGCTTGCGTTCTTGATCTTTCTGTGAACGATAAATTTACTTCAAGTGCCTGGAAACATTGAGATAATTTCTCATTTCTGTCGGGAGCAAATATTTTGTCTTATCTGACAGAAACAAACATCGACCCTGACCAGACCTGACAGTCGGGTCATATACTTTATTTTCTGTGGGAATAACTGGACTATTTATTTCTCTTTTTTCAATTTATTTTGCCTGCCACTTTCACGATAGCCTTGTAAGCAACATATCATGTTCATACTAATGTATCCCTGGCGAGGGTATCAATTTGACTACTTTTCTATGGATGTCTAGAACACTTCTTGTGTTCAATGTATACATCAAGATTAAATAAACCAATGAACGCTTTAAGCTGTGGTGTTTTTATGTAGACAAGGTTCTTTGATTTCTGGGGATTTTTATGAGACGATAATTTGTATGAAAAAATGAGGATAGAGATGCTTTAATCATTACAATGCTCATAATCTGGTATATTTTAATTTCCCTTTGACTTTTAGTCAGTTTTCTCTCCAGGTAAAAGGCCACAATGTGCTTAATGTTTACTTCAGAAATTACTAGTTCCTGAAATTATTGTGCAAATTCGATGGTTGGGTAGTTGTACATAAGGCCATTATAAATTAATTGCTTGATTATCATCCCCGCCCGCCCCCTATTTTTAGTGCCGCCCCGACAAATTTTATTTTGAAAAAAAAATCGAAAAACAATCGCGAGGAAAACCTATCCGTCAATGGGTGCCGCATATTAGTAAAATGTGCCGTATAAGTGTATGCTATATATTGTCGCATAGTAAACTTGTCGTGTTCTCCGTGTTGAAGAGTATATCCGCCAAACAGCTGATTGTTGTGCAGCCGAAATCTTGAAAATAAAAACATGTTTTTCTGATTGTTGCCGTTTATGACGGCCTATTAAAGGTGGAAAAAGACTGGTTCGCATGTAATTATAGCGACGTATCGTCATTGTTTGACTTGTATTACGATTTTGTGACAACTAAACTCGACTCCGGGCTAAAAATCCCATTTGTCCCATTTGTGATATGTGTCTAATTGAGAAGAAGCCCCTGGTTCCAAAAAGGGGAAGGTTTTCAAAGACGTAGACATGTTTGTGGTTGTTAGGATTTACCCTGGGTACAGATAGAAAAATCAACAGAATGCATAATACTTCTATTTATCATGTCAGAAATGCTGAATCTCACTTTAGTAAACGGAAGGACAGTTATCAGTATTTTGTTTTGTATTTCCCATATATACTCTGGTCTCAATAAGATTTTTGGAAAAATAAAAATTAAAAATTAAAATTCTACCCCCTGCCCCCTTTTTGAGAAAAATTTGGATGATAATCAAGCAATTAATTTATAATGGCCTAACGGAAAACGCTTTATCTAAATTCGTTGATATTTCCCGATAATGCTACTCTTGGGAATGACCACTCTATTAATTAATTTTAATGAAATCCAATTTCTAGTACCTTGAACAAAACACAACTCTTAATTATACAATCCTTTACATAACCTTCCCTCAACTCTATTCTATTATCACTAAGAGGCGTTAAAGACTCATTATGGTCTGATTAACACATTTGGTGCTGTCTGAGTGTTTGTGTCAAGCACTTTGTCATTGTTTAATTAATCTATACCATATGAAAACACTCTATATGTTTCTCACGCAGTTCAATATCAGTTCATAGTCTCAAGTTCTTTAGAACTTTGAGAGATTAATTTCTCTATAGTACCGTTCGACATGCTGAGAGAAAATTATTCACTAAAGGTTTAATTAGTAGAACCCCACATAATACATTCACAATAAATAATATTTTGTTCATGAAATCTGTTTTTCATATCATCCTTGTTTATAGTGTAGAGATAGTCCGTACTTGTATGGGTACCTGCATGGTAAGCCTCATGCTTACAGTGTGAATCAACTTATGCCCATATATAAACATGTAATTGACATTGAGATCATGGCGTAAAGAAGTATCTTCCAAAGATTAAGGAAACTGATTATAAGTGAAATACGTGTAAAAGAAATTATGCCATATTTTCCAGAGATTTGTCTGTGGTTGATTCATTTCTGATCCGAAATTCTTCTTAAAATTATATTTATTTTATTTAAGTTGATTTATGAACTCCCCTATATATACGCTCCAAAAGGTCTATCAAACTGGGTTATACACACAATCCGTATAACTCTATCTCTTGCTCTCATCCAATGGAAGATTATGGTATTCAGAACAAAGGAATACATCGTGCATGTACTCGTATAAGGGTGACTGATCAGGGGTTCTGTACTTAAAGGTTCGTAAGACCTAAACGCAATAATGAAGATCGATTTTAATAATTTTTGTACACAATTGTATTATTTAAAATCAAAGCTGAACTATTTCATGATTCAAGTCGTTATAAATGAAGTTAATCGACTAAAAAGAGAGCAATTAAATGCATGATAACGAAGCTAATAAAATTGAGATAATAAAGTAATGTTGATGAAAAAAGGAGTTGGTTGTATTTGCTCTGGAAGCGGAGAGCTTCGACATTGATCGATACGGTGATAAGACATCCTCTTTATTCTCTTCCAAATACGTTAATCATTTCCTTATACATCAATTTTGTCAATTTGAATATTTATGCTGCCTGATTCGATCAGAAGATAGTTTTATTATAGCATTTGTCTTTCTTTTGTGTAGACTAAAGAATTGATGGATATTTCTATACGTCTTTATGGCTGTAATAATAATTACTATACAAATTATTTCTCCTAATTATGCTTATTTTACTGGCCGTTAGAGACATTTTCTTCCGCCATGGAATATTGCTCAAATATATGTACAGACAAATCGAGTCCGTTGTTTGGTCGTGCTAGTTGTCGCTCATTTACGAAGTATGTCCTCTCGCTCAGTCAGTATAGATAGGAAGTATGTCGAGTCGTGTTTCATTAGCGCATTTTAATGCATATCCAAAATCAATGATCAGTGTGTCTTTTGTGCAGACAATCGAACGCGTTGGTATTGAAAAGTATTCGCACTTATTTAACAATATATGTAATTACTTTATCAGCTACGAATGTTTTACTCTGTGGTGATTCTCGTTGTAAACGCCATGGTGAATGATATTGTCCTTAACATGTACATATAAATCTTGCAGACGTATAATCCATTAGGTAGGGACAAATACATATTTACAAAATATATGTTAAAGATGATGTCTACGAAAACTGATGTCAAAAGATATCAATTTTATTATCATTGAACTATTGTTAAAGTCATCATTGTTCACAGCATATTGACATCAGCTGTGACGACAGTTTGGTGAAAAGACATATTAACGAGTGCTATTAGTGTTAAGATATTAGCCTGGTGTATCATATTTAATTCAAACGGTCTTGAACTTCGATGATTTCATGAGTGAAGAAGAATCATATACAATAAATTCCACGAAAACAGATAATTTCCCATTGAAGATATTCCTGATGTGTTTTTGTTTTGAAGTATATTCGTGAATGAATCAAATAAAACGTTACTTCATTTGGTAAAAGCCTGATTCAGCGTGAGGCATAAAATTAATGTCATAATACATCATACTCAATATTTAGTGGAAATTTCCGAATTTCCCAATCTAAAAATAGAATCATCTTTCTTTGCGATTAATTACAT
Source organism: Lutraria lutraria (assembly GCA_964023205.1). Lineage (NCBI taxonomy): Eukaryota > Metazoa > Mollusca > Bivalvia > Venerida > Mactridae > Lutraria > Lutraria lutraria. The sequence continues at coordinate 35,283,795 of OZ026841.1, forward strand.
TGCTGTTGTATTAAACTCGATATGAAGGTTTTCCTAAGTGTTTTTAAATCAAAGACCTTAGTGATATTCACCGGCAGAATTTCGTGTTGGCCTCGGATTTGCCTCGGTCCATATTCAATGACTCACATGTTTTACAGTTATACCAAATGAACGACATTGCATGATTGTTGTAATGTTCAAACCAGTTTGTGATTCTCGTTTCTTTTTGTCTTTCAGCTTAAATATTCATTGCCACTGATTTTATGGATCATTGTTTTATAGAAGCGATTCCCTGAAGCATATTTTTAAATGTGATTTTAAATGCCTGGGTGATCTGCAAAAATTATCTTAGATTTTTTAGCTGATTGATATTCTTTACAATCACGATTTTAACTTTCAAAGCTGAATAAAAATAACCCAATACATTGGAGACTTAAACTGACATAATTTGTATTTCACTTCCTCTGGCGATGGACTGCTGTATTTCATTTTACGAATCGCGCAAAGTCCGTAACAGCCCGTTGTTGTAACAATTACACCTACTCAATTAGAGGGAGTATACGAAGCTTCCGGTGCTTCACGATTGACTACGCCGTACGTTATATTATTCCAACATTCTCTGGTTAGTGAATAGTGTTGATCACATCGTGTTGCCTTTGAGGAAATAAGATGATGTATCACCATATTAAACCATGTGGATGAACATATGGTAATACACACGTTAATCATACATAGTGAAAATAACAAATGTACAATGTATTCAATTTTCCTCGCCAAAACGAAATGGATACGTAGATGAGATGAATGTGCTTCGTATTTCTGATGTATTCGATACATCACTTTCGGATCCCGACGGGTTTTATATTGTATTCTCTTTCCGCACTGATGGCAGTTCCTCAGACCCTATATTGTCGTCAAGTTGAACTATTCGTCTTCAGAGTTATGTAAAGGCTCCTTATAAGAAAATTCATGAAATTCAGAGGACGAGATTCAATCAAATGCCTCAGCAATGTGCAATAAGGAGAGATTGATTTCTTGCTTGCAATAAATGGTTGCATTGTTTTATTTGTTTTAGAATTCAGCTGTTTTTTTTCGTTCATTTTTTAATGTTTAAGATAATGTTTATCATAGCTGTGTGAATGTATGAGTCCCACGTATTGTTGATCTTGTATAGGACCATGTGTATACATATCACTTGAACAACGAGATACTTTTAAATGATACAATTACTAAATAGCAGAAACAAACATAATGAATATGTTTTTGTTTGTTTTGGTTTTGTCCGGTAAGGCTGTTCAAATATCCGGACAATAAAAAAACATCCAACAAGCAAACTGCAACTGGCAAATAGTACGAACGTGCTATTACAAATTCAGGGATTTGAAAAATGATGATTTTGTTATACCAAATGATGCTACAATTTTATCCATAAGTATATAATCCATTTTCACCAGGTCCACTTAGAGTATTAATCAGTAATTTTTTATTGAGATATCATCTTTAGGTATTTTATTCTCATATTACTCTTTCATTCACGAACACGATATCACATTGCTGGCTCATTTCATGAATATGCTGTGAGTTGTTTCGCCGTAGGAAAGACTTTGGTGTGAATGTAAAACCATCGATTCCTTTACACGCTGTTGTCTGTGCGCGAAATCGTGAGAAATAGAATCGTTAAACTTCCCCCTTTCACACTTAACTACAAATGGCTTCACGATTAATTGTTATTTTATTCGAAAAATATAGGATCGATCCTAAGGTGAGAAAAATGACAATTTGAAACGGCAAGGTTAGAATTTTAGAATGAAAATCGTTAAATATAATAATGTAAAGTGGGATAACACGAAATCGTAAACCATATCATGTGAAATCGTGGAAGTATCGTGAAATCAGGAATAGTATCGTGTGAAATCGCGAAAATGTATACCATAAAGTGAAGCATCGTGAAAGCAGGAATTGTATCGTGTGAAATCGGGATAATTGATTCCGTAAAGTGAGATATCGATCAATCAGAAAACCCGTAAAGCGAGATATAGCGGAATGTAAAATATAATTACCTAGAATCGGAAAAGGTGATACCGTAAGCTGATATACTAGTATCGTGAAATGGAGAAGCATATCGCGTGCAATTGTGAAGGGTGATTCCACGAACGTTGATATCATGGAGTAACAAAGCCTAGCATAAAATGCGTTTAAAAATTAATTCTTCTGGCACTACTTCTATTCCTTGAAATTGTGTACAAAACCAAATATTTGGTGTCTGTTTGCGTGTTCAAAGACTGATGTTTCTTCTCGTATGTTCCAGTCAATACCGATTGTAAGAAATAATGATGCCTCTTATATAAACATGAATTCATGTTCTGATAGGCTTATGACGTCAATAGAATGTTTTGTTGTATTCAGATGAAGAAAACCAATATACAAATAACAGAACAAAGTCGGAAATCGAAACTTGAATTTAATATTTGCATACTGTATTAAAATATATTTGAAAAGAGATGTTTCGATTTATCACTGAATAGCGTCAGTGCTAGATAAACAGTTGTATTCTATGATTCTACTCTCTTTCTGGTTTAAATGATAAAGATATAGTTATTGCGTTGCGCCTCAGCGCAACGCATGTTTGGGGTCATGTAACTGAAAGTCACTGGTGAGGTAGTAGTGAACAGTGTTGGTGGTAGTGAATAGATGCGTGTAACAAAGTGATACAATGTAGACGTATAATTGCTGAATCATAGACACGTAATGCCATCTCGTGTTATGAATTTAATGCTATTGCTAAACTTTATGTACTGTTTTTACATTTAAGGAGTTCACAAACTTTAATGGAAATTCTAAATTTAGAATCATTTATTAGACTTAATTTTGTCTTTTCCGAATGACGTCACTGATTGTCAGTGGGTGCAGTGGTAAGATGCTCGCTTATGAAATAAGAGGTCCTGGGTTGAATCCCCGGTCGGAGCCTATTACTTTTTTAGTATTATTTTCTTGATAGAACATTTTTTCTCAATTAATTAGCTAAGATATCAAAGCGAAAGCATGCTTGTGTTTTAAAAAATTAGTAAACATACAAGCTAGTTTAAAGCAATTTAGAAAACCTGATCATGTATCACATTCAAACTGTCATAGCCGAAAATCTATCTGGTGAAAGTGTTTTATATTTTCACATCTTGTTTATATATCTTTGAAGATATTTTTGATCTAAGTCTTATAGAATGCCCCCTCACAGGGGCACTGGTTATAGTTATTTCAACAAATGTGCAAGTTTTGCTTCGGTGAAAACGGGAGTCTGTTTTATGCACATGCGTTTATTTTATATGTAAAAAGTGTTGAAAGCAATGTTCATTTGTTGCTAAAGGTCATTCTGTTAAATGGATGGGTCCAAAATGTAAACCAACACAAAAAAACAATTCTACAAAAACTTATTTCATGTGCATTTTTTCTAAATAATGCCATGTTTTTTCAAATTTGGGCAAAAATGATAAGAGAGGGTGTGGCACTTCAAATATATAAATAAAACATAATGGGACGGTGAAATTTGCTAAAATTTAACATAAATGTCTTACAGTTTCTAAAAAAGAATAAAAGTAATGAAAGCTGTTACAGACCGAAATCCTTAATAGCTGCACTTCAGTCTTAATTTCGTTTAAAAAATATTTCTTTCGTATATGCCCTTGTTCGCTCTGTTATATCATCGACCAAATTAGTCAGCTTATCAACGCGTTATGAAGTAAAATTGATTTTTTTCTAGGTATGTGTCTCCATCAATGCTATTTAAACTTTCCTAAACCCCTCAAAAATATTGATATGTTACGATGATATAATATGCAGGTCTATTAAAATCGCTGATGTGTACACTTTTCAATGTAAACAAAGGGAACGATAAATAGATAGCACGTACAGAGGACAAAGTTATTTTCAGTAAAGTTCGGCTATACTGCTGATGGGATTCGTATGAAAATTTACAGGGAATGATCTTTACTATAATGCGATACTGTATGTTTGAATTTACAAAAGTACTAAATGAAACGAATAAATGTAAACTTAATATTAACAGCTTTATGTACGTAGGCTATTCTTTTCTTACTTTTGATTTCTGACAATTTTTTTACTTAACAAAATTCTCACATTTACAAATTAAGCTAGGTAATAACTTTACTGTATTGGTAAATTGATGATTTTGTTCTGTTCTGTTACATTTTATGTTATTTTCATTGTTTGCAAAATGTTGCTTATAGTTCACGCATGTAAGTGTATGTTTATGTTTATTTGACGATGGGCTGTAATGCTTAAGTCTTAATAAAGTATATGTTCTGTTCTGTTTATGTATGCCCAAAGTATCTGTGTGATATATTATGATAGTTCAGTGTCAGTTCATTTCTGCACAATAACAGTTGATATACTTGATCAATAGGATTAATATATTATGGAAAAATATATTATTGAGTTCAGGTTCATTTTACTTAAAAAGTGTTGATCCTTTTTTGGTAAATTGTATATGAGATATGATTTTGTAAAATTAATCAGTTCGAATGTTGTTTGCCTGTTATTTTTACCTCATTGGCCACGTTTCCCCTAAAAAAATGTCTTCAGATGTAAATAAACCATACATTGTTGGCCACCTTTTCCCCTACACCCCTGAATCCTGAAATAAAACTAACCGTTATATTATTTTGTTACATTCATTGTCAGAAATATGAAGATAAAGATTTAACTCAGAAATGTGAACAGTATATTAAAACTAAAAACAATGAACACAAAGACGTAAGTATTAACTAAGAAATATGAACACACAGAAATATAAACGCACAGACGTGAGTATAAGCTCAGACGTTACTTTGAACTCAGAAATATGAATGCTATTTTATAAATGACTTTCATTGCTAATACATGTTTATGCATATTGTGTAGTGTTTGTTTATGTATTATCTTATAATACAGATTTCATTATGTTGCCTTTGACTGTTGTAAAATACTTGATCCACATAAATATTTTATAAGTTTCATGTCTGCCTAGATGTTATCATCTACATGCTCTGTTTTTATAAGATTAGCAATGCTTTGACATTGCTTATAGTTGTGTTGGTATATATCATTGTGTGTGTTGAAGTCATTATGTTAAGTCTTTATTGAATTTTTTTAACACTTTCCTTTTTTCTGATGTTTAAGAAATTTAACTCACCATTGAAGATATTATATCATTGATTATTACTTCGAACTATTATGTTGTATGATACTGACTGCATGAATGTTGGTATCCTTCCATCCACTTGCAGAATATCTTAATGTCTTGAATATCCTTTAAATTCTTTTAACTTGAAATGTGTATAAAATAGGTATATATGTACACTGAATACATTTTGTTGATGTATACAAGGAATATAGAGAATAAACCAGACTGATTTGTCCACAGGTAAGTAAATATCGACATTCTCTTGATTGCAAGTGCTGAATACGTATTGTTTAAAGTAATAATTCAACAAATAATAATAAAATGCAACAAAAACAGCGTTTTTGTTACGTTAGTTATGGTGTGAAGGTGTGAAACAGTTATACCTTATAAGGTTTTCTATAGATTGCGTTAATCCCCGGGGCACAAATATTACAATATGGACGTAAATTAAGCGTGTTTTTAATTTTAGGTATATATCTATTAAATTGTTCAGTATTTTCTTACTGAAATAAAAAGACACTAAGTATAATATACCATCAACCAGCCCATGAAAATACATTACTGTAAATACTAAAATAGATTTATTAGACATACCTTTAGTATAAAATATACATATTCAAAAGTTGTTTACAAGTATTAGCACAGTGGTATAAAAGGTGTTAAAATTATGTTACTGTTTATCATTTCATGATCTGGTGTATAGCGATTCTCTTGATAGAGTCGCACATACGCCTTTGTTTTCTAGTTTGTTTCGTGCTATTCTCACGACACCGCTTGTAAATAAAACGTCGTGTTGTTCTTACGACACCGTTTGCAAATAAAACGACGTGTTATTCTCACGACACCACTTGTGAATAAAACGACGTGTTATTCTTACGACACCGTTTGCAAATAAAACGACGTGTTATTATCACGACACCGATTACAAATAAAACAACGTGTTATTCTCACGACACCGCTTGTAAATAAAACGACGTGTTATTCTTACGACACCGTTTGCAAATAAAACGACGTGTTATTCTCACGACAGCGTTTGCAAATAAAACAACGTGCTATTCTCACGACACCGCTTGTAAATAAAACGACGTGTTATTCGCACGACACCGCTTGTAAATAAAACGACGTGTTATTCTCAAGACACCGCTTGTAAATAAAACGACGTGTTATTCTCACGACACCGCTTGTAAATAAAACGACGTGTTATTCTCACGACACCGTTTGCAAATAAAACGACGTGTTATTCTCACGACACCGCTTGTAAATAAAACGACGTGTTATTCTCACGACACCGCTTGTAAATAAAACGACGTGTTATTCTCACGACACCGCTTGTAAATAAAACGACGTGTTATTCTTACGACACCGTTTGCAAATAAAACGACGTGTTATTCTCACGACACCGTTTGCAAATAAAACGAAGTGTTATTCTTACGACACCGTTTGCAAATAAAACGACGTGTTATTCTCACGACACCGCTTGTAAATAAAACGACGTGTTATTCTCACGACACCGCTTGTAAATAAAACGAAGTGTTTTTCTTACGACACCGTTTGCAAATAAAACGACGTGTTATTCTCACGACACCGTTTTAAATAAAACGAAGTGTTATTCTCACGACACCGCTTGTAAATAAAACGACGTGTTATTCTCACGACACCGCTTGTAAATAAAACGAAGTGTTATTCTTACGACACCGTTTACAAATAAAACGACGTGTTATTCTCACGACACCGCTTGTAAATAAAACGAAGTGTTTTTCTTACGACACCGTTTGCAAATAAAACGACGTGTTATTCTCACGACACCGCTTGTAAATAAAACGAAGTGTTTTTCTTACGACACCGTTTGCAAATAAAACGACGTGTTATTCTCACGACACCGTTTGCAAATAAAACGAAGTGTTATTCTTACGACACCGTTTGCAAATAAAACGACGTGTTATTCTCACGACACCGCTTGCAAATAAAACGACGTGTTATTCTCACGACACCGCTTGTAAATAAAACGAAGTGTTATTCTCACGACACCGCTTGTAAATAAAACGACGTGTTATTCTCACGACACCGCTTGTAAATAAAACGAAGTGTTTTTCTTACGACACCGTTTGCAAATAAAACGACGTGTTATTCTCACGACACCGCTTGTAAATAAAACGACGTGTTATTCTCACGACACCGCTTGTAAATAAAACGAAGTGTTTTTCTTACCACACCGTTTGCAAATAAAACGACGTGTTATTCTCACGACACCGTTTGCAAATAAAACGAAGTGTTATTCTTACGACACCGTTTGCAAATAAAACGACGTGTTATTCTCACGACACCGTTTGCAAATAAAACGAAGTGTTATTCTTACGACACCGTTTGCAAATAAAACGACGTGTTATTCTCACGACACCGCTTGCAAATAAAACGACGTGTTATTCTCACGACACCGCTTGTAAATAAAACGAAGTGTTATTCTCACGACACCGCTTGTAAATAAAACGACGTGTTATTCTCACGACATCGCTTGTAAATAAAACGAAGTGTTTTTCTTACGACACCGTTTGCAAATAAAACGACGTGTTATTCTCACGACAGCGTTTGCAAATAAAACAACGTGCTATTCTCACGACACCGCTTGTAAATAAAACGACGTGTTATTCTTACGACACCGTTTGCAAATAAAACGACGTGTTATTCTCACGACACCGCTTGTAAATAAAACGACGTGTTATTCTTACGACACCGTTTGCAAATTAAACGACGTGTTATTCTCACGACACCGCTTGTAAATAAAACGACGTGTTATTCTCACGACACCGCTTGTAAATAAAACGACGTGTTATTCTCACGACACCGCTTGTAAATAAAACGACGTGTTATTCTCACGACACCGTTTGTAAATAAAACGACGTGTTATTCTCACGACACCGCTTGTAAATAAAACGAAGTGTTATTCTTACGACACCGTTTGCAAATAAAACGACGTGTTATTCTCCCGACACCGCTTGTAAATAAAACGAAGTGTTTTTCTTACGACACCGTTTGCAAATAAAACGACGTGTTATTCTCACGACACCGTTTGCAAATAAAACGAAGTGCTATTCTTACGACACCGTTTGCAAATAAAACGACGTGTTATTCTCACGACACCGCTTGCAAATAAAACGACGTGTTATTCTCACGACACCGCTTGTAAATAAAACGAAGTGTTATTCTTACGACACCGTTTGCAAATTAAACGACGTGTTATTCTCACGACACCGCTTGTAAATAAAACGACGTGTTATTCTCACGACACCGCTTGCAAATAAAACGACGTGTTATTCTCACGACACCGCTTGTAAATAAAACGACGTGTTATTCTTACGACACCGTTTGCAAATAAAACGACGTGTTATTATCACGACACCGCATGCAAATAAAACGACGTGTTGTTCTCACGACACCGCTTGTAAATAAAACGAAGTGCTATTCTTACGACACCGTTTGCAAATAAAACGAAGTGTTATTCTTACGACACCGTTTGCAAATAAAACGACGTGTTCTTCTTACGACACCGTTTGCAAATAAAACGACGTGTTATTCTCACGACACCGCTTGCAAATAAAACGACGTGTTATTGTCACGACACCGCTTGCAAATAAAACGACGTGTTATTATCACGACACCGTTTGCAAATAAAACGACGTGTTATTCTCACGACACCGCATGTAAATAAAACGACGTGTTCTTCTTGGTAAACACTCTTTTCTATAGTGCTGGCGGTTATAGTCCAGGCCTACACCACTAAATTTGTTTTAGTTTGAGAGTGATTTCAGGGTTAGGGTTTAGTGGTGTATGCCTTGGACTATAGCCACAGTGTTATACTTGTTTATATTGCTTATATTTAAGGTCAAAGTCATGTAGCTTTCTATTACATTCAATAAATTTTCCCTCTTATACAGAAAAATCTCAAGGAGAAAATTATAACTTTATGATTTTGCTTCAGTTCACACTCTGTTTCAGTCTTTGCTCTTTAGCAAAGGCATATTCAATTACATGTGTATGCCAAATAAATTTCAAAGCTTCATTTCGGAGACATACACTAGTGTCAATTTACAATGAAAAAACTCCCAACTAGTGTGCGAATTATGACACAACTTCACAAATATATATATATACATATAATAAATTATATTGTTACTTGTGTGGACCTCTACAAATGTTATATATATATATATATAGCTGTTTCAAGTATGATGCATAAACAAGTCACAGAGCTATGCAACATGCTTAAAAATGACATCTACGAAAAATCTTCGTGGCAGGAACTACAAGACCAACTTGCATACATATTTAATACATAGCATCGCATAACGGTCCTATGCATACAATATAATATATTATAAATCATGTCCTTGCGATTAAAATTGTCCTCGAACTCAGAAGATACCTTTTTATTTTGCGCAGACTTACATAAGAAAACACATCCTAATCTGTTTCGGAATTTCACCACTTCCGTTCGGCTTCGATTCCCTTTTTGGGCAACGCTATATTTTTGCTGCGAATAGCAGCAACTTCTATACTTGTATTGTCTCACAAGCAGTATAAAATGTATTTAAAGTCACAAGTCATGATAGATTATATATAATATAATGTAAAGGTGGAACTTGTGTGCGAAACTTTTGAATACAGTGCAAACTCTCCAAAGCAACACTCTTTGGGAAAAGCAAAATTGTGTTGTTTTTGAGAGGCTGTTGTTCATAAATAAATAATCGTGCAGTGGAAAAAAATCATACTGTTTTGCAGGGAGGTTGTAATTTCAAATCGATAGTTCCGTTTGTCTCACACCAAATTCCTGACATCACCTTAAAACTTTAACATTACATCTTACTGAAGTGGAAGATAAACAATTCTAACACTGTCTGCAACATTACCTGTATAAATATATATATCCCTTGTATGCTTATTACCGCTGTAACCATATTACCGCCGGTGCCCGGATGATAACAATGACTGGCACATGCGTGTCGCCTCCGCTTCCGTTCCCGCTTAGCATTTGTTTACATCACATACCAAACATTTTCATCGATGATTGACTGGTCGATAAACGGTAATAAGATCACCAAGCAAAAATCAATATGGCCGTCAATGTTTGATGTATTATCTTATTGTCATTGAGAGTATTTTAATGTTTTTCGACAAGAAGAAGAATTGTTTATGAGTATCAAATGGCTGTATGATTGCAGACTTGCACTATCGTGCATTTTAAGGTAGGTAAAGAGTTCGGCAGGCGGTAATAGGGACGACCTGCGTAGTAAGTCGACATATACATTATTCTACAATAATACATGGTTGATTGTCTGATCAATACATATATTTAACCCGTGTGATTGTAGCCTTGTAATTATTATGACAATGACGTCACACATACAATGACGTCACCCAATGTTCTATACAGAGGAGAAGATATAGACAATAGATATAATATAGAAATATTAATTTCGCTGTCAGACTTGATATGATAAAATGGTTTTCCATATTTTATTTGTTTATCTTATTCTTTATCAACATGATTTTTCCTGACTTGGTGAAAATGTAAGACCATCATTTTCACGCTTGAACGGAAATCACATATTTCACTATAAGCTATTACCAAACTTGGATTTGTTTCCAGTTTATTTCTAAGGTATAATAAGTAATTTGCAAAAAATTAGATATCAGTGTTAACAAAACTTATATTAATATATTATAGATTAATATAAACATAATATTACATGTACATTGTACATAGATCTACATATTATAATGTTCATTGCGGATGCAACTTCCTTAATGATCATATAGATATATACAATTACAAATAAAATGTATTTTATTTACACGAACAGTTCTTCATATCCTCCCGACGCGTTGTAGGCTACTCTTGCAAAACATATCGATGAATTACATAGGGTTTAGTTGAAATAAAAGCCGTAATCTGTAACTGCTAAATGTGCAACCATAAGGGCTCCATCAATGTCATTTAAATTTCCGGTACAAATCCTCGCTTATTTTTTCCTGATTTGATAAGAACTTCTTGGAATAGGTTTCTCTCAGATTTGATCCCAGAAACACATCGTAATCAAAAGGAGGAGCCATAGCTGTACATTCGAGAAAGAATGGCATTTGGTACAATTATCTTGTCTAGATTGTGTTAGTTTTTGCGTCTCCTTTTACCAATAAAGACAACTTTATGTGCTTAAATAATTACATACGAGCGCCTTGATTACCATAATGTATAGGTTAAATACATTGATTGGACAACTTGGTTAACAACCTAGACGTAAAATATACGATTTGATCAAACTGTAACATTTCAAGCCCATATAAAAATTACTTAATTAAGTGAAGTAATAGTTTTATTGATTCAAAAGGCTGCAAATTCACTTAGCTGCCTTTTAACAAAAAATCCTCTGTTAAGCAAATTCTACTCGTTTTGACAGGGAATTTAAAAGGCAAAACTGTGCATGAAATTACATTTAATGGCTGATAAGTCTTCCGAAAACGGAAGGAAAGATTCGATCGAAATTGACATAAAAAGAACCGCGAAGCTGGCGTTTAAAAACGATGCTAGTTTTTCCACTGTATAACATTGCGCCGACAAGACAAATAATACAGTTAAAAATAATCATGTAAGTTCTTATGTATCGTCATGTGTAAGGCCTAAAAAGAAGAGTGTTTCTAGATCTGGTAGTATAGCATGCTCATTACAAATTGGGTAGGTAGGTCGAAATGTTTTTTTTTTGGCTTACGAAAGCATGTGGAAAGGCAACAAAGTAAGAAAGTGAATATAGAAATCTACTGTTCCTCAGGCCTTATACAAAGTCTAGATGGACAAATATGAGAACGTCCGGTAAACAGAAACTAACGTTTTTTTACGCCTAAGCAAATCAAGGCGTCTCATTGGTCCAGATCTGTTGTAAGAGACCGGATGTTTGAATCATAAATGCTAACAATAATATTTGTCATTCCCAGGAGTCAAATGAAACGTACCATTATTGGTCTACATTTTTATTCTGCTGTTTAAATTAATGTTTGTTTCCTGCTGGAAAATAAACGGTATTTTACATCAAATGTCAAAATCAAAATTGCATTGAACAAGTGCAGCAGAAATTCAGAATGTTTATTTTATGGTAAATCAAAGCCAGTCCTCGACGTATTTCTAATGATGAGGTGTGTGGGAAGAGGTTTTAGCGCATATTTAACTGTATGGCCATATTGTTTAAATATTATACTTAAGCGAAAAATATTAGTTTCTGGTTACATGTTCATTAAGTATAGGGTAGATGACCGGTGCTATTTTGTGCTCGTGCAGGTAAGTAAGAAAGTGTGTGTTCCGTTCCTAGGGCCATATAAAAGGTCAGGGGTCACGGAGAAAAGATGGTTAAAAGAAACAAACAATAGTTTACTCCATATTGTCAAATGTAATTGTACGAATTTGGTGGAAATGCCAGACTTAAGGAGTTCTTTCATTGGAAATGACCATGAGGTACATAAACCATTTTGAATCAATTTGATAGCCACCTAAGAGACGAAACATGGAACTGAATGGACAATAAAGTTTCTTTTTAAAAAGGAAAGGCTTGACTGGTTGTTGATGATAAGTTAGTTCTGATACCATAACTGAATCGTTAACTATTTCGTCTTGTAGTCCATTTTAATTATAGAATCGTTCCAAAGTCAATAGGTAGTCTGAAACATCGGCAAAATATTTTATACCTTTCGCCCATTGAAGGTATATTTTTGACATGTTGATAGATTTTACTATAATTCATCGTACTGTACACAAGTTTTACGGAAATATGTGCGTTAAATAGGAAAACGAACGCGACTCAGTTTGAGTCGTTTACCTGTTAGCTTTTAAAGAACAAGTGGCCTAGACGATGAACTGCAATGTAATGCATTCGTATTATCGTCCTTCGACTATTGAATGCATGGCACATACAAAAACTGTGGGTTGAGCTAGCAGGACACCAGATAGATGGCACTGTCTCGGAATTCATTTAATTACTAACAATCTAACATCGAACAAACACATTAATGAAACATGCAACAAAGCATACAGGACACTAGAATTACTTATAACCTCGTTCGTGTTGAGAAGAGAATAATGTCGTACAAAAAAAAAGAAATCTCTAAACGCATGCGCGGTGAAAAAATGGCGTACTACTAGTAAATCTTTTCATGAGATCTATTGATTATATAAATAAATACACATAATGAAAAACATTGGCCTGTTCCGAAGCACTCGTAAATAACAAGAGAATTAGAGACAGCGTTTTGTAATTGAAATGATAGTAGGGGTGTATTTAATTAAATCAACCAATCCTCCGCTTATTACTTCCGGCAATGATGTTGATAATTAAACAAATAGCTAATAAAGTAAAAATTTGAGACTGGGTTAAAATATCTTACCTCTTCGTGTCATAACGGTTGATGGAACAAGCCGATTTATATTGAAACACCCCGATTTTACAATGGACTCGCAAATGCGTACAACCAGATCACGTGACAAGAGGATTGGCGGCAATAGGTTTCGCAGGTTACATTATAATAGGGGGTTCCTGAAATTCTCTTGAACAATCCTCAGCTAATATGTCTCTCAGTAATGATTAAAATAATTGATTATAACATATTGTACAGAGTAACAGAAAAAAATTCTAGACGGTTTTAAAATGTGTACCTTTACGTGTAATAAAGGTTAACAGATAAAGTGAAACACCCTGATTTCATAATAGACTAGCACAGTGAAACTCTTATATATGCCTACACTTAAGTCACGTGATACCGATACACACAGTTAGTGTAAACCAATCACCGGACTGTTAACATATAGCTGTCAACCAATCGCCGGACTCTTAACATTTTTGTGCACTTGTACCAAGCTTTCGAATTGCATTTACCAGCATCTAGGGAACAAACGTAACCGATAACAATACACTTGCCGTAGCTTCGAACCAAAAAGGAGGATCATGGTTTGTTATATTAGATTAAGTCTACAGATGGAAAGTGCATCGATCCGTTCTATAAAATGGTCTCATAAAAGGCCCGGGCATCAAAAGAAAATTATCACAGGACCGTATGAACTCTGTATAAACAACTGTTAAACCACTTAACCATAACATACTATTCCTAGAAAATTCTTAAAAGATGTTTGTTCTTTTGCTGTAATCAGCCAGTTTCTATGCCAACGTGTTCAGAAAAAATAACAGCATCATCTTTATGTTATTTACTGCTGTGCATTGTTCTGCAGCTCTTTACGGCGTCGATTTAAAGCGCCAACAGTTAATTCAATACCAATATTTTCTCTCACATTTAAATTGGAATTAGAGTTTGTTTTGGAACAACTAGACACATGCATCCCTTTTCATCTGAGATAATTACAAGTTACATCAGGTAATCATAAATTCTCCTTTCCCCCCACTGTATCATCCTTTGCTACTCTGTCTGACCTTGACCATTTCAAGCAGGCAGTGGTTAGGATACAATATTAGTTGACCTGCTGTGCTTTTTATTTTTAATTTATTCTTCATTTATACTGACAAAACTTTTAACAATGACTTGATCTTCTTCTAAGTCTCTCACTGTCTTGATAATATTCATTATCAGATCTTTTATTTCTTCACTAACAATTCCGACGTGCACTTATCCTGCCCATAACACTCAGAAGAGAGGTTGACAGTATTTATAGATCGATACATGTAGATAGATAGATAGATAGATAGATAGATAGATAGATAGATAGATAGATGTGTGTGTGAGGGGGGGGGGGTGCGTGCGTCAACAGTTGCTTTAATGTTTCTTGCATGAAGCTCTACCAAAATTGTTTAAAAAATTAATTTCAATAAAAACTCTAGTTGCCATGGCAACCAATAGGCGAAAATAAAAAATCTTATTGTCAGAAACTACAATGCCTAGAGCTTAGATATTTGGTGTGTAGCATTGTCTGGTGGACCTCTCCCAAGTTTGTTCAAATTATTGTCCTAGGCTCAAAATTGGCCCCGCCTCATGGGTCACTTGATTCATATTAGGCTTTTATAGGAAAATTTAAGAAATCTTCTTGGCCGAAACCACAATGCATAGAGCCTTCGATATTTTGTATGTATTATTATCTTTCTCAAAGAGTCTTTTTATTTGGTGAGCGATACATAGGGCCATCATGACCCTCTTGCTATTCTTGTTACTATTAAGAGAAAGAAGTTTCCAGTTTATCAAAGACTAAATTTGGAGCCTAGTGAGATCCGCTGTGGATACCCCATAAATAGTACTAAATATGTTGTTAGCATATGGAACTTCATAAAATCCCGACAAATACTTCATCAAAAAACCTATTAACTCGAATCCTACTTCGTTCTACGTCACGAGAGCTCATTAGATTGACCACATACAAACAGTAATATACGTAGTTTTCGCGGAATGACGTGTTTCTAGATTAACTGTAGTCTGTGGTACTGAAACATGCTGTGGGCCCTGTATACCTTATGAATTTTTGAAATATTGTTTTCAATTCACGAAACTATTTAAAACAATTTGATACACAATTCTTTATCCGTTCGCTTGTGGTTTTATACTGATTTAAGTTGATAAATTTGATAAATATGTCAGATACAAGCAGTAAATAATCATTCCAAAATTATACTGTGCCAATGCTTGGCCTAGCTGATTGCTAATTAATATTATTATACCTCACGTGACTTATTTACTCTATACTCTTATGTGACGTCAGAGGGTGACAATCCGTAATGTTACCCTCTGACATTACATTTCGGCCCGCTTGCCATAACGAAACTGCCCTCACGCGCTCACGCGCTATTACCGGGTGTCAAGTTTTATTCAGTGTCTGTCGTATCGAATACTATCATTGTCTAGACACTTTACGCACTTAGTAGAATATAATTTTAGTTTGACATCCGGTTTTGCAGTAGACATTTTGACAGCAAAAGTTACTATGGTGTCAGAAAGAAGCTTCGTTTCAATTTCTATTATAGTTTTCGTTATATTTGTTAAAATGTTTGTTGCATTTAGTGTCTTTCTTAAATATTGTTTTGTTCGGTATAATAAAATAAATATCACATCCCACATAGAGTGATAGAACGTAATGTTCACCCTTGACAAAGAAATGTCAACCTCGGCTAACGCCTCGGTCGACATTACTTGTCTCGGGTGAACATTACGTTCTATCACCCTATGTGGGATGTGATATTTATATAATATATGGTAAAAATAATGAAGTTGAAATACACATGCTATGACAATGTCACTGGCGTATAATTCCCATCTCAGGAATTAAGTCATGCGCACGATATTACGTGCCGTACACATCAGATATTATATCATGCTTGAATCGTGTATTGATTCCACGTATCACCTTCCATCAGTGTCGCGTCAAGAACACATTGGCGGTTATTTAAGATTATGCATCAGTGAGCCAACCTTAATGCAGAAGACTAGTGTCACATATTAGGTGCATTAAAAAACGCAAAATATAATTTTAGACAAGTTATGAAATGTCATTGGGGAATGTGAAAACACGTGTTATATCACGATATCTGGTTAAATTTTTAATTTCCATGTACAGCACAATGAACCATGGCTTACCATTCATGACTATACATTAAAATGAATTCTCGTCAGTCTTTGAGGTTTATTGGTACTAAATGTAACATATTTGGCCATTTCTGTTTACAGTCCGACATTCAACCAAAGTTCACGAAACTACGGTTGATACAATCTAATATGGATTTTCGATTAAAAAAAAACGGTACTTTTGTTGTTGTTTAAATAAATAAGATATAAACCCGAATGTAAGACTGTGTATGTGTTAATATAATCTACCCCGAACGCTTACCATAATGGCAACAGATACTGATAATATGTTTGTTTTACCCGATCGATGACGGAAATCACCGATTTATTACGAGTGTGGTGCCTAAATATATTTGAACACTTGAATACTGCGCCTACTTCATTAAATACTATAAAAATTAATAGCGGATTGAGTGCAATGAAAATAAGAAGATCGGGTATTTAATTGCCCGCTTTGAACTCCTACATGAAACGGGTGGTGTCTGAAATGTGGACCGAGTCGCAGTGGCTTTCTTGATTATTCGGCTTTTATTTACCCAACCCGTTTCTTAAATACGTAGCTGTAAAATCTACAACAGGTTTTACTTTAAATATATTTACACAGTTCTCAGTTGAATAAACATACTGATGATCAAAAGATGTATCGCGATAGTAGAATTCAAGAATAAATCGTAGTTTTTGTCAGATTTATCACATAAAAACCTTGCATCTTGTTGTGAAGTTTTGTTTTATTTATAGAAGGATTGTTGGACATTGTTCGCTCAAAATCTCTTTGAGCGTCATCCACAAAAGAGAAAATTCCGATCAATATAGTATGTTTTAACGTGGACTTTGCGGATGTAAATAAAGCTATCAACGAAAACCCGCTAGTATACCCGGTCAGCGATATGGACCAGTTTAAATCCACGATATTGGGAAAATTGAAGAGTTGGTGGTATTTCGATAAATTTTATAATAACCATTTATAGCGTATTTTGTCGTGAGATAATGTGTGTGTTTCATTCTCGCAGCGCGGAGTACAATTGACGAACAGCAAGTTTGTGAAACAGTCGAGTTTCGTCAGCCGAAGTAGCCACATCCGTTATTGTTTATACTTGTGAATTTTGCGGTTGCGGTTTGTGTATGTAGTTAACAGTGGACTTACATTGGTACTAATTAATTTTTACTCACGTGAGTATTCGTGGAAATCACGATTGAAAATTAAACTAAAGCATTAATCATTTCTTTAATATCTGTAGATTTTGTTAACAATTTTATTATCATTATAAATAAATGTCAATGAAATACTTGTGTGTTTTTATTGCAACACGTGTGGTTAACTCTACTTCTCGTAAGTTATTGACGTCATAAAGTGATACTCACTAGGGAAAACGGAAATAAACGGACCGTTTAGTTTGCATTACGAGAAGAAGTATTTGCGTCAATGAACCTCATTTAGATCATTTAAATAACTCCTTATTATGCAAGTGATTTCTTATTTTTTAAGAGGACTAAATGACCTGTTTTTGTTTTACTTATATAATTAATAATAATATTATTTTTATTATTATTACTAATCATACGGTTTATATATCGTCATAAACACTATTAGATTCTCTGAAATTTTCGGCACACGTGCCAATTATATAACTTCAGGAAATAATTTGCGATTGGTTCAGATTGTCTTTGTTCAGAACAAGATAAAAGATTTACGATATATTTGAAAGCCTTAACAAGGACACGTCAAATAGACGCACTGTTAGAATAATTATATCACTTCGTGCGTGCAAAAATGGAATTCATTTAGTATGGTGCCTCTTAATTCGTTCTGCTTTGACATTCCTGTCTGCTTTTGTTAAATGTAGAACATTGGCGCGGTCTGGTTTGTGTTGTGGAAAAAGCATTACTTCCAAAAATGTTTTTGTGCGTTCAAATAGATCGCTTACACAGATCAAAATGAATTTATTAAACTCGTTTAACTGTTTAGATAACTGCTTTCGGACTGACTACCAGTGTCTATGACCAGTGTTATAAATAATAAAACGCCATACTTTGAAATTTAAGGTATCACATCCTGTGTAAAGAGTCTTAAGTGGACCTTTCTTTTTTTATCAGATTTATGTTGCCATAACAAAAGCCTTCCGTTTGATGATAAGTACTTCTGATGTATCAATATAAATCGTATTTGAACAATGCAATGACTATAAGAACTACTTGTGGAATTGAATAGAGATACTGACAGCGTGTTACGTCATTATTTACTTAGATTGTCGACTATTAACTTGGGAAACTATCTAATGAAGTTGAATAACCTATAGTTCCTCTAACTGACTGATCGATGGGTTTTATCTGTACACATTTTCCCGATATGGCAAAAAATGGTCGACCCGACTATGATGTATAAGACAGTATCCAAATAATGCAGGTCTTTGAAAACAAGTATTGGTTTAAATCATAGCATCATAATAGTGAAATGCTGAACTCTCGAAAATTTATTTTGGTCTGAAAACTTTTGTCGGATTTGGAATCACTACGGGAACCTGATTGAAATCTCGTTTTATAGAAGCCGTTTAATTGTTGGGTTGAAACAAAAATCTAATGTGTAATCCTTGATCAGAACAAGAAGAAGAACAACAACAACTTTTATTCAACACATAACTTCTAGTCTACAAAAGTATGTGCAGTGACAAGCAATGAATCAATACAGTATTGAAATATGGAATATAATTATAAATTTAAGCAGAAGCTATATTATTACGATAAATTTAATAAAATAATAAATTATTTATTTATCAAGTTCCTTTCTACGGTTATTTGCAAAATACAGATATTTTGATAGGTTTATAGCAGTTGTTTTGTATTTAGACAGCAAAAGATAAGCGCGAAAACGTTTGTGTGTAGACATCATTTTCGATTTCAAACAATTGAAAGTCTATGTGGACTTAAACTATTTGATGAAAACAAACGTCTATGAAAATTGTTGGCGGTTCTTCTACAAGTAAACGATATAGTGATTGCAACAAGTAAATTGTAGTGATGATAAAGTTTGCCATCGACTTGAAAAAATAATGGAAATATCGGTAAAATACATGTAGTAAATGTTAGTGGTCCATTTGATATGACATTTGTCAGAGTGTCTTCGGAAAGATTTCATTACTAGATATAGATGGACTGAGTTAAATGCCGAGTGTTTGCTTATTCAAATTTCAGTAATGGTTAAATTAATGTTCCGTGTTCAGAATAATTTTCCCTATGTACTCAGTGTTGATATTTGTATCTATATGAAGACATCATTAGTAATATACTCACTCAAAAATAAAAGTGTGCACTTTGGTTAAAGGGGAAAATCTTTTATACGTAATAAATAGAAGCAACATAATCATAGGCAAATTTGGTATCAAAATGCGCAAAACAATGTATTGGCTTCACGACATTTAATTGAAATTTCATAAGAACATAGCTTTACGTGTGAATAATTATACGACTGGATTTTACATTTAGATTATATGCTATAGAAGTGCATACTTTCTTTTTCGTGTTAGTATATCTTTAGGTCTTTGTGTCCTCCTTCTCTTGTTCAGAATGTAACTTTAAATAGATTTAGCAAGGGATTGACATCGAAATATAATCAGACGTTCCAGGACACATGCACTGTTCATGTTTTAGTCTCCACAGCAGAATAAACTGTACTAGATGGGAGGACTTAACTGGTGTGCTTTTTTAAAAGTTTTTTTTATGTTAAATTGATTGTCATTTTGGAGGTTAAAATTATTGTTTGCATTGTCAGTAATTTGTTTGAAGCAATAGTTTGAAACATTATGTACGAGTATGTGTCAGGACGTAATGTACCGTATTTAACGTAGTTATGATTTATTGCAAACGTTTGTAAAACTCTCTCGTATAGGTGTGTTAAATGATTTAAGTTAACATTGTCTAGTGCATAATATGTTTATGAAAGACCAAATTGTGTACTCTGCTCTATATCTCAAATATAAAATACTCATTCCTTACTAATTTAGACGTGTTCTTCTTTTCAGCACGACCAGCAACATGACAGATGTTTATGTGTGAAAGGAGATTTGATGATCCTTGACCAAGTATTTTGACAAGCCAGGAGTCAAATTAATTCATTTTGAGATTCAGTCTGAGACCAGCAAACACGATGGGGTCAGAATTGAAAGAGGAAGATGTTGAGATCTTCTTGTTGAACAATTCGGACTTCTTAGAAAACTGGATTAAGAAGCATGCCACGCCAGAACTTATTTATAAAATTAAAAATTTGGACGCTTTGGCACCACCACAGTTCAACACTTCAGCAAGGAACTCTATTACTTCTACTATGTTTAAAAATTATGTTGATGGAATGGTACGACAAAGAAAGAGGTCCTTTATTAACAGGGAAAAACTGCTTGCTATGAATGAATCTGAATTATTTATGGAACTCATTAGAGACATAGCTAGTGAGTTAGATGTTAATGTTTTGTGTCATAAAATTTTACGCAATGTTAGTGTTTTGACAGGAAGCGACCGAGGGAGTTTATTTCTTGTTCGTGGATCAAAAGACAATAGATATCTTGTGTCCAAGCTGTTTGATGTGACGGAAAATTCTACTCTCGAAGAGTCCTTGCATACTGAGGAAACAGAAATTAAAATTCCATTTGGGAGAGGAATTGTGGGAGCAGTTGCATCATCGAAAGAAATAATTAACATTAAAGATGCCTATGCAGTAAGTATGGCCTGCTAACAAAATATTTCATCCTAATTTCTTAACGTTTATTTCCATGGTACTTCAACATTTATACCTAACTTTACCCCCCCCCCCCCTTCCAAAAAGAAGAAGAACATCTGTTCAAAAATATAGAATGGTTGGTCGACAGATTTTTTTAGAAATATATTCTTTATATATGATCATATTCTATTCTGAGAAAATTTCTATGTTTGGCAAAAATTAGAATCAGTCGGGTTAAGTGAGAACCATGAAATAGAAAGACTTGGCTGTGCCTCTTTCTTCCTTTAGTGTTGATTCAAACCTTATCTATGATAGATATTACGGATTACACATGTATACGAGTAAAAACATAAATACTGATGATTGAATGATGACAATGATAATAGGAGATTTGAAATTAACAATGTGCTAATGGTGAGCTTTTTTGATCGCCTTGCGTCTGTCGTGCGTCGTGAAGGGACGTCCATACATACTGTAAACATCATCGCCTCCTACATCACTATGCCAATTGCAACGAAACCTTTCTGGAATGGTCCTTGGGTGGACCCCATTTAAAATTGTTTTAAAAAATCATTAAAAACCCTGGTTGCCATGGCAACCAAATAGGAAAATCTTTTTAAATCTTATTTTCCGAAATTACAATGTCTATACCTTATATATTCGGTGTGTACCATTGTCTTGGGAACCTGTACCAATTTTGTTCAAAGTAAGTCCCTTGTGTCAACAACATTGGCCCCAGGGTTTACTTGATTATACATATGGCTTATATAGGAAAATTGAAAAAATCTTCTTGTCAGGAAATTCAATGTCTAGAGCTTAGATATTGGGTGTCTAACCTTGTCTAGTGGACATCTACCATGTTTGTTCAAGTCAGCCCTGGGGGTCAAAATTGGCTCTGCCCCAGGGTTTATTTGATTTATTGTAAAAGAGATATTTTGGTGTGTTCTATTGTTGAGAGGACCTCTACCAAGTTTGTTAAAATTATGGACCTGATGTAAAAATTGGCCCTGCCCTTTGGGTTACTTGATTTTACATAGGGTCGTATTGAAAAAATTGAAAAATGCTCTTCTCCAAGGGTCTTTTTGGCCCTCTTGTTTCTGGAGTTATTGAATATAAATTGTGAAACCCATTTAGGGAAAAGTTTTATGAAACCAAAACATTTACAGATTTAAGTTTAAATCAATAGAATACAATTCATAATTTTCACTCTGTCTATGCAATAAAGGCACTTTCTCAAGTGAGAGACATATTTTGTAATGTTTATTTCATAGCTTCGGCGGAAACTTGCCTCTTGCATTCAATACATCAGGACAATTCTATTAATTAAATCAAGAACTTGCAGTGTTAACATAATTCAAATTTCAGAGGAAATTGCTATTTCTTTATATTATTATGTACTGTCTGTTTCATTGGCCTTGTGTTTCATTATTATACACATTCCATTTAAAATTTCTTACCAGAAAGCTCATATTGGAACTGTCATATGAAATGCCATTACCATATGTCTGTACACAGATTTTCCATGCAAATTCACTTAATGGAAAAGACTGATGTGTTTAATGGTTAAAAACAACAAACTTTCATGGAAATGAGTCTGAAATTTTAATCATAATGTCTATAATGAAATTCTATCTGAAGTTGCTAAACCAATTATGAATGAATGTGAATTTATTTAATACTTATTAAACTGTCATATGTGGAGTGGAAAAAATGTTAGTCTCTTAAGATGAAATTTCCAATTCAAAATGCACTAATGCATAATGCACTCATTCATTCAAAACTAATACTAATGTATTTAAAACTGACTGGAAATTCAAAAGAAAAAGACACCATATCAAAAAATTGACCTAGCTCCTCTGGGTAATAAATATCTAAGAATTAGATGTATTTATACCCGCCTGCAAACAAAGTTTTAGAGGGGGTATATTGGAGTCAGTCTGTCGGTCGGCCATTGGTCGGTCTGTCCGTTTGGCGGCATAAAATATCGCAAGTTTATGGAGCAAACTACTTCCAATTTCATGTAGCAATTGCAATGAAACTTGAAATATATATTACCACTATGAATTGTAGATGTGGATGTGCAAGACACAATTTTCACTCCCAGCAATTCACTCATTCCAGAATTATGTGCCCTTAAATTGAACTTAGCCATGTAGTGTACAATGGCAGTCTTTGTTTTTGGAGCAAACTACTTCTACATTTTTCTAGGGATTGAATCGAAACTTATAATATATCATCAATATGAAATGTAAATGTGCAAGACACAATTTTCATGCCCTGAGTGATCCACTCATTGTGGATAACTTAGCCGTAATAGTGTACTTTCACATTCTTAGTGTGGGAGGGGTATTAGTCACCACTGTGACAAAGCTCTAGTTTGTGTGAGTTATAATTATTTCCATTTCTTTGAAAAATGCTTTCTGATTTTTAATGGACTACAAATATTAGGAGATCGAATTTATAATAATACACTAATAGTTGAACATGTATAACAGTCTAGTCAATCTTTGAGTGTTTTATATGAATTTTTAAGATTTTGACTTGAAATAAACTATAATTATGACAACGGGTCTACATGAAGCCGTAGCTTATGGAAATATGTTCACCTCCCATGACAAAGACAGTTCTGTCTAACCACAATGAATTAGCTTGTTTCCCGAACTTCTGATATCAATTTAGTCCAACTTTCTCCTAATATTGCTTCATCTCTATCTTGTTTGGTTTTGTGTGGGTGGAAAAGAAGCAAATATTTCCTGTTAGTGTCTTGAAATATTCAATTAAGTATCAGATAAATGACTGAGGTAGTTTTGTTCATTCATTACTTTGATTGACATCATCAGGAAGCTCTTGAATGACAATCAAGTTTTACTTTATTTCCTGACTATGTGGTTGTTGATTTTCTTCAGGTCGTTATAAGTATGTTAAAGTCAAGCTTAACCATTGATCTATGTCTCTTTATTAAAATCATATGAGAGGCAATGAATAAGGCGTTTGGAAAACTTCCAAAAATGACAGTGTTGATTTAATGTAGTCCCTAAAAAATAATTGTAAGTGGAAACCAAACCAATCTTTGGTTAATGCTCTCCTGTTTCTATAGTTATTCATCCATTACTGTCCATTATTTCCCCAAATCTAATTGTAGAAAAAAGTATGTGTAGTCTGAGATGAAGCAGCCAAATAAATAAGTAACCACTAATTGAATAACATAAAAGGACACCAAAATTAGCCTGTGTAAATTAATTTATATGACTTATGATCGACATTTTACATTATGTTTTCTTACACTCGTTTTTAGTCCTGACCATTTTATGTGATTCTTGACAAATATTAGTGACTTATGTTTTCACATATGTTCATATCTGTACAGGATCCAAGATTTAACAAAGACATTGACAAAAAGACTGGATATCAGACCCACAGTATATTGTGCATGCCAATACAGAATCATGATTCGGAAGTGATAGGTGTGGCGCAAATTATCAACAAAATTACTGGGAATCATGAGTTTGAGGAACAAGATGTTGAGGTAAGGTGTAATTGTATACATGTACTCTACTTATATTCAATGTGTTAGGTTTGGTTCTTGAGGCTAGGAAAAGGCTCATCAGGTTTTGGGTTATAGTTGGCCAAATGAATTAAGGTCAATAGGTTAAAACACTGTTGATTTCTAAACACCTTTTGCAAAACAAGTAGGATTCATATACATACATGTACATAAGTCCTTGTCAACACCAAAAAATTAGGCCTAGTCTGCAACACTGATTTTTCGATTTAGGGTTTTATGCATACTTGTATTTTTTTTTCATTGTATTTCCTACCTATAATTTTCTGTAAGGGATCGTTTACGTATCAGCGGCATTCAAGGTAAGGGGGTTATGGTCTCAGACAAGAAATCACAAACCCCTAAAAGGTGGGGAAGCTTTCCATTTAGCTGACAGAAAGTCACAGGTTCTTTCCAAGTGTGCAAAGGTCTGGAGTCTTCCTCTAAAGTATTTTTTGTGTAAAATTTGCAACATTTAACCCCAGTTAATAATCAAAGTACTGCAAGTACTCATGGAAGCTGAACCCACATAGACTCACACTGCAACATGAAACGGGAACTAGTTTAAAAATTGCATGGAGGATGTAGATAAACGTAGTACTTAAAATGTAGGTCTGCATAAAAATTAATATGAGCTGTGCAAGTGACGGCTATGGAAAGCTTAACTGTCGTTCAGTTTAAAAAAAAACAGTTATCATATCACAACTGTAATTAGGACATGCTATCAGCACTGGTAAAGCCAGGACCTTTCTATGTGTATTTACTGACATATTAAACAGTAAAAGCTGACCTTTGATATCTATTAACTAAGTTTTGACAATATTAGTCCATAAGCAATTTTTGAGCACCATAATTTCCTTACAATCAACTTGGATTAAGGATTTTGATACTAAATACATGTGCAAACAAGAGATGAAATATTAACTAAACTTGACCCTAGAAGGTCACTGTTCAAACACTGGGTAAGAGAATACATTAATGTGTTTAATAAATTTTAGTAAAGTATGAAACACTTATAATTATAATCTAGGCTGCTTTCTTAATAATTTGAACACAAACCTCAACCCCCATATTTTCAGGAATGATCATGATCTACAGGTAATAAACCTCATTATTTAAACCACCTTTGGGACTGATAATATTAAGGTGGTCTAAATAGGCCAGAAAAAAGTTAATTATGTGTATGGTAGTCTTGCTGATCATTTATTTTTGCTTTGACCCTTGAGCTTCTAACAGCAAAATCTGAAAATATCTGGGGACAAATGATACAGTACAACCTCTCCAGAGTGACCCTCTCCTGAGCAACAACCTCCCTTCAACAACAGCATGATAGTTTCCCACTGCATGACCTAACTATTAATTTAACCTCTCTAGAGTAACGACCCCTCAACAGCAACACATTATTGGTTTTGCTACTTCCAATGGGTGTTGCTTTGGAGAGGTTGCACTACATGTACAGGTTACAAAGTACAAAAGGTATGTATAAAAAAAAGAACAGAAAACTTTTACAACCTATCAAACCTTACCCTATTTTTGGTCATTAACAGTAAAATAATTTTATTTCTTGCCTTATGAAGTTCAGATAGAGCAAATTGTAGAAAAAGCCAGTCTGGAAATTAATGGTCTTTATAATTAGCTTGGTCCTAATACTGAACTGGCCACTGAGCTTTATCTGACCTAGGCTTTGATTAAGTTGTAAGTGCCCTGCACTTGTAACCTAACAATCCTGGTTCAAATTCTGTTAACGGTGGGTCATTTTTTACCCTTCTATAAAAATTGACAAAACATGTTGGTCTACTTCCATATGTGAAGAAGCTGCCTCAGGTCCTTATAGTAAGTGGAATTTAAGTGTTAATTAGTATTGGTTAGAAAACAATCTAGGAATACTAGTTGACTGAACTGGCCATGGTATAATAACTAAATACCATTGAAAATCAGCATTCTTTAAACCCATTGAAAAGAAATTAGCTTTGAATGGTCTACAAATGTTTCGGTATCAATTTCATGTAAACTATTTCTGTGCTTGAATTCAGACAAAAGATTTTGGTCTGATTTTCCCCATTTTGTTTCATTTGTTGATACAGTAGTTAAAAGAAATACAAACAAATGCAATGATATTACATCTAAGTTTAAATCTTGGAAGCGATTCATGCACTTGTCTAATATTAGCATATACTATGGTATTGTAAATCTTATTTCGATGCATTTGAAATACCTGATTAAATACAATGTTTACAAACGGTTTATTAAATCTACAAAGTTAAACATTTCTCAAACTTTCTTTCATAATATGTTAAAATAAATATTTAAAGATCGTACATTTTACTTACCCTATATTGATGCCCAAATTTATGTTTGATATTTTAGCAAATTAGAAACCTTTTTTTTTGGTGGGGGGGGGGTATTATTAAACTGTGTGTGTTTTACTGTTTATTGGCCATTTTAGTCATGTTCCTGAAATAGTCAAACGGATCATGGCTCAGGTGGCTATGCAAAACAGAAGCTGCGTGGCTTTAATTTCAGTATATTCACTCGGAACTAAACAATGTTGTAATGTCACTAATGGACCAATTTCATCCATTTAATGTTTCATATTTCCCCTGTTTATGTCTTGTCTTGTCTAAAAAATGATACTTTTGTGTTAATAAATAGCTAATTAATACAATTATTTACTTATTTTTACCTAATGATGGGGTGTACTGTTGTGTGATACAATATTAGGTATGAAATAGGATTTTGTCCAGCGAAAATATGATGAAATCTTTATAATGATAAAAAATATAATGAAACAATTATTCCATACCCGAATCTTTCATGCGTGTGTTTCATGGATCTGTGGATTTTTGCTGATTAGACAACATTTAGTAGGAAAAAAATGTGAAGGGGTATATTGGTGGGTTGTCCATCATTCTTAAGTACTCATTGAACTAATGTTTACGTATGGAGGTCGCCAATGTAATAATATTACTACTATTTGTACCAAAATTCTATTTTTGGAAACCTATCAATAGCCATCACTTGCTTGGTGTGCATGGATTTTTATGTGGACCTAAGTTCTATGTTTATAACTACATCTGCCTTGCAATTGTTCCCGTTTCATGTGGTAGTGCAGTCTAAGTAAATTCAGTTTCCATGAGTACTTTCAGAACTTTGATAAGAATGGTTTTTGCATGGTCACATTCCGTGCCATGACAAAAAAAATTCCTACCTCCTTGATCAGCCACTAATCACACTCATAATAATTATATCTTTGTAACATATGAGTATTGATACATTTTAAAGCTGGGTATCACTCCTTAACAGTGTATCACGATATATTGCATGCTGTATCGAGATACGTATCGTGATATATAAAAACGATTTTACAGTACAAAATAATGAATTAACATATGCATAATTCCTTTGGGAAATAATACACTTCAAATAATTTGTTATTTTTTAGCAGTGTCAAAACTATTATTACATGTATAATTATGTGTGTGTACGCAGTTAATATTATTAGATTGACTAGTATTTAGACATGAATTATACTTCAAGACTATGTTTGGACTATATTTATAAGCTAAACCCAATAATATTGGTATGCTGAAAAAAATATTGTGCTCAGATATCGCAATATACTGATATATAAAACCAACAAAACCTCCAAACTGTCATATATTGAGTTTTTTATGCTTTGTAAGATACGAATATTGTTACCATAAAGTCTATAGTTAGCATATTACGTTTTGTAACATGATTATGAATATAAATATGTGTCTATGTGATGTCTTTTGTCTACTATATTTTCTCATAATCATAGAAACTGAATAATCATTTTAATTTGAAGACCTTTGGCTAGTTTCCTTGAATACCAAATCTTCTAAGTCATGAAAATATGCAGAATGTTTGATGAGGAATTTAGGGAGATTGTCAGTGTTAATAAATTTGTATTAAAATAAGATAAATAGAATAGTGTTAAACTTCACTAACAATAAAGGGGTTCTATAGTTCAATAGTAATGGTATAACTGTGTCAAACTATCATATCATTAGGACATTGACGTGCTGTTCTAAAATCATTGTCCTCTGACCTCAGCCAAGAAGTTGCATTACTAAAATCACAGGAAACAGGCGAGGCATGTATCAGTGCTTTATACCAGGCACGAGAGACAAGGTTCTATTGCATCTTCTCTTACTTCTTTCTGGGATGACCCTTAAATGACCATAGTTGTCAAATGTGTCACTAAACAACAGATACCAGTTGATAAAAAATAAATTTAAAATCCTTGCTGTGGATTATCTCCCTTGGCAGTATATGCAAGCTGAAAGATACCACCCAAGTTATTTCAGGAATTTGTTAAATTGATCTTAATTGTATGATTCGCTTCATTTATTGACATGATACTGAAATAATTTAGTTTAAATAGGGCCAATTTAATTAAAGCTAGAAAAAAGGTTTTGTATTGGGTCTGATCCTAATTTTTGGTACTAACCTTATAATTTATTACAGAAGAAGAAGAAATATTAAAACTTTTCTGTGGAGTTGGACATGATTGTATCAACACCCATCATCAGGTTATAGTCTCTGACTTTTAATCACTAGCCCTTGACTGCTGAGAGTTTGAATTACAACCGGTGAAAAAAATCACAGTGTTCAGCTGAATGACAGAAGATCAGTGGTTCTGCCCCGCCATTTTAATTGGAGAAAACAACAATTGATCCTAACTGTTGGTTTGACATTAAACCATCTTCATAGAAATATCATTAATTTGTTGTTGATTGTTTCAGGTATTCAGGAAATATTTGATGTTTTGTGGAATTGGAATAACTAATGCTCAGCTGTTTGAGATGTCAGTACAAGAATATAAACGTAATAAGGTTTGTTCAATTTATGGTGTATTTATATTGAAACAAGATTCATAGAAATATTGATACCTGGTCATCTTTACATATTTGTTATTGTTTTATGAATTGATGGGATCATTTATAACACTTGTCCTTGTCCAAATCCTCCATCATTAAGCCCAAAACCAATGTACATAGTTTTAAACCTTTTAATCATACATTTAATCAAATCACTAGTAAATTATCATTCTTTTAGTATCAGTGCCAACACATAATCTTCAGTAACTGAAGGAGTGTTGTAATCCTGAAGAAGAAGAAGTTACAAGCTCTCATGATAAAAACAAAAAAATTTGTACGTTTTGACAAAAAGAAATTTGGTATTTTTTGTCAGATTTTGTTTTCAGTACAAGAATGTAAGGTTACCAAAAACGTAGGCCTTTTTTTGAAAATAGATAAAATAAACAGTACAAAGAAATCATGTAGGAGTTGTTGCCCTTGTTGAAAAATAGATAATATTAATTTCTGAAGATATTGTCTGTTGACCTATTATTTTCGTCATTTAAATTAGATTGATTCTGCTTATTTGCATCTTTTTACTGTAAGTTTCGATTGACATGAATTTTTATTAATTATTTTAGCCTTTAAAAAAATTGAGTTCTACCACACAATTCAATACAAATTTAAAGCAACAAAAACTCAAAGGGTTGTCATGGTTTTCTTTTTAAATCTTATGATGAATTATGCTTTATCATAGAAGCCTATAAAAATTATGAAGGTGCACACACTCAAAATATATCCGCACTATTTTTAGTCAAAGATAATATGTTTTGAACTTTAAGCATATAAAATCATAATTGAGTATTGTTGCTATTAAAAACAATTAGCTTAAATTTGTGCATAATTATGATGTAAAAAATATCATATAGAATTTAAATTCTGAATTTTAGGTTTTTGTACTAATTTGGTTAAATGCTGAATTGTTTCTTTTTGATAATGCTAGAGAAATGAAGACACGAAACTGTAAAGACAAGCTTTAGGGAAAACTGAAATAATACATCTTTGCTTTGGTAATTGAATCAATCAATATAAATGTAATAAAAACAATATCTTCTTCATGATTTGAAACAGATGATATTGTATGTTGGTGTAATAATAAATAAAGAAAATATAGGATCAAGGAAAATATTTTTGTCAATGATATGAGCACAATATGGCTTAATGTGTGGATTTAAATGGATGAATCTACATTATGTATAGTAGTTATAAATCAGTTTTTAATTGATGTGTGTTATTCAATTATTTATTTGAAGATTTATGAGATCCTTTAGTTAGATAATCAAAGGTTCATAATTATTCAAATTCCATGATCTCTCAGGAAAAGAGAAGTATGTTATCAGTGTGGCATGCCTTTGATAATTTACATCTAAATAAACATTAAATATGATCACCTGAATATTTGAATATGCTTACTGAGGGCCTGAAAACAGTGGCCCTGTAGGAGGCATTATAAATGATAATGACAAAATAAAAAATTTGTGAAGACATTATGATGATTCCCATCATGGATGCTTGCATGTCCTTGTTCAAAGAATTTGATTTTTTCAGATTGTCTCCGCAGACTTGAAGCCCTAAAATATAAAGTCCACAAATCTTACAAAAAAATTGCGAGGCCATCCTGACTTAAAATCACTTGAGGAACCTTTTTCCATGTTTTTATTAAGATGTAGTGATTTTTGAGTTTGGTTATTGATTTTTTTGTATGAGAAATACTAGTATGCTTATTCAATTTGGTTTCCATAGCGATACATTGGACTCTTAATATTGATTGAATGCATGCACCTTTATAAGTTCAGACAGACTGGTTGACTTGGGAACATGACATCAGGAAAAGGTCACTGATCAGACTAAGTTTAATCATAAGTTATAGAATTTCATTCAATAATGACCTTATTGAATATTGATATTACCAATCCTCTGTTTGTGACCACCATCAAATAAAGGTCTCTCTGTGAATAAAGGCCATTCTTTTGTATGACAGTCATTGATTTGTTGAACAGAATAATCTCCAAATAAAGACCACATTATGTCTTTATCAAGGGTGACCTTTGTTCACAGGTTTGACTGTAAATTGTCAGATAGTTCCTGAGAGATATTTTCATAAAGTAGAGCTGATTTCAGTGCTGACATGAAACAAAAATAACAGCCGTGCTGCACATTAAGAATGTTGTCAGGGTATAGTGACATGTTAATGAAATTTCTCAGAAGAAGCGCTAATTTTCATTTCATTTTGACAACATAATTTTCTTGAATGCTGGGAATGATTTGATATCAAGCAATTACATAATTGCCTCTGTGGAAAATATATGTTTGTCTGACAGCAAGATGACTTTAATCTGTTTAATTGCACATGCTGCATGCATTGTGTCACATTAAAGCCTAATCTATTTTTGTGGCTTCATGTTGCATTCTTTGATTAGGATTTCTTTTGTGCCGAATGGATTACATTCAAATAGCAATTGTTTTCATTCAACATTGTTTCTAAGGGTGAGAAGTTTTAAATACTACCTAGTTTGTTGAATTTAAGAATTTTTTTTCTCACTGGAGTTCTACAGCCATGGTCATTTAGCAACATTTCAAGCTGTTTCAATGGTTTCTGGAACCCAAGCATACACACTAACCTTCCGTAAGCTAGTTGAATAGCAAACAATAGATTACAATAAAACCGCATACAATCGAACCTGTGAACAAAGGCCAGCCTTGGGAAAGAATTTGGCAGTCATTGGTAGCAGGTGACCTTTATTTGGGGTGTCATTATGTTCTAAATATCCAATGGTGGTTTTAAACAGAATGGCCTTCATCCACAGGATGGCTTTAATCAGAGATAGTCACTAACACAGGTTTGACTGTATTTGGACTATACCTTTGGGACAGACAAAAAATCATTCAAAGTATTTAGGTTGTTTCTTTTTAAAATTGTGCTTAAATTGCTGGGAAAGGACTGAATTGTGGTAAAATTAAATAAAATCAACTGGCACTATTTTTTCCTTGACTGTTCACAGTCACCTATGAATAATTATCCAAAATTAAATGGTAGCTGTGGTAAACATAAACTGACCATTTGATGAAAAATTGTTACCGCCTATAAAATTACCGCCAATTTATCATTTAACCAATGAAAAAGCAGATTAATAAGGATGATAAAAGTCGATTGATAAACTCGTCTAATTAGCTATTTTTAGCTAAATGGTGATGTATCTTAGAAAGAGGTATGTGCATGTTAGCTACAAAATGTAGCTATGCAACCAGCTAATTACAGCATTCATTTTCAAGTAAGAATAGTGGAAATATTGAAAACTGATTCCAAAATATCTCATTGATTTCTCTCATTGACCTCAAATTTATGCACCCTAGACCATTGACATTTAATGTTCTACCATTTAAGCTAACCAGACAAGTTGATAAATTGAACAAACTGGGAATACTGTGCAAGAATGACTTTAAATATTTTATCTGTCAGAAACCTTTTTGTGGATTTAACATTTGTATTACTGTTAATTTTTTGCCATTGTTTGAATGATTATTAAGTTAAATCATAGTGTTTTTTTTTAGATTTTCACTCCAGCTTGTCTGCTTTATCAATTAATCCTGGATCTTAAAACACTGTTACTGTTATCAAAAACATGAATTACAATCTTAGTAATTCAATTTTCTTCACTCATTTTCAGCTTTTACTCAGCTTGGCTCGCGGCGTATTTGAAGAACAACAAAACCTTGAGAAACTTGTACAGAAAATTATGCTAGATGCTCAGGAGTTGTTGCAGTGTGAACGTTGTAGTGTCTACCTTATTGATGATACAATGGATGCAGTAAGTATTTGTTGTCTGCTTTTTTTGTCCATCCATCTGTCTGTCTGTATTGCCCATCGTTTATTTTTAGCTCACACTCGTGCTCAGGGTGAGCTTTTGTGATCAGTCTTCGTCCTGTGCCATCTGGGGTCAAAAACCAAGTTGCTCTAAGGTCCAATCTTATGAAACACTGTAGATTTCACAGTTATAATTGTATCTTCACCAAACTTCGACAAATTGTTTGTTTTAATAATATAACGGTCAAGTACAAATATGTGTCATCTGAGGTCAATAACTAGGTCACTAGATCAAATCTTAGGAAAACTTTGTTAACACTGTAGATGTCACAGTTTTGATTAGATCTTCACCAAACCTTGTCAGAATGTTTGCCTCAATGATATGTGGGTCAAGGTCGAACATGGGTCAGCCAGGGTCAAAACTATGTCCCAAGGTCAAATCTTAGGTAAAAACCTTGTTAAAGCTCTAGATGTCATGGTTTTCATTGGATCTTCGCCAAACCTTGTCAGATTGTTCGTCTTGATGATATCAAGGACAAGTTCAAATATGGGTCACCTAGGATCACAGGTTGAAAACAATGTTTTAATGAGTAAACAATGATTGCCAAGTGAGTGATATAGGGCCATCTAAGCCCTCTTGTTTATTTACATGAAATGTATGATTTGATCAGAATTTAATTAAATCAGTGAAATTGTTTGTGAGTGATTTGCATGTAGCTACCCTCATGAAAAGTGTGGTCTGAATTTGATCTGAATCAGTCTGAATTTTTACTGAAAATTGTCTGAATACGGTCTGCACAATTGCTGAATGTGTACTGATACTCTGAAAAAACAAATGCTGAATCATGTCTTATACACAAATTCAGAAAAATTCAGCCCTGTATGTATTTCTGAATCTTGTCTGACAACACTGTTCAGTTAAAATTCAGACTTTAAGATTCAGACTTTTTTGTCTGAATAATGGCTGAGATGCTGAAAATTGGCTTATTATGGAACAATTCAGACAAAATTCAGACAGATCAGACATAATTCAGAAGTATGATTCAGACAATTTTTTCAGACAGAATTCAGAAAAAGTATTCAGGTACTGCTCAGACAATGTTTTCAGACAATATTCAGAAACAGTATTCAGATACTGTTCAGAGAGCTAGATCACTCAGACTTTATTCAGAGAAATATTCAGAAGATTTTCAGACATGTCAAGTCAGCCCCTCCATGAATCATTCTATAATACTTGGAAACCCATATTAGAAGCTTTGCTCACATTATATGATGGGGATTATTCATATAATTATATATATCTAACTGCAACAAAGGCAAGTGCAGCCTCTGTAATGGAAAAAACAGAGGGTCATAATAAATGGTCAAGGTTTTTCAAATTTCAATGTTTCACTGTTTTAAAATAATGAGATATGACTTTTATCCTGGTGAATATATACAGATAAATTTGAATATTTCAATAAAAAGCATGAAAAAATATGATTTATAAAAATTAAAATGCATGTGCATGATTATAACTTCCAAAAGATACATTATGGTGTTCCATCATACCCCACCCACTTAATTCTGTCATAATCATCTCTTAAATATGTATCTCTTATTAATTTGTTTGGTTTTCAGTTGTAAATCATGAATTTATACATGAACCTAATTACCAGTACACTTACTAGTTCATAAGCATCATGTATTCAGCTGTGTTTCTATTTTCATTAAAGCCACACATCATTTGGTTATTTCTTAACTGTCAGCCATTTTGAATTACACCATGTGACCTGTGACGTCATCAAAAGTCTGAATATTTCAGCCTTTTTAAAAAATCAGAATCTGTCACCCTTGAAATTTTAAAATTACATCAATATAATTTTATTATACATGTGCAATCTTAAATTGATGTAACCATCTTTGGGTCTGAGCATGTGTACATACATGTATATAGTATACATGTAGTGATGCATACAGACTTTTTTCAGTATTGATTCAGACATTTGCTGAAGCTGAAAAAAGACTGAACCTTGAGTCTGAACAAGTCAGACTTCTTTCAGTATTTATTCAGACATTTACTGAAGCTGAAAAAAGACTGAACCTTGAGTCTGAAC
The DNA here is from genome assembly GCA_964023205.1 of Lutraria lutraria. Lineage (NCBI taxonomy): Eukaryota > Metazoa > Mollusca > Bivalvia > Venerida > Mactridae > Lutraria > Lutraria lutraria. The sequence continues at coordinate 35,319,578 of OZ026841.1, forward strand.
CTGTCAGACATTTTTCAGTACTTATTCAGACATTTACTGAAGCTGAAAAAGACTGAACCTTGAGTCTGAATCTGTCAGACTTTTTTCAGTATTTATTCAGACATTTGTTGAAGCTGAAAAAAGACTGAACCTTGAGTTTGAACCAGTCAGACTTTTTTCAGTACTTATTCAGACATTTACTGAAGCTGAAAAAGACTGAACCTTGAGTCTGAATCTGTCAGACTTTTTTCAGTATTTATTCAGACATTTGTTGAAGCTGAAAAAAGACTGAACCTTGAGTTTGAACCAGTCAGACTTTTTTCAGTATTTATTCAGACATATTTCATGGTCTGAAACAGGTCTGAACTTTGTCAGCACTGTTCAGCTTTCATTCAGACGGAATTCAGATGCTTGATATTGTTGTTCAGCAATAATTCAGTCATCAATATTTCTGTAAGACTGTATTCAGCATTCATTCAGCATTCATTCAGCTCAATTCAGACAAACTTCAGACATTCTGTTTCATGAGGGTAGGGATGCTGTCTATTCATTGTACTGTAATATGTTGTTGTCTTGGCAACATGCTTAAATTCTCTCATTGTAATTTTATTGGATGATTTGTTCATGCCATCAATCTCCCAGAATTCTTTGCCCTTTTTTTGCTTTTAGTTTGAATGAAACTTTGTTTGTATGTGTGCAATGATTGAATTTAAAATTGTCAGACAATATAGTGTTGTCTGAGTATCAATGAGACAATAAATGATGTCATAGCTTGTTATGTTGCCCCTATCAAATGCTCTCAGATAATCATGTGATGAGAGACTTTAACTAAAAAAAAGACATTGAGACAAAAGCCATGTGATGTGTAGGTTCTTAGTTGTCATTTGCTTTAAATTGTATGAATTATTGTAAATCTGTAAATATTTGTATTGTAACAATAGAACAACCTGCAGGTTTTCATGCCAGATAACTGTTGTAAATGTGTTTTATTTTTGCTATTATTGTAATACAATGTATATTTTGTTGCATGTTTTTTTGCTATTGATTAAATTTCTTGTATTGTTTATCTAATTCTTGTGAGAATTCAGGAATGCAATCTAATTATTGTTGTATTATTAGCATGTTACATCTTACCTCCACAAACAGGAGAGTTTAAATTTGTGATTAGTTAATTTTGAGAATTAAACATGCACCATATATGTGCTTTGAATTCAGCTTGTCAGTATACATATCAGGGCCTGTTTTCCTTCTATAACAGAGGCCAAAATTCGATGACTTCCCAATTGCAAAAAGGCTATTTTTTCTCATAATTTTGGGAATTTCTTGCCTCAAAACTACAATGCAATTCTAACTCGGTTGTCTAACCTTCTCAAAATTTGGCAAAATATTGCGCTTGAATTTACCAAAATGAAAGGTTAAGGCCCCTTCCCAATTCTTGGAAAAAAGGCCCTGCATCTCTATTCAATGTAACCAAATGTTTGTGTACAAGTTATGTTCTGGCTACGGCTATGGTCCAGTGGTTAGATCACTGGATTTGTAACCATGTGATCTAGGTTTGATTCCCAGTCATGGCAGGTCATACCCCTCCATGAAAATCTGATAACAATGTAGATTTTCCTCCGCACATGGAAATCATGCAGATCCTAGTGGACGGGTAAGTTAGTACTGGTTAGAATAAAGTCCAGGATTTAGTGAACCAACCAGCATGTATATAACTAAAATTTTGTTGAAAAATGTCATTTCATGTTAGCTTAAAATCTTATAACTACTTGAAATGAAATTAAACATAATATTTTTACCTCTCCCCTTATGAACCTTATTTGTTTTTTATTTTGTTTTGATTAATTTTAGTCCAAGACATTTCTTTTCTGTCTTCTCAAAATTTACCTTACATTTGTCTTCTTCAAAAGCACTGAGTGAACACAAAACACAGCTTTGAGTAAAATGAATCACTTCTAAAACAAAGTAAAACTTCACAATGATACAAATCATACAAATTATTCCTTTTACTGTTTTCATTAACTCACTGCTTTGGTTTCATGATTTATTTTGTCGGAAGTGAGTGAAAATTAGACAATGTGCTTCTTTCCTGGAATAGATTTTCCTGTAAATGCATTTTGTCTATCATTTTCTTTAGAGATTTGATAAAACGTCAGACCAAAAGTTTAAGACTGCATGTCTTCCAAAATGAGTTTCTTCTCCTCTTATCAGATTCTAAAAATAACCTGATGTTGCCAAAATATCAAATCTTGTGTCTTAATTTGTGGCTCTACTGACTTTTGGCATTATCCATTATTTCATCTTTGATATCTCATTGGACTGGTTCAGAATTATGGATTTATGCCCATATGGTACCAGTCTGCAGATGCGTTAAATTTGATAATATATTTAAGTGAGTGCTCAGATGGGTTTTCAATGTCAATTATTTTGCTCCTACAGTGCGAAAATTTTCAAATTTTATGTTCAGTTAATGTACAGAATTGTGTATTGTATGACTTGAGTTCTTTTAGCATTTCCTGCTAAAAAATTATGTGTATTTTTTATTTATTGTGTTATGTGATTTAGTGGGGACGTTGCAAGTTAACAGGCATGTTTGCAGTTATTTTGCGGAAATTCAATAATAAATGTCTACTTGCGTCTATGAGCACAGATGATGAGGTAAAAGTGACTTTCATTTCGAGGGCTCAGTGCAACACTGACATAACTTGTTCTTATTTCAATATGAGTTACAACACTGTTGCGTTGAGCCCTCAGCTCAGAGAATTGGAAATATACTTATTACATTATGCCATGAAATTTTCCCAAAATTGAATTTATAAATTCAGACAGCTGAACTAAAATGAAATACTTTTCTTTTATATAACATCCTGTCTGAGATAATATGTTGTCTGAACAAACTAAGGAATTATACAGTAACTCATCTGTCTTGGAGGTTAATGCTATCCAAACTGTTCCTTCAAAGTCTGTTTTACTATGGATTTTAAAAAGCCTAAAAAGGTTTCTTCTGATGCAGACATACTGCTATTGTTTGTTTTATTTCCAAAGTCTTCTGAGCTGCATTGTAGTTTGAATCAAAGACAAACTGGCAAAATAGAATAATATAGAAATTTAAACAAAAATCACTTTCTCTCTTTCATTAGCGATTTTCATCTTTTCATCTTTCACCGAACCTCAATACATAGGAAAGAATTCAGAAGTTGTTCAAGTTGTAATGTTTTTAGCTCATCAGAGCACATAGTGCTCATGGTGAGCTATTGTGATCGCGCGTTGTCTGCCGTCCATGCATGCGTCCGTGCATCAGTGTGTCAACATTTTCAACGAAACTTTACAGGAATGTTCCTTGCATGAAGCTCTACCAAAGTTGTTAAAAAAATTAATTTCATTAAAAACTCTGGTTGCCATGACAACCAATAGGAAAAACTTTTAAAATCTTCTTGTCCAAAACCACACGGCCTAGAGCTTAGATATTTGGTATGTAGTATTGTCTAGTGGATCTGAGATAACAATTTTGTTAAAATTATGGCAGGGGGTTCAAAATTGGGCCTGGCCTGGGGTTTACTCTATTATTTGATATGCTTACATAAAAAAAAAATTAAAAATCTTGTCTGAAATTGCAAGCTTAGATATATTCACCCCTTTGGCTCTGGGGTAAAAATTGGCCCTGCCCCTGGACACTTGAATTTTTCATAGGCTGAGGATCTTTTTTTCTGGTGAGCGATATAGGGCCATCATGGCCCTCTTGTTCTTATCTGTCTCTGATTAATTGTTCTTCTTCTATATACTGACAAAATATGATTGTTTGATGTGAAATATGATTCAAGTAGTGATTTAATCAAATGATTAAAAAGTGTGATCTGTGTTATATAGTTATTACGTAGATACATTAGTTTAGACATTTAGCAAAAAATAATGGTTATAGACAATGTTTTTAATGTTTAGAAAATGTATTTACTTAATTCTTAACTAGGTTGTACATGTTTTTCCTTGTTCTTACTAACTTTCCGTAAGTTAAGTTAGGATCACCTTACCTTGCTGATTGTTTAAATGAACTAGAGTAACAGTCAAAGTGCCCATAAGTAACCTCAACATTAATGACTTTGATTATAAACTATTTTGATCAATTTTGAGGTTTTCTCCTCATCTTGACTTAATAATATCTCTTGTTCACTTAAAACCGTGATATACATTTCTCCACAAGTGCCTGTACAATAACAATAACTGACACATGCGCGTCACCTCCATTTCTGTTTCTGCCTGGCATTTGTTGGCAGGGAACCAGGCTATTGTGTACATTGCATGCCGCGATTATTAATGTCATATCTACAGTCAAGTCAATTTATCGTTCATACAGTCATTTGAATTCAGTTCAAATTAATACTTCTATATAATAGTATCCCATTTTAATGCATTTTATCTCTTAAAACACTTTTTTTATATTTCTGCAAATGATTGAATAGTCCACACATTGGTTAGAGTTTAATACTGTCGCAGGAATTTCCTGCGTGATTTTGTATCTCGCATTTGATTGGCCGATTCGCGGTCTTTTATATACGAGGGGCATTTGAAAAGTATTAAACAGTCTAAATTTTTACCATTATTCAGAGCCTATCAGACAAGTGTTATACATGTATAGAAAGATTAGACTCTCTTCTACATGTATGTCCACGAGAAACTCTAGATAAACTTACATAGTGAATAACATTTTCACTTGAACCAACTATGATTATTTACACTTCGATTCAAAATGGCGGACAATGAAAACAATTTCCAAGAAGAGCAAAGTGCGTATTGTAAAGTTTGCGCATTGCTTGGCTTTACCGCACCTGATATTAAATCAGATTTAAGCAAAGTTTATGGGGACAGTGCCCTATCAGATGCCACAGTTAGGAGATTGGTTCGGTTATTTAAATCCGGGAGAATGAATATCAAAGATGAGCCCCGATCTGGTCGTCCCATAACAGCAACATCCGAAAGTGATGTTGCTGCAGTAAATGCATCAGTTTTTCATATACTGACAGACGTTTTAAAGCTACATAAGATTTGTGCCAGGTGGGTACCCCACCTCCTCATTGATGACCAATTGAGGGAGCGCATGCGAATTGAGTCACAGCTGCGCGATAGGTACACAAATGCAGACCAAAAACGTATGAATGAAATCATGACTGGCGATAAGACATGGGTTTATTTTTATGAGCCAGATGGTAAGGAAAAAATAAGATGTGGATCGATGAAAATGACGAAAGGCCCAAAGTTGCGCATAGAGCTCATACCACAAAACGCATCCTGTATGCACTCGTTTTTGACTACCTGGGAATTTTGGCTAGAGTTTGGCTGGGAGTTTTGGCCAGAGGGCATGTGTGTCACGGGAGTCTTTTACCAAGATTCGGTTCTTTCGGAAGTTGTTGAGCAGTATGCTACAGCCTGTCCACATAACTGTGTGCGCGGAATCAAGCTGCTCCATGTCAACGCATCTGCCCATAAATCAACCGTGATTCTTTCTTACCTTAGCAACAATAATAATGAAACTTTACAACTCCCTCTATAAAGTCCTGATCTTGCTCCGTGTGAATTTTGGCTAAACCCATACATAAAGAACTAAGTAAGAGGTCGCCGCATTGAATCTTGGCATGCCATTGGCAGCTCGCTTTTCCAGTGTCTAAGCACTATACCTAAAGAAGCCTTCTGCAGTGCATTTTCCGAGTGGATACAGCATCTCGAAAAGTGCATCCGAGTAAAGGGGGAATACTTTTAAGGGTTGGACTAATCATTTACACAGAAATATTCCGCATACAACTACAATGACACACTGATTAATACTTTTCAAATGCCCCTCGTACAAGGTAAAAATCAATATGGCCATCAGTGTATTAAAGAATTCAAGCAGATGACATATGTTTTTATTGTTTTTTAGAGTATTTTTATGTTTTTTGACACGAAGAAGAATTGTTTATGTGATTTAAATGGTTTTATGATTGCATACTAGCACTGTCATGAATTTTAAGCTAAGTAAAAAGTTAGACTAGCATCATTCGTATGACCTGTATACAGTACTTTAGTTTTACAATGATTGCTTTTTATGTAGATTGCAAACATATCTGTCTGCATGCCATTTGGCAGAGAAATGTTTTCTTTGTCTTATGTTTATTGAGGTTTGTTTTGCTGTTTGGCCTGAAGACAAATATTCTGTTATTTAATTGAATCCTCCTTCAGTGTCTATTGCTGTCTTGCTTAAGTACAAATGTTTGTTCCACAATTTTATTACTTTTAACTTAATAATGATAACATTTTTTCTGTAATGGACTCTGCACACTTTACTTCAAATAATAAATTTCCTACAGGACAGTGTTCTATTGATGTTAGCTGATTCAAGATAAAACAGATGTCTTTGAAGTATTTTTCATTTCTCTTTTTCAATCAGATCCCATGAATAATTTTCTGACTGGTCATAAAATGAAATAATTCTTTTGTAATGCTTCACAATATCAACCATGGTAGTTATATAATTTTAGTATAATAGTGTAGGATAAATCACTTGTAAAACCTAATGAAATTTTTATTACTAATGATAATCATTTGATTTTTTATTGATTTTAACTTTTGACTGATTTGATTTTTAAGCCGTCAAAATACCTTGCAGTGGTAAGTAGACTGGGAAATATTTGTGCACATATAAATGTTTCTATTCATAATCTGCTGCACCCCATTTTTTATCTAACCTTCACATTTTTTTAACATTTCTAACATATTGAAGTCTTCATATAGTGCTGGACTACTTTTTTATTGTGATTTTAGGGTGTTTTCAGTCTGTGTGTGTATTAACATGTTGACTCACAAATAAGCCATCTGAGTGGCATGTTTGTGTTGCATTCGGTAAAGGAACCAACTCTGTTTCACTGGTTTTGCAATATTCTTTTTGAATATCCATTTTACCTATTTTTATGACTTTTTAAAATTGATACTTCACGATGTTGACTAGTCAGTTGTTTGGTATTTGGTTGAAGATTTGAGCATGTTAACTTCAATACCAAAATTTACATAATGTTTCCTTTACAATTTGCATTGCAGGTGTCTGTTTAAATCATCGTTTTGTCTGCTAACTTCTGTTTGTGCCATCATTGTTTATAGCTTCTAATAATTCTGTAGATCTGTTTTGTATTAATTTTGTGTATGGTGTGTCTGTTGATTTAATGGTCTTCTACCTACTGGTATGTCTGCATTCCTTATAATGGATTTTCTAAGGAGCAAATTTTGATTCTGGTCTTAATTGAGATTTAGTAAGTACATTGTCTAGTATTTCTAGATTAGTCTCTGACTTCTGCTTTGGCCAGTCTGCAACTTCTTGGGAAATTATTAGTTTGGCACCTCACCAACCCCTTTGGCAAATACAACAATGCCCTAGCTACAGCCTTTGGCAACAACTAATACCCTTTGAAGAATTACTTGTTAATTTGGCACATCACCAGTTCCAATTGGCAAAACATCAGTGCTCCTGTGACAATCCTTTAGCAGAAAAGCCAATGTTCCTGCTACACCCTCGGAAAACAACTAAAGCTCAAGCAAAATTTTTGACAAATAACCAATGCTCATGCAACACCCTGAGACAAATAACTGGTGCTCCTGTCAGTCCCTTTTGCAGAAAATACTAATTAATGCTCCTGCAACACCCTTTGGTAAGTAGCCAATGCTTCTACAACATCATTTGGCTGATAAGCAAAGCTCATACAACACCCTTTGGCATACAACCAATGCTCCCACAATACCCTTTTGCAAACAAACAATGTTCCATTAATACCCTTCTGCAAACAATGGTCCTGTGACACGTTTTGGCAAACAGTGCTCCTGAAGCCACCTTTGGCAAATACCCAATGCTCCTACTACACCCTTTGGCAAGAGCCATGCCTTCAAGGTCCACATTACAGACTTGCAATTGTTCAGGATAATCTATCTATTTCAAACACACAAACTATAGCATGGTCTGCTTTGTTATGTTTGTGACAGTGTAGGATGTTATGACTGGATTTTTTTTGCCCTAAGTGTTTTGCACTTCGAATTATACTTGTAAGATCCATTGAGTTTGAAAATAAAATTCACAATAAGTATTAAATTCATCTTTTCTGGTCCTAATGTTTTATTTAACTTTTTATGCCCCTGCCATAAGGGCATAAAGTGTTTAACGGGCCTGTCTGTCTGTCCAAATTTTGGTTTCCGAGCAATTATTCAAGAAATATTTCATAGATTGGTTTCATATTTTACATGAATGTGTATGATAATAACATCCAGGTCAGAGTAGATTTCCATTAAAATCCAAACATTTTCACAGGAGTTATGGCCCCTTTTTTACTTAGATCTCAGCGGGCCTTGTTTCTAGTTAACTGTAAAAAAGTTTAAAATGTTGTTGCATTGATTTCTTTCTATTCTTGCCTTATGTTCTTTGTACTTTGGTGATGTTTAGTTAGTTTAAATATTGTTGTTAATCATTGCCATAGTTGAGTCTAGTGACTTTATCCTTAAGTTGGTGTTTCTGTAGTTTGCTTTCTATATATGTGTGTGTTATGAACAAACAGAGACATTAATTAACTGGTCGGATGCCATTTTGTTATTTTAGCATTACTATATAGACTGTTCCAAGGCTGAGAGTGAGTACCCACTGGGAAACTGTGTTGGGCTGGGGTTATAGATTGAGGGTAGTATTTGGGAGAGGATGGGATGTTTTCTTGGAACACTTTTCTATATCTATTTTTATTTAATATTCAAAATCATTTGCATGTAAGAATGTTTTTTTTCATTGTTATAAATGTAAAAAATCTATGAATAGCTGGTTCATTGTCACATCTGTATACAGCCAGTCTCGTTTATTTCAGTGCAAAGGTTCTTATGGAGAGTTGATTCAAATCTACGTACAGTAACTAGTTCTTAATAAAACTGAATCACAATAGTCTGAACCAAAGTTATGATATAAAAACATTAATACCTGTGAACTAATGTCACCAAAGAAAAAAAGATATGCTTTTTGTGCAGAGTTGGCCAGGCTTAATGCAAAGGTTTTTTCGGTCTATCATATCATTAAATGTTGGCCTTTATTAATGGATGGATGTAATTCAGTTTTTATTGTCCTAGTTAATGATGTCTATAAAAGGTCATCAGAAATACACTTATCTCATCAATAAGTTGTTAATTAATTCCTTAGCGTGTTTTGTTATTTAGCCAAAAGATCACAGAGTTGATGTCTCGGGAACAGCTAATGATGTTGCAAATGAGAAGACTATCAACGTAAGTCCTTGTTATTATTGTCATTAATGTGTTTGAATTCTGTTTAATTATTATGCTTGTTCTTAAAAACAAAATCATTTTTCTGAAAAAAAAACGTAGATATAAGTTCTAGATTAGGCAAGTCCTAAAATTCACTTTAATTAAAAGATAAAAGCAACCATCTTCAAAGTATAATCATAACTTTGAACAAAGGCCACCATTGGAAAAGACAAAATGTGGACTTTTGTATTGACAGGTGGCTTTTATTTGGAGATTAGTTGGTTCTAAATAATCACTGACACTTTTTAAAAGACTGGCCTTTTTTACATGGTGACCTTTATTTAGAGATGGCCACTAACACTAGTTTAATTGTAAACAAATAGGCTTAATATAAAGAAATGAAAATAAATGTCTCGTATTTATAAAAATATAGAAAATTTGAATGTTGAAACTATTTGAAGTGTGAAATTACCAAAACTGGTTGTTTTAACCAGATTTTTTAGAAGAAAGTATTAATGTAATTGTTACACCATGCAAAATTCATCTTTATCAACAATGTTGCACTTTGTCAAGCATTCTTCATGGTATGTGAAAATAAATATCCTTCAACAAGAAAATATGAAATATTGTATTCAAAACCACTGTAAAATATTGTTTTGATGAAAAGTTGGTTTTGATGGATAACTCCAGAGTCAAACAATTTTAATATAAAACATGGTGAAGAATCAATTTCTGTAGTGCTACATCAATCTTTATTAATTTTGTTTTTGTAACTGCCAATATTTCAATTCTTGAAATCACCATGATCACCATGGTTACATGGAAACATTTTTTCTAGACGAATTCAGTCATGGGTATAAGTTTATTCTAGTTGTTTGTGGGTATATAGTATAGTGTCTATCACTAGTTTGGGTAATCCTGGCCATTTGATTGGCTAATGGTGATGTCGGTCATTTTGATTGGTCAATCATTGGACTGGCTATTTGTCGCGTAACCTATCATGTTTGAATGAATCTGTTTGTCTGCTCTTTTGTTAATAGTTGCAGGCATAGTTAATCATGCAGGCATTGCTCTGTGATGATGACCTGTAATATGGCATAATATTGGAAACGCTATTTGAAGTTCAATGTGGTTGTATCATAGCAGATTATGGTGAATTTGTTAGCATTTAGGGTATATTCTATTTGATTGATGTAGGGTATGGTATTACCATGTACTTGTGAACTGTATACATGAATTTATTCATTTGTCAAATACTCATGATTGTCAATATATGTGTATTATATTCATAACATGTAAATATGTTATACTCTCCATAATGGAGGATTGAATAAAATATACAGTCAATCTTATGAAAAAAGCAACTTCATACAAAAAACATAAACCAATGCTTCTAGTAATTTGTCTACCTATAGTTTTTCTTGTTATTTCTGGTATAAGTTAAATCATTGTTCCCTTGTAGAATATAGTGTTTTTCGCAATCATGGAAATAATGTTATGTTTTATATACAATTTACTGTATTTCAAGGAATTGTGATATGGCTTGATGTTTCTAAGACTTGTTGGTTTATGGTTTAATTTACAAACATTCTTTGACATATAACCAATGCTCCCACAACACCCTAAGGCAAATAACCAATGCTCCTGCAAAACTCTAAAGACAAATAAATAATGCTCCTGCAACACCCTTTTGCAGAAAAACAAAGTCCTGCAACATTCTTTTGCAGAATAAGAAAGCTCATGCAACACCCTTTGCCAAACAACCAATGCTCATGCAACACCATAAAACAAATATCCAATGCTCCTGCAACACCCTTTTGCAGAAAAACAAAGCTCATGCTGGTAGTTTACCATACATAATGAGAAACCTTTCAGTATCTTGATCATTAACTTCTTTATCATTTATAGGTGTATTCATGCATTAGAATTTGTTTGATCTTTGTCTTTAATATATTGATCCCTGTCATCAATATTGCCTCATTAGGGAACAGTTACTGTTATTATCTGGAGTCTTTGGTGTTCTATCTCACTAAAAGTTACAATAAATACATGCTTTACTAATATTTTAAAATAGACCTCCTGTGATATAAATAATCAAATTAACACGATGGCAGTATTCTAAGACCTACTCAGATGACCACTGACCTTTGTAAAGAGATGAACTTAATGTGATAGATAACCTTTAACCCACTTGAAGAGATTACCTTAGTCTAGACCTACTTTGATAGATGACATTTGACCTGCTTAAAAAGATTACTTTAGACCTACTTTGATAGTTATCCTTTAGCTTGCTTAAATACAGTAGATGACCTTATATCTACTTTAATTGTTAGATGACCATAATAATGATTGTCTCAAGAATGATGGTCATGAAACCAAATGTTAGCAAGCTACCTGTCAGATTGGAATCTCAATCACCATAAATCTTCATGCTTGAAATAATATCATTTCAAATATTTAAGGTTGTTTTTTTCATCCAGATATTTTTGTTGAGTTTGGAATGTAGAGGTCCGTAATTATAAAATTTATTCAAACACAGAACATTCTGGTCTCATTAAATTCGCTGACATGCAAGTTGTCCATTTCCAAAAATGTCTTTAATGTGAGCAGGATAGGGACATAAAAATTCAGTAGATTGAAACATCTTTCTCAACATTGTACTAAACTTGTCTTATTTCTTAGAAACAAGTGAAGAACTATTGATTTATCTAAATGCAGTGGATTTCACAACAAATTGTCTATTCAATACTGCAGCTATCAAGCAAACCATTCTTATATGATAAAGCTAGACGTATACATAAAAAAATATGCATTTGAATGTACATTTGTTATTGATGTACATTTTTGTGTCTGTCCATGGATGTTAAAAGACTGTATATTTTCTGTGAATATTTCCATTTTACACCCATCATTTCCCATAAGATACATAAACTATCTGTTTTGTATTAATTTGGCACAGATAATGCTCACGTTATTATAAGTTGGAATCTAGCTTTCATGGCAATCTTCTCTTAAAGTACACTATAAATCATGTGTTGCAATAAATGCATCAATTACTTTATGCTTGACTGTGATCAATTCATTTAATGATTTTTGGGACATTTTGTGAGTTTGATTCATTGCAAAAAAGTCTGCAACCGTAAAAACTTGTAAACCAGTCTAAAAAGTCCAGAATTTCTTGACTGATTCCGAAATTGGTTGCTGTATTGAGAAAAAAAAAGGTGGTTTTCTCAGACTGGTCTCCAGATTTCATTTTATGAGTTCAAGCCTGAAAAACTCAGTTTGAGCAGAAATCTTGTCCACTACATGACTTCAGAGCCATTCATTAAACAAGATAAAAACAAATCAATTCTGTAAAAGTGTTTGAATTGAAGCGGTCTTCGGCAAGAAATTTGGATTTTTGTCAAAATGGTTGAAGTTCCATTAAAATCTTGCAGTTATTCATATAAGTAATGATTCTTTCATATCAGGTTGAGATTTGGAATAAGAAGCATTATTTTCAAAATACAAATGTAACAACAACAAAAGTATTAACAAAGCCACTCTAGCTTTTCTGAATATACATAAAGACTTTTTTTAACTATAAGAAGTGGAAGGTACCACTCCGCCCTTATGAACAGTTTAGAAGCGATTTGTTAACAGTGTGCAGTACATTCATTTTTAAAAACAAAAATGTTTCTTTTTGTCAAGAAACCCCTCAGTATAAGTGCTTAACATGAAGAGAAAGTGTTCCTTTTTCATGGCTTTTAACCTTGCTGCTTCACTGTCAAACTGACATTTTGATGTCATTCATGCTTCAGTCTAATAAACACACCACTAATGGAGTGTATGAGGTGTTCATAGAGTATTGTATTTGATTCAGTTAAGATAAACATTATACATAGATATAAAAATGGATAGCAAATATAAAATGTATGCATATAATTAAGTCCATAACATGCACATCAAATACTGAAGATGACACAAAGCAGAAACAAAGCCTTGCTGGTATTTCCATTGTGATGGTGTTGTGGTGGATTGAGCTATGTTATAGGAGGTAACTTATTCAGTTGATGTTTTCCTTTTTTTCCAGGACATTGTGTTCTTGAAAGCATTTGATTTATATGCAAAAGAAGGAGACAACATACATATTCAGAGGTGAGTCATGAAGCCATGAATTCAATAGTAATATCATGTGCTAGCAGGTCTGTAGAAACGGAGAGGGCGAGAGGGGACATTAGCCCCGCAACATGTTCAGCTGTAATGGTCGTTGAAATGGGCTATCACTGATTCTTCCCCCTCCCCCACCCCCCATTGTCACACAAAATCTAAAATAAGCCACCCAAATTTAAATTTGCTTCCTATTGGCTGGAGAATAGGCATTATGGTGTAATGTGATTGATAACTTTCAAATGCAAAACAACAATTGGCATTTCAATTCAATAAGTCTGGTATCTTACATGCAAATAAAGGCCATAAATAATGGGCTTGTTCAATATTGGTGGGGGGAAACATGATGCTTTAAGGTATTGAATGATTTATTTGTGTTTACTTATTGTTGGAAATATCAGTAAAGGAATTGATATTGTCTATTTCAATTTGAACATGCAGCATAACAAAATATGAGGCATTGCATGGCTAATGGTGAGCTCTTGCTAAGTCAAGGTCCAAACAAGGTCAGGAAGCTGTCAGTGACTGGCAAGGAAGCTGTCAATGACTGACTTATTGAAGGACAGTCTTCATCCTTCGTTTAAGTTGGATAAGTCATAAAATGACCCTAGCTACTGGTGCCCATTAAACCTTAGTGAATGAACATCACCCAGTACAATGGGTATGTTTATTCTCTCAACAAACAATATCATGCTGGTATTATAATGGGCATCTGAAAAAACTTTTTTCAGGTTATAAAAATTCTTTTTAAGTTACGGCACAATTTTTATTCAGCTGAATATCAAAAATGGTTTTAACACCACATGTTGTTATAATGATGGAAATGTTTTCCTCCAGAGTCTGTCTGAGCTCTCACTTTTTAGCTGGAATAAATATGTCAGTGATGTTTTATTCAATAAGTTTGTCACAGCTGTAGAGACAACAGATGTATCTTATGTAATTGCCTTGGCTTCAGAACTTGAATTTTTGTTGGAAAGAGCCCTTAATTTATTGACGTTGTCAAGAAAAAAAAACATTCTGTTTTCCAATTTGATTGATTGCCTTTTCAGATGACGTGTTCAATTTTCTTTTGTCTCATAAAGTTTTTCCTTAAGAAATGTTGGGGAAGTTTTAATTTATCATCTGTCTTTGTTTGTGAAAAATTTCTTTGAGAAATAATACAGTTTCTTTTTCTGAGAGAAATCCAGTCATGAAGTGTATATTTCATTACTGTCTTTTTCACTTCAAAGTCTTCATTAATGATCTATGTAATTATGTCATTCCTGACTTAATTTGAAAAAGATATCTATTTTCCTTCAAATGTGGAGATGTTGTCAGATCCATGTGGAAGCTAAGGTATGTTAATATTGGTTATAGAATACAGACCAGGAAAGCTTATCAGGTGAATTGGAAGAATTGCTGAAAAACAGTGTTAAACACAAATTCAGTAATGTCAGGATGTGATGTAAGTCACAATGTAAGACCCATCTGAATTTAAAGAGCGTAATTTCTCCCAATCTTTCTGTCTAACTCTGCTTCTTTGAATGTTTAACTATGTAATTAATCGATTATTACAGTGCAACGGAACTAACCCAGTCTAAGAATGCTGAGATTGCTAGATATGTTGCATTTCATGAGGCTCATCTTTGTATAGCTGATCTCGAACTTGATGGAAGATTTGGCAAGGGACCTGTAAGTATAACAGTATTCAGTCTAGTCAGACCATTAGCACTAATAGGATTGTAAGTAAAGTGTTAGAATAAAATGATGGTAAAAAATGTGACCTTCTAGGATTTGGTTTTTACTGATTTCTTTGTTTTATTGTCTTATTCTGAAGTATAATGTATATTTATGTTACCTCGTAGATGAATATATATCTCAGTTTTCCATTCATTCTTGAACTGAATGAATTCAATGATGTCAGTTTACCCTGTGGATCACATATGTTTTGCTATCAGTTAACATTGTGTTTCACATGTTTTTGCCATCATGAAGTGAAGTTTACTTAATTAATGCACTTCATGTGTTTCTTGCTCTCTATTCACATTTGTTTCACATTTTCTTATGTTTGATTTTACTTGTTTAATTCACATTTCATCCATTTTCTAACTTGAAAATCCTTTCTTGTTCTATTCTTGTAGTACTCTGATGAAGATGGCTTCACAACACGAAGTATTCTATGTATGCCTGTCTACAATAGTGAAGGGAAGATAACAGCTGTCACACAATTAATTAACAAACTTAACGGTGCACCCTTTAATGACAGTGATGCTAATATTATTGAAGTAAGATTTTATTTTAAATCACAATGTGTTATCAGGAAACCCCTGGATGGGTGCTCTGGGTCTGTGGATGAAACTGAGAGCTGTTGTGAGTTTATTCACAACATAAGAACATTGTTGAGCTTAGACATAAAAAGGATTGTTCGTTTCTGCTTATTTTGTAAATTGTCTGAAATTTGATTTTTCACACATCTAAAGCTGTGTTGAACAATTGCTGCTATTCGTCATGTTTTTAGACTTTTAAGACTAGAGTTCATATTCATTAAACATCATTTTTCGACAATCAATTTAATCTTCTATACTTAACATACAAGACCACGGAAGCGCATGAAGCAAGTTTTTTTCTCCATAAATCAACAACTGAATTCTTGCAAAACTAATAAAAGAAATGCAAAATAGTGTACTGGAATTGTAATTTTCATTTGTCTAAATGAATTAATGCATCCAATGTTTTTGTTTTGCATGTCTTTTATTAAGTGTGATTAGATACTGCAAGACCTTTATTGGAAGTCAGGGAATTCAATATTCTTATACCAATGAATTGATGTTCCATAATCTCCTTATAAGGCTGTGGAAGTTTCTCATTGTATAGATACTGTGTGAGGGGATGTTATAAGTTTATTACCAATATAGATAGATTCTAAACAACTTAGTCTTATCTTAATGAACAGAAGTCTAGACATTTCAACCTTAAACACTCTGTATGACCTTCAGATCTTCTTGTCAATGACTTGTATATAACACAGTCAATTTAAAGATTCAGAAGCAAAAGAAATCCTCTAGCTTTAGAGGGTCGTGAATATTGAAATTGACGCTGACATTTCTGTTGTGAATTTTGTTACTAATAATAGCGTCCAGAAAAATGTCAAATGTTTGATTATTACCCATCAATATAGTCTGCCTAGTTTGATGACAAAATGTAGTTAATTCTCTGTAAATCCAGTCTGACAATTTGCCAAGAGTTATGTCTATCTAAGATGGATCTGTTTAAATTACCCAATTACTTTGTTAATTTGGTCTTTCCCTACTGATCGCTTGACACTGTATTGTCACACGTAGACAATTGTTTCCAGTAGATAAAGGTTTTGCCCACAAGTTCTCAATCAAATTACTTAAGTGAATGCCTTTCTAAGTTTATTTACAAACTTATTCAGTCTGATAGGAAGAATTCTGTCAATTATTTCTGTGTAACGGAACTATCATCAAAATCCATTTAGGTTGCATTGATGATATTGCTGTCAGTCTAAATTATGTAATTCTAGAACCCTCCCATGATTAGAAATGGGGAAAGCCATCAAGGACCAGGATATGCCACCACATTTTGCTGTTTGTTACTCATGGCTGTATGACTTTTTCCCTTCCTATTTGGCACAGTACTGTTGAATACTAAGTTTTGAAATGGTCATTTCCCTCTGTAATCTTCGAGAATGGATAAATAAGCCTGCAACCACTCCTCACAATCAAGCTTGTATGAATTGATTTATATTGGTCTAAATGATTTGCCAAATTTTGACTGATTGTCTGTCTCAGTATTATGTCCTGACCCATGCAATCATTTAATTATATTTTGACCAGCCAACATTTTTTATAAATAGATGTCCTTGGCTAGACCTTAAATCACTGACTACATATTACAACAATTATGCTTGCGTGTGGTTTTATACAAATTGATTTAGGTTTCAGACTGTTTATGGGGAAGATGTCGAACATAACTATTGTTTTTGGCAAGGAAGCACTAAACTATAGTTCTCTGCCCTCCCATTGAAACTGCTTCTTCTGAACCATGATTGTAACATAAGTTTATTCTCATTTATTTGATTTTCAGGCATTTTCTATATTTACTGGACTTGGAATACACAATTGCCAGATGTATGAGAATGCTTGTCGACTGATGGCAAAACAGACTGTAGCATTGGAAGTGTTGTCGTTCCATGCAACAGCCGGACAGGAGGAGACGGAACGTCTTGCTCGTGTATGCAAATTTTATACACAATAATGAATTTGAAATACATGAAGTGACATGTTTTATGTTAGGCCTATAATATATTTGTTTGTTTCTGGTTACAAACTTATCAAAAACTTATAAAAAAGTGAGAAAGTGGATGAAATTTTCCTCTGACCTGATTAAAAGTCAAGGTTTAAGGGGAAAATTATTGTAGGTCTGATAACCAGTAACAAACAAAATGTTTTTATGCTTAAGTCAGAAATAGTCAATATATTCATTTTCTTTACCGATCAATAGAATGAAAACTGGTGCTTGAATGCAGAAAAAATTAATTCACATGAAGTATGTATATCAATTTATAATCTATATATTCAAATTTGGCATTGTTGAATCTGACAACTTAGCCTTTGCACGATTTGAGGCTATGCCAATAAGTCTTTAAACAATTTGAGGCTATGCCTAAAAATCTTTGAACAAGTTTAAGGCCATGCCATTAAGATGTGTTCTAAAGAAATTGTCATATCGGATACTATTACATGTTCATGATTTTGGTTTTGTAAGAATTTGTGTTGTTCTTGAATACTGGTTTGTTCTGTTTTACAGGAAAGTGAAGTTCGATCAGGGGATGAACTGAAGTTGTATACATATGAATTTAATGATCTTGTTCTTACTGATGATGAGACCTTACAGAGTGTTATATGTATGTTTAAAGAATCAGGACTTATACAGAAATACAAAATCCCTGTTGATGTAAGATATGTACATATTTCCTTTATCTATGTGTATTGTATGATATCTTTGCTGGAATATATTTGTAACAGGTGTTCTGTTATCTTCCAGACATCAGGTCCAATGGTCATCTGTAGGCCACAGCAGTGGTCCAGTGATTAGTGTGCTGGAGTTGTTACCATGGTGATCTAGGTTCAAATTCTAGTTATGGCTGGTCATACCCTTCTATGAAAATTTGACAAATATGTTGATTTTCCTCCATATGTGGAGAAGTTGCTGGTTCCTTGTTGAAGGGTCAATTAGTACTGGTTAGAATATAGACTTGAAAAACTAATTAGGTGAACCAGTCACAAAATTGATTTGTTATTGAGAAAAGGCATTAACCCTACTGAACAAAGAAGGTCATCTTGACCTTTTCTGAAGAAGATTTTCTTAACAAATTGGAAAAATATACATGTAGGCATGTATCCTTGTACTGTATAACAGCATAATGCAGAAAGAAATTGTTAGGATCAGATATACATTTATTAGGCATTGGTATTTAATTACAATGTCTTTATAATAATACGTGACTATTTGATCATGATTCTCAAATTAGTATTAGTTTTATTTAAGTTAATTTTATGGTATCTCTATAGGTAATGTGTAGATGGACTTGTAGTGTAAAGAAGAACTATCGTCCAGTGACTTACCATAACTGGAGACACGCCTTTAATGTGACTCAGACAATGTTTACTATGCTATTTGTAAGTATTGATTTTTTTGTACATTACACTCATTTTTATTTTTCATGTTTGTACATACACTTGATAGTTGCTGTTTTGTATCCCTGAAACCTTTCTAGGGACCATTCCAATGTGGAACACCCTTTTGATACTGTGTTTTGTCATTCATTGTTATGTATGATCCTGTATGTTTGGGGAATTGTAATAAGGCAATATTTTGGGAAAGGTGATTTTTTGTATGTTTCTTTTTCTAAGAATCATTTTCTTTTCTCTATTCACAATCAGGTCTCTTTCGTCTTTCATGTCTATAAGTATTTCATGCTATGGATCTTTCCTTATTTACAAAGATATTCATATGACATTTTGTCTGATCAACATATTGTCTAAAACACAATAAATAAACAAGGCTGGATAAATAAATTGTTGCCACAGACAGAATCAGATCTATGTCAGACTCTGTACCTGGGTTATAAGTCAAGTATGAAGGCCATACTCAAAGCCTTAACTTATGGTTAGTGCCGAGCATGTTCATGAAATTAACCCATGACTTGACTGCATTGTGAAAAATGTATCAGTCTGTGTTATTAGAGTTCACTACTAGGATTATAAGGTTGTTAGTTAGAATAACTTTGGTTAGCTATGATACATTATTCATGTTAATATTGATAATGACTGTTAGTTTTATATTCTGTGAATAAATGAATTCCCTCATGAGTTTCTAATCTGATTAATGTAGAAATGTTTCCTTCATGACCTTAGAAAAGGTTGACAAACTCATTTCAAGATGGACATCACACTACGTGTTGATGACTGTGTAATTTATACACATTGTCAGTTTAGTATTATAGAGGACATACAGTATGTTGCTGGCATGATTATAAATGATTATTTTGTCCACTGTCCTAACCTTTTTAATCACTATCAGTTATTATCCTGACCTTTTGTAGATCAAGTAGGGTTAAATACATATAGTAATTCTGTTCCATTATTAGCAACACTTGAAGTGGCTTCTAATGGTTTCTTAAAAGATGATTGATACAATTAACAATTGATTACTGTGGAACTTGTATTATTATGAGGTCATCTATAGGAGGTGCAAAGTATGATCTTTTATCACAAGTCATCTCTTGATACAATTTTATCATTTCTTAATTAAATATTGTCTCATAAAATGAGTGCTTTCTGAATATTTGCACTATTTTAAGCAAGATACACTGTATTTAAATTAGTACATTAAGTTATGGTATACAGTATTGGTATAGATAAATTTGCTGTGATATTAACCAGGAGGTTGCAGGTTCGAACCCGGCATTGGACACTTTGTTTTCCTCCTCCCATTACATATTCAAAAATGCTTTTCTTTGAATGATTAATTGATCTTTAACACCACAAATTGGAGCCTAGATATCAGACTCTTAATGCAAGTGAGCTGTAGTCATTGCATTCATTCAAGCAAGATTACATTATATACTCCTGCATTCTCTTCGATTTTGTTTTGTCTGAAGTTTTGTTTGAATGCAAAGATTTGCTGAGTGTGTTTCTTATCTAACTATGATGGTTCAAACTGTATATGTTCCACATGTCTGGACTATTGTTTCATGGGCATTGAAAATTGTCAGAAACATGCTGTAATAATTCAGTAGAAAGAAATATTTTGATGTGTTTTCAGTGAAAGCAGGAAAGTCTGAGCTCATACCATTGTAATTAGAAAACTTGAGACCTGATCAATGCTATATTATCATAAAATCAAGATTCGGAGTCTGTCTGGCTGATGCTATTGATGATTCATATCTTGTTATAATTTGTTTTGTATGAAATTTGAAATTCTCAGATGATGATAAAGTGATAATTATGCTAGAGGCATTTGTATCTGATTCTAGTATTTGTATTGATGATTGTGAATTTAGTTACTTGTTCAATCATCCTCTGTCGTATATATTACTATCATCTATTATTTATAATGGGAAAAAAGAAGACACAACTCAAAGTTGCGTGTTTCGTAATTCTAATACTTCTTCAGGCAACTTGTATATTATATTATTTATTAATATAACACCATAATTTGTGGTGTAATTTTCTAGAGCTCAGCAGATTTCTACAGTTTTAATCATCACTTGACCCATTTGGGGTCATAACAACCCCCAAGCCCTCAGCTCAAGGAATTTTATTTTCCTCATTTTTGCCATACCACTAATCACAACCCTGCTTATTGTGTTCAATACCATTACAGACTAGATAATAAATCCCATTGTGCTAATGTTCTTGGCCAAGTGGCCATACATGTATTTATCTTTCTTAGAGCCACTCTTAATATTCAGACCATCTCATTAAATGGCCATTTACTTTCAGACTGGATTGCAATTTATACATGATCATACGTCCTTCTCAAAATTATGCCTGATTTTATTGATCCCAAAGATGGTCTTTACTGTATAGTCAAACAAGAGCTTATGACCTCTTAAGATCAAGATTAAGGCTGTGATGCAACTGATAAAATAGATTGACTAAAATGTTTAATACAGACTGTTTGTTTTTTTTGCTTGAAGGCCATAATGCTCTCTCCTTTTTTCTCTTTGGTGACTTTTGTTTCATGTAAGACTGTACCTGTACCACAGTATACTTGGTATAGGTAAGGAAAGGATTTCTGAAAAAAAAACATGTACAACATGTCTTCCAAAATACTACCTTCCCCAATTACTACCTTTTCCCCAAACCCACCCACACAAAGGTCCATACAAGAAATAAAGGACAAGACAAAGTCTCCTGGAGTGTGCCACCTTGGACAGTCTGTTGTAAATGCACTTCCATATTTTTTGTGTTATTGCATATTATTCCAGTCACGTTTATCCATTAGTCTGATTGAAATACTGCTTTAAAAATTATTGTTTGCTCTTTTTTTACAAGAAGTAAAGATTGCTATGTACTTGTTGGATCTTGGCTTAATGGGATTGCTTTTACCTTTTACTGTGTCATACAGGAACCACTCCCTCAATATGAAATCCATACTGATTGGTTTACCTTTTACCGGTACATTACAAACTGAATATTTCCTTCTACATGTATAATATCTTTTATCTCAATATCATCAGTAATCCGCCTTCCCTTTTCCCTTAAATATTTGTACATTCAATGATCTGTTTTTACTGTATAACATGTCCACATTACGTACTTGGTTCTATTTTATCCTAGTATGTTCATAAAATACACCTTTCTCATTTTATTCAGTGCTCAAATTTGAACTTATATTTCGGTATGAATACATTTGCCTCACTTAATGTACTCCCCTTTTTGTACCCTACTCTCTGAAAGATGGGCATGCATAAAGGTTTGCCCTTGTCAATGCATCCTTCCATCTGTTCGAAAATCTTATGTCTTGTATATATCTTCAAAAGTATCAGGGCAGAGTTATGAAATTATGCAGAAATGTTTATCAGCATAATTGAAGTTGTGCAAGATTCTGGAGTTATCTGCCCTTGAATTTGTATTTTGGTATTACATATACGAAAATCTTGTGTCTAACATAGTGTAACATGACCTGAAATATAGAGTGTGGGCATCTGTGCCCTATTGAGACATTTCTAGGTAACTTTGAGTATTTTCTATTTCAGACTGGTCAATTACTTCCTGTATTTTCTGAATTAGAGATGCTTGGGATGTTAGTGGCCTGTTTGTGTCATGATTTGGATCATAGAGGAACAAACAATGCATTTCAAGTCAAGTATGTATAAATATGGATGGGAGGGGTATGTCATTATAAACTATGTATTATCTTATCTTGTGTTTGTAAAAGTGAAGATGGGTGGGGTAGTGTAAAACACTTTCTTACTGACTTCCATCTTTAAAAGTGTTTGTGGTTGAATTTTCGTTTCCAGTAAATTTCTGTACATAGTTTTTGTGTGTGTGTTTTTTTTCAACTGCATGTGCCTGTGGCAGTATGATATATAATATTTGTATATATAATTTGACTGTAATATTAACAGCCCGAATAATAGTAGGAGGTTGTGGGTTTGAGCCACGAGTCGGGTACATTATTTCCCTCCTATTACATTTAGTGTCATGCGTGCCTTAGAGCTAGAGTAAAAAAAGGCTGGGTAAGTCTAAAGTGCCTGTGATTGTCACAATTAAATACTTTGAAATAAGGAAGGTGGAATGTAGCAGTATGACTGTAATATTAACAGTCCGATTAACTCAAGTTGATGTATAGAGCCTCTGACTTGCAAGCAGTAGGTCGCGGGTTTGAGCCCTGTATGGGGTACATTACATGCCTATTGCATAATTATAAGAAAGATGAACAATTGCTTGTGAGTGAGGAGTTTTCATGATTACTGAATTTTCTGTATTTGCATACAGTTAGCAAAGTCACCTCTGCATGTACTTGTTTAACCTAATTAACACAGATCCATAAGTATTAAATAAAGCTTAGAGAGGGGAATAATTGAATAGGAAATATAATACAGAATACTAAATTAAATGTTAGCCTCCAGGCCATCAAGTTCTGGGAATTCTTCCTGACTTATTGTTGTGGAGGCTTCATTGTTATTAGTCCAACTAATTAGGCAAGTTTTGATAGAGAGACATTTTCTGATTTAGCTCATTCCCTGGTACTGTCCAGAGGATATGGCTTATCCAAATTTAGTTTGCAGCCAATTAAGTATCCAAATCAATAAGGCTTCATAAGCCAAGTCGTTAGTTTTGCTGAAACACTGTGGGCATTCCTGTTAACAAACTCAAATGTTTTGTCAATTTATCACATATGGTTTGTTGTAAGAAGATGTTATAAAGATACTCTATACTTATATTTTATGAAATGTATCAAGTTGTTGATTATAGTACTGACAATTAATGACATATGGTTTGCTCATGCATTAAACTTAGAAATGTTCATTTCTGAATAATTACATATTCATTAAAAATAGGATAGGTAGTTTAGGTATTTATGGCTCTTGAATGCATAAGGAAATGTAAAAACAATGAGAAGGTGGGTGCACCATTGCTCTGACCTGAAGCTAGTAAAAAGTCTCGACGGGTCACTGGGAAAATTTAGGGGTGGTTTGGTAACCAGACACATCCATTTTTTATATCTTCCTGAGAATACAATAATTATTAATGTTTTGTTTATTAATATACAACTTTACTGTGTCTTCTATTCCCTTTGATGCTAATGAATGGTATGGTACATTTTGTTATGAAAAAATAATTAAAAGGAAATAATTGGTATAATTATAATTGGTATATTACTTGACTGACTATATCTTTGTGCCAACAAAAACGGCAGAATCAAAAAGACGAAAATATTTGTACCTCCAAAGTAAAAAAGGTATGTTCGGGAAAAAGATAGAAAAGTAAAGTTTTCACCTGATTTCCCAATTTTGTTTTAGCCAAGTAAATCTAAACATACAAATTGTTATTTGGCACATTGTTTATATTTTAGAGTTGTATCACCACTAGCGATGTTGTACAGTACATCTGTAATGGAACATCACCACTTTGATCACAGTATTATGATACTTAACAGTGAGGTAAGTAAACATGTACTAGTAAGATATAGGACCTCTCTAATACAGATAATTATGTCTGAAGTATTAATTCGGTTATTAAAGAATTTTTCTGATAAAAACACTCAAAGGTGGTTTAGCAATCAAAATTATCAGTATAGACTAATTTGATTCTGGTGATCTCCAAACTTGAGTGAATTCAAAGTACAGCCAAACCTTATATGTTAGCAGCCACCTCCGAATAAAGGCCACCCTGTGAATAAAGGTCATTGTTTTAAAAAACTGTCATTGTATACTGGTCATGCGTATTACCGTGAGTCTAACTCTTTACTTAAATTAAAATTCATGACAGTACAAGTATGCAAACATAAAACCATTTAATTCATATAAACAATTCTTCTTCGTGTCAAAAAACAAAAAATTACTTCAAAAATGAAATAAAAGCATAATGTGATCTGCTTGCCTTCCTTGACACACTGACGGCCATATTGTTTTTTACCTTGTATATCACCGCGATTTGGCCAATCAAATGTGAGATATGAAGTCACACGGGAAATTCCTGCGACAGTATATACTAAACTCCAACCAATGTGTGGACCATTCAATCATTTGCTGAAATATCAAAACAGTGTTTTAAGAGATAAAATGCATTAAAACATGATACCATTATATAGCTGTTCTAATTTGAATTGAATTCAAATGATTGTATGAAAGATAAATTGACTCAATGCTGACTATACAAATGACATAAATCATCGATGAAAATGTTTGAAAGTTGCGGCATGCAATGTAAACAATTAAATACTTGGTGGAAACGGAATTGGAGATGACGTGCATGTGTCATTTATTGTTATTATACAGGCACTTGTGGTAATATGTATATTGCGGTAATAAGTATACATGGGATATATTTAGAACCAAATGACCTTTAAATAAAGGCATCCTGTCAATAAAGGCCACATCAAGTTTTTTACATGGGTGGCCTTTGTTCACATGTATGACTGTACTTACATGTAAAGCACAAAACATGTCAAATGATATCATTCTGTCTACATAGTTAGTGTAATTTGTTATAATTAATTAATTGCATGGGTCTACAAGTCTCCCAACAGGCCATTATAGGTATTTTTAAAAAAAGAAAATATTGAAATTCAAATTTTGTCAGGTAATGGTGTTAATACAGACAGGTAATTACTTTAAGTCATTATTCTTGATGATTAATTCATTTCGTAGTCAGTTAATTCTGTAATATGTTATGATTCATTCCAAACATGAATGTCTGATAACTAGGTTTCATCATATTACCAGTCACTTTTCTTAATGGTTTTTAAGGTCAATGTTGGAACTGCCAGAGTCTAAGGGGAATATCAAACTAATACTTGTATTATTTTGTGTGAATATGTTCCTCTCATTTTACCACAGCTAATCAAGCTACCTTTTCTTCCTGGTTCATTTATCCATGCATTTTGTTATTATAGTTTATTGTGTGTAATTATAAGCACAGAAGACATCAAATTATACCATTTTTGATTCATTGCAATGTGTTAATTTTTTTTTTTTTCAGGGAAACAACATATTTCAATCTTTGTCACCAGAGGAATATCGTGAAGTTATCAAACAGTTAGAATATTGTATCCTGTCTACAGACTTAGCTCTATATTTCAGGTAGTGTACACCAGCAACATTATGTGCAGTTTCCTGAATTTAAGTGTATATTTATACAGAGTATATTCAATTGAATGTAACCCTGATTTTAACACCGCAACCAATCTGTCCTCATAAGATAAAAATATTCATTAAGGTGAGACCATGGTCCAATGGTTAGTGTCCAGCCAGATCCCGAGGTTGTAAAACTTGAGATTGGTCTCTGAGCTCGAAACTCATATCTTGTCCTTTAATGTTTCAATAAATTAATTATGACCAGACAATGATATTATTGATATATTAGTCTGTCAGTATAATTGATCTGAATATATATTTATATCTAAACATTAATTACCTCTATCTTATCAACCATAATACTTTGAGAATAGAATTGAGATTAAATTTTGAGCTCGTAGACTGTTCTCAAGTTTTATAACCTCAGACTGTGACTTGTAACCTGGTGATCCTGACTGGCAGGTCATATCTTTCTATGAGCATTTAAATTATTTGTCAATTTCCTCCATATATGGTAATAGAAATGTTACCTGTTCCTTATGGACAGGTAAATAAAAATAGTAGTTACTACTGGTAGTTAATACAGTCCCATAAAACAAGTTAGGTGACCTGGTCTCCACATATAACTAAAATATCAGTAAAAAATGGCATTAAGCTCACGTAAACAGAAAACTAATCCCTCCCTCTTGAAGACGACAGACTGGCTTAAACATTTCTGAAATTCTCCATTAAAACAAGAAACTTTGTACTTGTTTTTGTATTTTTTTTTGCATAACAATTTTTGCCAGTTAGCAGGATGTGATGATATTGATGCTTGCCATACTCTTCCTACATAATGACTGATTGATCCAAACACACATTGAATAAAAACTAGTAAACTGAATTAATTTTATTTTCCCTTTTTTCAATTCCTTATGGATAGATGGAAATGTATTAATGAAATGGAAATATGTTGGCTTAAAGCTATAAATGCTCCTTTTTTGAGACAGTTGATATGGGTTATTGATTCCATTGTATCAGCATCTTCACTGTGATCAACATTTCCCTCTTTATTACCTGGGGGAATTAAAATTAAATGCCATTTAAATCAGATTCACAGTCAAGGTAATGACTGAGATGGTAAAAATGAGATATCTCTCTGTTGAATCCAGTGGAATCTTTTATGTTGAAGGAATGATATTGTTGATAATGCTGACAATTTAATATGTCTGTAAGAGATTCATAAGATAAATAAAGTATAAAAGATAGTAGTAATAAATGTGTGAGTTAAAACAATGTTTTATTTTAATTCCAAAGGGAATATTAACACCATATAATATTATTTTATTAACTCAATGTTCAATATTTCGGCCAGAGCCTTTATCAAAAATAAACATGCAAATCACACTTCGCTACATTTTAGCATTTTTAAACATCATTACTGCATTAAAATGTTTATTTAACATTGTGTCATATAAACAATGCAGTATATTAAACAATATTTTGAAAAAGAATGTTTGTTTTCATTTTCCTTTTATGAATGAGGTCAGTTTTAAGAAGGTTTCAAAACATAAAATAAGAAGGCTTTATTTGTTAAAGAAGTCTATATCTTACATGCTATATTCTATATCTGAGTTTAAGCTTCCCAGTTTCAAGTCTGAAGCCTCTGATTGGTTTAAGTTTTATTACCATCGTTGTCATGGTTACAGAATATTAACAATATAATGATGTATTTTATATGTATATATGATGAAAAAGGCAATAGTCATCAACATGGCACAGAAATTACTGTATAGAAATACTCAAAAAGTCAGTTCAAACCTTAATATTAGACCTTATTTCAGATTAAATAAAAGAAAAAGTTAATAAAAACCTTTTGTAACTCATTTTTAATACAATACCCTATAAGACCAAGGAATATTGAATAGGTAAGGAAGCATTAAATCATGCAATATTAAAGATTTCTTTCTGTTTGTGATGTAAGTATGGCCATGAAACAGTTGCAATCTATATTTTATTACAGAAAAAGAGGAAATTTTAAGAAAATGCTTGAATCTGGCCGAAAAGACTTCAAACAACAGACTGATAAGGATTTGTTGAAGTAAGTATCTGACATAACATATACTTTAGCATCCTGACACTTACGTACATGTAATCATATAATGTGTTTATTTATATAATTACAAAATGTATATATAATTTATATGCTTCATGCCGTGGTCCAGTGGTCCAGTGGTTTGTATGCTGGACTTGTAACCCAGGGAGCTGGGTATGAATTCAGGTTGCAGCAGGTCATAACCCTCCATGAAAATTTGACAAAAATGTCATTTTTCCTCCATATGTGGAGAAGTTGTCAGCTCCTTGTGGAAGGGTAAGTTAGTACTGGTTAGACACTACTGTGGAATCATTAATTTTTCATTGGGGATTTAATTTCCTGGATTTCGTGGGTTGGCTTATCCCCAAAATCAAATCCCCACAAATTTAAATGCAGAGATAAGGTATTTCTTTTCAAAAATCAAAATCCACAAATTTATGTCCCTACGAAATAGCCATTTCAGTAAAAACCACGAAAATTGAGCCCAATGAAAATAAATGAAAATACAATAACTATTCATGTTTCTCAGAATCTTATTTGTTTGCCCTTTTCTCACTGGATAATCAATTTCTTATGGGATACTTGAATTTGTTTGCCGTTCAAACAAACCAAACATATTTTTTGTTTACTTATTTACATGATTACAAGTGCTGACTTAACTTGTGGTCTTGGGTTACCAACATAATGTTTGACATATTTCCAATGTGGAAAACAAATAATATCAGTAACTTCAGACAGATTCTTATTGATAAAATGTTATACCGGTATGTCCAGCATTGCAAGTTCTGTGTTTCTTGCCCCAAACATATCAGATGTCATGCTTTAGGAAGCATCTAAAGTTGTTTATTGATATACCATATTTACAGAGCTATGATGATGACAGCTTGTGATGTAGCTGCTATAACTAAACCATGGGAAATACAGAAAGAAGTTGCCAAGCTTGTAGCCAATGAATTCTTTGAACAAGGAGATGTGGAGAAGATTCAGCTAGGAGAACAACCTATAGTAAGTTGTTTAGATGTCGTTGCTGTTGTTTCTTTCTTTGTTTAATTTTTTTCATGCCACAGTATTGATAGATCAGGGCCATTTTGGTTTTGGCCTGTCTGTTTGTTTGTCTGTCTGTTTGTCTGTTTGCTACTTTGTCTGTTCCAAACCTTATCATTGCCTATAAAATCAAAATGTTTGCACCTACAATCATCGAACTTTGTATGTTGGTTTGTCATGACAATCTCTACAGGGCCTGGTATTTTCAGGTTCATAGGTCAAAGGTCAAGGTTAGCCTGAGCTGGATTATTTAATCTGTCCTTGTAAACAGTGAGAGATTTTTAGAGTATGGTAGAACCCTGATTTTCTGACAAGAGATGATCCAAAAATCTGGTGTAATCTGAAATTTTATGAAATTTTAATGTGATGACAACTTCAAACAAATCTGGACTTACCATACCATGGAGTATCTAATAAAAAGAACATTTCTTACTAATATATCAGACTTATAAATTTCGGATAAAGAAGGTTAAATGTAAACAGTCTTTTATTTTATTTTAACTTGGTAAAAACAGGTCTTTTCTAGAAAAATCCTAAATTTCTTTTGTTAGAATTAATGATAGTGAAGTAAGATTATGGCAGGAAATCGAAATTAACTTCATATAGATTTTCTGCATTTGAGAAATAACCTGTATGGTACGTAGGAGAATTGTAATGTCATTCCAATATGGTAGATTCATGGAGAAAACTGCTGACTAATGGAATTCTTTGTGATTGAATTAGTGCTGCAAGAATGAATTGAATTTTAATTGCTGCCATTTGAGTCTCGCTGTGATTTTTTAAAATTAAATTCTTGTCTCAGTTGTAAGTGCTTTTATGCATATTAATACTTAAATCTTACATCCCAAAGGACATAACATGAAACCGATGCACAGGCCACACTTATTCCAGCGATTTTCTTTATCATATAGATGTAGCCTGTAAAGGGCACTTTCCCCAATCTTACTCCTTGAAATTTCATTCCTTAAATTGGTTTTAGAAAGAATTTTTCTTCAAAAGAGGCTATTTCATCCCAAAATTAATGACTAAGGTGCCTTCCCAAAAACATAAAGAAAACAAAAAAATCTCTGTATTCATTGCTTTCATGTTAGTTTTGCTGAAATAACCACTGGTAGGTTTTAAAAAATTATTTGAAAATGAATACAAAAAATGATCATATTATGATTTTAGACAAACTAGCTGCAGTATTAATGAAAATTTATTCAGAATACTACTAACTATTATGAGTATAACTTCCAATGCCTACGCTTATCGTAAAATATTGTTCATAGTATGTCAGCTAGACTGACACTGCATACTGTAGAACTTGTTTTATTCGCGTTAGTTTTATTTACGTTAATATTCGCGAATCAAATACCTCTCAAATTCATAAATGTTGCGAATAAATGCTGAGTTTTATGTATTCGAAAATGAGTATGTCCGAAAATACGCAACTTAAGTCAGTAATGGTATTTTACCGTAGAATAATCAGTTTAGTTAAACTGTTGAAAGCAATATATTAATAATAAAGATGTACCTTTAATGTTTGCAATCTAATTTTTGTCGAGCCCGTCTGCGGTGAGCTCGACATAGTCGCCACAATGGCGGTTGCGTGTCTGTACGTTAGTTAGTTAGTTAGTTAGTTAGTTAGTTAGTTAGTTAGTTAGTTAGTTAGTTAGTTAGTTAGTTAGTTAGTTAGTTAGTTAGTTAGTTAGTTAGTTAGTTAGTTAGTTAGTTAGTTAGTGTGTCGTCCGGATCCTTGTCCGGGCTGTATCTCCCTTATGCATTGACACTTTATTATATAACTTGGCATAATTGTTAAACACCATGAGACGGTGTGCAATGCGTAAGATCAAGGTCTCTAGCTCAAAGGTCAAGGTCACACTTAGAGGTCAAATGTAAAAAATGAGCATTATAGACCTTGTCCGGGCTGTATCTCCCTTATGCATAGAAACTTTTTAAGATAACATGGCATAATACAATGAGACCATGTGTCTTGGGCAACACCCAGATTTTCATAGGTCAAAGGTCAAGATTACACATTCGGTCAAATATATTTTCCTTGTCTGGGCTGTAACTTCTGTTTGCATTCAAGGATTTTTGAATAAATTGGTATAAAAGTTTACTTCAATGAAATGATGTGTCATGAATATCACCCATACTTGTAGTTCAAAGGTCAAGATCACAAGCTGGCTAAACAGGGGTTCGACATGTTGCCCTTGGGCTTCTAGTTTTATAATATTTCTTTTACTAATCTATCTTTTGTTGAACAATTGTGGACATCGTTCGAATATACTAGTAACAGTTTTTCTCACTTATCTTACTGTTTGTAAAACCTATCTTCCACAACAATACCATACTATTATCCATCTATTGTTATTATATGTTATTAGATATAAAACACTGAATCACAACTTAATTAAAACTTAAAACATTTTCTTCATTTTTAATGTTTTTGTTCAATAGGGATTACTTAGCAAGTATATATTTAAAAAAGGGTTAGTTTCAATTTTATTCATATTTCTGATTAGAGTGAAATTACATTTGATGTTTTTATTAAAAGATTATGGCTCTACACAGTCATATTAGTAGGAAGTATTTTCATAATCAAGGTACTGAAAGTACTCACAGAAACTGAATTTACTTAGGCATATACTGCAACATGGTATGGGAACTAGTTTAACAAATTTTGTGTGGAGGATGTAGAAAAACACCGGTATTACTTCGGTCCACATCAATATTCATGCGCGCCGAACAATTGACGGCTGTCGAAAGCTGAACTATCAATCAGTTTCCAAAAATATCTGCAAGAGATATGCTGTGCTTTGATTTGATTGTCTAGGAAATTCTGAAATCCTAGCTTTTTGAAGCCTCTGCTTTTCTAAAACTAATTCCCTGAAGGCATTTTTCTATAAGCTCTCTGAATGTTACACTCTCAAATCGTCACATAAGAACCATAAGGGCTCATCTGCAAAAATCAAATAGTGGAGAAAAAGCCATTCAAAGGTTTGAAAGTGTACTAAAAATCAAATATTCAAGACACAATCAAGAAATTTTGTACATTTAATAAGATGGTAAAGAACTTCTAAAATACAGTTTGTTTGAATTAAACAATTGATGTACAATCCATATACGGTCATATTTGTAGATGAGCCCTTATGGTTCTGTCTATTTTTTC
This sequence comes from Lutraria lutraria, assembly GCA_964023205.1. NCBI lineage: Eukaryota > Metazoa > Mollusca > Bivalvia > Venerida > Mactridae > Lutraria > Lutraria lutraria. The sequence goes on from OZ026841.1 coordinate 35,352,044, forward strand.
ATTTTGTTTACAAACATAAGGACTCATCTGTAAAAAAGAACTCTAATTATAGGAAAACACTGGTTCAAATTCACATCAAAGTGTTGCTTTTTGCAACAAATATTAAATATGTGTTCCATAGATACAGTTTTATCCGATAATCTCATCTTATCACTGTCTGCGTCATCTTCACGACTGTGCGGTACAGTAACCGTTCTTTTACAGATTTATCTGTCTTAAGATCAGCATAGAAATCATGGTTACTTGATGGAATTATTAGTGAGTCGCACAGTGACATTACATCTTTCTTTTTTGGTTCAGTATTTCTGGGCGGACAACTATGCACTGATCGACGCAGCTTTATGACTCGAACTTCCAGTTGATCAAAGTTTTCTTTCACAAAAATCATGTCTGGCTGATGGTTGCTGACACCCTTATTATTTTTATTTTTAACCAGTTTACCATATTCCCATTGTGTCAGTCTTTAGTGTGTGAGATGTTTCCCTTTTGCAGTTTTTAATTTTGAAAAAATGGTCGAAATGCATGGATAAAACAGTGTAAGGATTACTTCTGCAAGCAAAATGAATAACCATATCCTAGTGATCTGGGATGAAAATTGAAGTTCCCTTTTTGGCTGTATCTATAGCAGAATGTATGGAATCACATTCCATTTGTGTATGTCCTGACTCCAACATTTTTTGTTCTATTAGTTCAACTGTTAGGTGACTAAATATAATCAGTTTCGGCCAGAGCAACAGTCTGAATACAGTATTTATTTGGTGTCTTCACCTGAGGTATACTAATACTTGATTTGTCTAAATTATTCAGTTTATTGTCATCCACGAACACCTTTAGTGCATGCATCATAATGTTCATAGCCTGGAACTGCTAAACATGCTAAACAAAAGGCCTCTGTACTTGTCGCCATATACATCTGGCTCAATTTGAATCAAAGGGCAGTTCAGTCTACTGGAATATATCAGTATTCTTCTCTGCAAGAGATTAGCTGTTGCAAATGGGATCAGGTCGCTTAGTGACACATTCTATATTCCATCATGCTTGAGTTCATCAACATTTTCATCAAACATCTGTGATGATTCTTCTTTTGACTAATTAAACTTATCCAAGAAGCCAATATAGTGATTATTTTGTTTCTTTAAATGAAGAAACATCACTGTCACTTGTGTTGAATTGACATGTTATTGCATTGAAAAAAACAATTGCCATCACCTGCTACATTGTATTTAGTTTTTTTTCCAAGTTAGTACTTATAAGCATATTGTTAAGTCTGATTTCATGATGTTTCTTAAATACTTGTGTTAACTTGAAACATTCTGCGGCTAGTCATAATTGCATGTTCAGTGCTTGTTGTTTCTGAGTTCTGTTGGTCTGTAGTTTGTTGCCTTCCTTTGTTTATCAATTCTGTTTTAGGCGGTTTAGCTATTTTTGCAATGTGCCTTTGCATAGGTCTGGTTCTTATTCTCCAACATTTCTGATGTATGTTAGTAATATGTATTACAGGTATATTTATATCCCCATTGATGCTGGTATCACTATCAGACCTTTGTACAGGAGTGTATGTTTTATCATTATCACTGTCATCATTTTCGTATTTTACGCTTCCAAGTTGCCTTCCTGTTTGGTTGTTTTCTTGTACAGTTTTCAATAGAATGATCTACTTTCATTCTTTTCAGTTCTGCCTGAATTTGACACAATGGAAAGTCATCATCTGAACAGCTTTGCTATTCATTATCTGTTTTATTTTTAAGGCCAGACAGTGTGCTTGACAGTGGTATGTCTTCATCAGAAGAGGACTTGGTCCTTTTTTCCATCTCAATTTCATTTACGTCCTCCCTTTTATCTAATGATTTATTTTCATTCAGAGTCAAGTCTTTTTGTTTGTTGGTCGAAAGAGTTCAATTAACATCAAAACTTTTAAAACGCCTTTTGGTGATGAAACCTGCTTGGTTCAGTCTTTCTTTTCGTAGTATCATCGAGATATCTGTCAGATATTTCATTAATTATATCAAGAAAGGCTTCTTCGTCAGACCAGTCAGCTAATACAGCGCCATGTATTGAATTTTCTGTCTTTTCCATGGTCACCTGTAATTTTAATTATAATTGTAGTTTTAGAATATAACAGTTAATTTGTAAGATAAGTTACAAGACGAGTTGTTGGATTTACACTTTACTTAAAGAAAGAAGTATGTTCTGCTCGAGAAACTTGGTGATTTTTAAGAATCAACTACTGTTAAAAATAACATAATATTATAGCATAATTTCAGTAGAAAGGAAAAACAAAATAATTGTATACGTATTGAACCATGTAAGTTTTACTGTATTTAAGTCCTAACCATTCAATAATTTGTATTTTAAAATCTTAATGATAAATAAGTTTATCTTACCTGTATTAATATCCAACTAATAGAAAACCTTGTTTAAATAAGAACACAACCATTTTTTTTTATTGAAGTTACTTCCATACACTCTCAAATGAAATGAGAACATTTTCTCAGTGTCTTCTGGACAATGTATACATCTGGCACATCTTATAATTTCTTATCATTAATAACTGTTTACATGTCAATAATAACTGTAAACATATATCACTTGTAAATGATTATAAGTCTGATACTAAAGAGACTTATATTAAGCCCCTAAGTATGAATTAATCGGTATACGTTAGTGTATAATTATTTTCAAACATTGCAGATGAGCCCTTATGTTCCTGAAGGATGAGTAGATGAGCCCATATGTTTCCAAGTAATTCATAAAAATGCAGATGAGCCCTTTTCATTAACCTGATTTTTCACTTTATTTTTTAGAAATTAAGTGGGATATTTTTTCAGCAGAAAGATAACAACAAAACATCATTATTTTTCACAAAAAGTCATTTTCGCCCAAAAGTGCAGATGAGCCCTTATGGTTCTAATGCGACGAAATGTCATTGACAGAGTAAAATGATCAATTTAACTGCAAAACAAAGAATTTTCACTGAAATGCGAAATTATGTTTTTGTAGAAACACATTTTTATGATTGTTTGCAGTTTTAAAAGCATCAAGCCATCAAGAATAGCTATTTTGGTATTGGACTTCGTTTTTAACTGATTTCTATCTGTCCATCTTTCAGTGTTTTTAAAAAATAATTGTCCGTGTTTTTAGGGGGGTGGTCAGCTTTTATGGACAGTTATGGACCTTTGATTGATTAAATGAATTATTGTGTGTGTTACAATTGGACAATGTAGACAATAAAGAATTATGAGAAATACCATGCTGTAGTGTTAACTTACACTAATGTCAATATAAATCATGGTTTGCTTTTAATTCTTTACTTAAAACACTTCATAGTTTTGTGTCTCTTGCGATTTCAGGCAATGATGGATCGAGACAAAAAAGATGAATTACCCAGAATGCAAGTTGGGTTTATCGATGCAATATGTCTTCCAGTGTATGAGGTACAGTTTTTATGAATTTTCACTCCTAGTCTAATAGTGCTTCCATCATCACAGCTTTTGTCATACAATGATTACATTTTCCGCTAATTGCAATGTTTCCCAATAGAATTTGATTAATCCCTGTTTACATTTGTGATGATGTGAATGGAGCAACATGTAACACATCTTCATTAGAGTATACAGTCCCGTGATAATAAAACATCTCACCATATCATCACTATAGTGTTGTAGCTTGTAATTGATACATTATAGTGTTATAATATTATTTACTCTGGAGATACTTGTGTATAACATGTATTTATGATTTTGTTTTGAATCTGCAACATTCCATTTTGGCTCAATAGACAAATATTCTGACAATTAATCTGAGTCTCAGCTGAAAGATGTTAATGCTAGCAAATATTGCCGCAGTTTACTGAATCTCTGATTCTATGCAGAGTTTGCCTTTATCTAATGGTGTATCTAGTATAATACAGTCAAACCTGTGTTAGCGGCCACCTCTGAATAAAGGCCACCCTTTAAGAAAATGCTATTTTTAAAACTGTCATTGATCACATAGAAAAAAATAACCTCCAAATAAAGGCCATCTATCAATAAAGGCCAAATTTTCTCTTTCCCAAGGGTGGCCTTTGTATACAGGTTTGACTGTATATTTAGATAAACATGAGCAAAATTGTGGGTCTGTACACTTGGTGACCTGTCATTTATATACATGTGTCTATCAACTCAAGGTTAACCTAGCTCTATGTGTGATTGGACTCTAATTCAACTTTAACCAAATTTGAACATTAATTACAAAGACGTGGTGATATTTTTCACCATACTACTACATCTTGAAACTTTTCTTTGTTGTTATTTTGACTGTGTTAAAATTTTGTCTGCTGGCCCAATGTGATACACACAATGTATCAGTACTGTATCAATGTATTTATTTGATGTTGATTGAAAACTGATGAGTACTCTGTTTGCTTTCTGGAAGCTGTTTTCTGACCTCTGGCCAACGTTGAAGCCCATGTATAATGGATGCATGGAAAACAGAGAAAACTGGAACCGGCTAGCTGAATCACAATCACCACCGACGACTGACACTGAACCTTCCGGTTCATAACTTTTACATAGGAAATAGATATTTTTGTAGGCTTTAAACTCCTTGTAAGCTTTTCTTGGTGACAGTCCGTGTGTTTGTATATATAATGTGGGTTGGTGTGTATGCGATCTTGTTATTCTTGCATGTCTGGCACTCCTTCAGTTATTTGTCTTCATTGTAACAATATTGTAACTTGTTCTTACATATTCAGATACGTTATTGTTGCAATGGTACAATATAATTACTTCCAGAATATTACAAAATGAGCTATCACTGTTACACAATAATGTTATGTTTTACCACCATTGACTGGTGATTCAAAGATTATTTTGGACTTATTTGAAATAATGTTGCCTGATCCTATCTCAGGGGACTGTTTTTACAATGTCACTGTCAAAGATTTCATGTCTATAGGCCTAAAAATGTTCGTTTCTTGTCACTTGCTAAGTAATAATTAGTGCAGGTTGGTTGGGGATTTTTTGGGGGGAGGGGCTGCAGGCTCCTTAAAGCGTGCGGAAAGTTGAAAAAAAATTAGAAAGTTGATTTACCATTCCTTGGACCTAAGAAAAATCTCAGGGGTAAAGCGGGAAACAATTAGGGTAGGTCACGTAAACCAGAAACAAACAAATTTTTGTTAAGCCTTATGAAAGATTTGGCTAAAGCTGTGCATTAGCAGTCTTATACCCAGGTATTGGAATCATTTGCCAAGCTATATCCTTCTTGATATGATTAGAAGATCTGGTTTTAATTGTTTAAGTTCTATACATCCTCTGTGGGTTAAAACATTACCAAGTAGATATTGTAATTTTGATAGTAATTTTAATTTCCGTCTGTTGGTAATGTGAAGTATTATGAAAAAATTACATCCATCTTAACATGAATTATTTTATACAGTATACCAATTTTGATGAGTGAGAACTTTCTGTAAGTTCTATAATGTAAAAGGCGAGTTTGATTGTATACAAATTAAATTTTGCATTTTTCTCAGATGTTGCTTGGAAATGGACATATGAGGGTCATCCGTAAAGTTCGTGGACAACCTAACTGTTTGGGGTTATAATGATGTAATAATTTTAAAAATTTGTCATGGCAATAATTGACATCTTTTGTCCCAGGTTCTGTTTCTAAATTGTCATTTTTTCACGTAGTCACTTGATACGAGTTACCAAGGCAACCCTAGTCAGCGCCTACGGAGCACTTTGATTTTTTGCAATTAAGCGGATTCATTTTGTTGCAATCCTAGTGCTGTAATTTGTATAAAAATGAACAGAAGTGAACAAAATAACATTGGACGCCGCAGCAAATATTTGTAACCAAATGTTTAAGTAATTGCCAGTGTAATAACAAAGTTATCGAGCATGGAAGAACTGTGCTTGTTTGAATTCATTACAGATACTTAAGTCAACGTCAGAGCGTACGGAGCAGCGCGCTGCTACCAAGTACTGTGTAAGGCTGTGTGCACACCCACGCAGACACTAAAGTTCATTTCAAGTGCTGAGAATTCTAAAAAAGTATCAAGATCTCTGATATTGAGGTGATATTTTGATATTGGCTTTGAGAAATTATCATGCAAGTCCCTATAGTCCAGATTTAGCACCGATGGGTTAAGCGATCTTTCCAAAATTTAAAAGAAAACGATTTTATTTAATCGAGAATATTAAAATGGCGGTGCGCAGTTTCGCAAGAACATGTGACAGTAGCTGGAGTAATGATATATTCTCTACATGGGTGTAAAGACACATAAAATGCATAACATTTGAGGGCGAGTACTTCGAGAAAATGTGATAATACGTGAGTATAACGTCACGACGTCGATGTGAAGTTTGTTGAAGTGCTCCGTAGATCCATATGTGCGTTTGATCTGTATAGCTGAAAATTTTATCTGTCAATATTTTGTTCTGATATTTGACATGTATTTTGTCAATATATTACATAATATGTAAATAATTTTTTGGCGTAAAACATCTTTTACTTGTCTCATTAATAACACTGTCCATAAACTTTACGGATGACCCTCGTATATATGCATGTTATGTTTTGAACTACAAATGTAGTTGTGAATGGTGTTGCCAGGGTATAAGCTAGATTGTGTCCAAAATGAATCCAAAGTTCATCTTGTTTGTTACATTTATTCCAATTAATATGCAATAACTTCACAGATTTTCAATAATTTTTCATCATTATCTAACTTTAATAAGAGCAAATGATATAATTGACTATAAAAATGGGCACATTGGTCCAATCTTTGATTTTTGCATATTTTGAGGAACTAATGTTACATCATATTTCTATGTGTATAACCATTGCACATACTGTATTAAGCTTGCAAAATTAATGCATACATCAAACTTGTATCCAGAAGTTTATTAACAACATGTCTTAAAACTATATTATATTTAATTTATATAAATATTAAGTATCTTGTTGTATTGGGTAATTTTGATATTTCTATCATGTCATATTTATCATTAATATTAAATTATATTAGCATTTGATGTCATATTTGTATAAGATGATATTAATATTTGCTGTCATATCAAATAAGTTGATATTGATATTTATACAACATTGTACTGGACAATATTAATATTTTTAGATACAGTATATTAGATGATTTTTATTTTAGATGCTACTAAATATATGCTATTATAAATGTATTAGATGATATTTATGTTTGCTTTTACATTATATTGGATATTAACATTTATATTTGCAAATATATTGTATTAGATAACATTAATATTTTCTTTTACATTATATTAGATAATATAATCATGTAATAATATTATTATATTCTGTTAGTTGATATAACTGTGAGATTATATGAACATTTGCTATTATATTTATATTGGATAATGGGTAGTATTGATCGATATTTGCTATTATATTTATATTGGATATAGTATTATTTGCTATTATATCTATATTGGCTAATTGGATAGTATTAATATTTGCTGTCATATCTATAATGGATAGTATAAATATTTGCTATTATATCTATATTGGCTAATTGGATAGTATTAATATTTGCTATCATATCTATAATGGATAGTATAAATATTTGCTATTATATCTATATTGGCTAATTGGATAGTATTAATATTTGCTATCATATCTATAATGGATAGTATAAATATTTGCTATTATATCTATATTGGCTAATTGGATAGTATTAATATTTGCTATTATATCTATATTGGCTAATTGGATAGTATTAATATTTGCTATCATATCTATAATGGATAGTATAAATATTTGCTATTATATCTATATTGGCTAATTGGATAGTATTAATATTTGCTATTAAATCATTCCTGTGACGTCATCCTTTTGTTCTCACTGTCCAATAATTTTACGAACGGATCGCTCTGAATGGACAGCTGTCCGTTATTTTTTGTAATATTGGAGTGTAGTCGACATATTGGACTGCAACTCAAATTTGGACACTAAAAACGACGCATGCGTAAGATTATCGAATGCTTTAATGATCTGAAAATAAATATATCTTACGAGTCTTGTCAAGGACTTGTATATATGTTTAGAAGTCCATGGTCTTTTTTTAAAGATTTTAATGAAAATTTAGCAGTACTGTATCATAGTACTCGTAGTACTGTCCGATTAGCTCAGTTTGCAGGGCATCTGACTTGCAAGAAGTAGGTCGAGGATTCGAGCCACGCATCGGGTACATTAATTTCCTCTTCCTATTACCTTTGGTGACATGAATGTGAGACCAACCTTGGAATACTACACTTAGGGTGAAGCAAAGATTGGGTTAGTCAAAAAACCTCTGGTTGACGCGATAAATTAATTTGAATAAAACAGTAGGATGAATGTAGCAGTACTGTACATTGTACTTGTATTTATGAACTGGCTGTAATATTAATAACCCGATAAGCTCAGTTGGTAGAGCTTTCTGACTTGCAAGCAGGAAATTGCGGGTTAAGCCCCGCACCGGTTGCATTATATTCCTCCTATTACAACAAAAATATATATGAAGAATCAATTGATCAAATTTCATAATACTCAATATGAACAAATTTTCAATACAATTCATACCTTGAAATATAACAAATTAAATCAAACAAAAGTGTTAGACGGAAATCCTACATAAACAGTTTTTCCTATTCACATCTTCCACATTGTTCCACGCAGCTTTACAAACCCATTCCCAACAAATGAATACATAGGAATGACACGACTTGAGTCGATGCGAATAGGTTTGAATAAAATGTATATTCCTCGTGCTACCCGTGCAGTGTGATTGAAAGAGTTGATTTAAAGGTACCTTCCGTGATGGCTTTTAAGCAGTTAAATTCAAACGCTATTTTATCTATTTATCTGGTCATAATAATGCAAGTAAATGAATCCCTACTACTTTTTTAAAGCCAATAGTCTTCTTTAGTGACTTTTAATGAGTAAAGTGTATTATCCAAAAAAAAAAAACAGGAAAGAAAATCAATATGAATCACTTGCTTGTCATTGGGAACTAGAATGATTAAGTCGACGGATGCCTTTAAGAATGATAAATTGTCATGGTCAATGAATTGTGTAATCCTATCGAAATGATTTAAGTTAAATATAAACCTCAAACTGCCCATTATGTAAAATATTGGAGTGTCTTCGGCGCTACGCGCCTCAAACACTCCAATATTTTTCATAATGGACAGTTTTCGGCTTATATCTATCACTTATATCTATATTGGCTAATTGGATAGTATTAATATTTGCTATCATATCTATAATGGATAGTATAAATATTTGCTATCATATCTATAATGGATTGTAGTAATATTTGCTATTGTATTGTATTTGGATGGTCTTATTATTAGATATTTGATATTATATTGATGTTGAATAGCATTAATATTTAATATTATAATATATTGATGTTGAATAGTATAAATAAAAAAATGCTATTATATTGATGTTGAAAAGTATTAATATTTGCAATTCTATTTATATTGGATAGTATTAATATTTGCTATTGTATTGTATTTGAATGATATCTGTATTGTTGTATTTGATACTCTCACTGGCTTTGTTCTACTGCTGGTTTGGTATGTGCCTGACTGTTTGTCTGATTGTATTGCATGTTTGTACATATTAAAATTTGGACATATTAAGACATGGCATGTGCTCTACCTTGTGTGAAAAGCTTGTAAGCTATCTTAATTAGTCCCTATATATTATACTGTGTCAATTATACCATACTAATTTCATCTGAATGAAACATTATATCATGTTAATGTTTAAAATTAAATTAGTTTAAAATGTTTGCAGTATTTAGATAATAATAGACTTATTGATCTGGTAATACAGACAGGGATATGTTATTTTTTCACTTGGTTTTCAGTCTTGTGACGGGAACTGCAATAGTCATTGTATTCTCTCTAAAAGATACCTCATCAAATACATTGTTTGAAGTGTTCTAGTACTATCTGTTTTGTCTAAGTGATATTACTTCTGACAGATGTTTCAACAATACAACATTTTGAGAATTGATTCAAAACCAGGAAGTTTAGTTGCTGAATTCAACTTGAGAATTCTTTTCAACTGATACCAATAATAAATATGTACATGTGCCAATACACAAATGTGATGGTAGTAAACTACATTAAAGTGGGGCCATATCTATAATATCTTTTAGGAATTTTTATGCCCCCACCATTTGAAGTGGGGGGAGGGCTTAAAATGTTACCCTTCTCCGTCCGACTGTTCAGATTTTGGTTTCTGAGTTATAACTCATGGATTGATTTCATATTTTACATGAAGATGTATAATGACAAAATGCAGGTCAAGTTTGATTTCTGTTAAAATCCAAACAATTTCACAGGAGTTATTACCCCTTTATGACTTAGCTCTCAGTAGGACCAATTGTGTCCTCTGGACACATTTCTAAGCTCTCAGTAGGACCAATTGTGTCCTCTGGACACATTTCTAAGCTCTCAGTAGGACCAATTGTGTCCTCTGGACACATTTCTAGTTCTATTTATCAATTTCTACACACTAGCATCATGATGCTACAGATCAGTGTGTTAAGGGGTCAGATATCGAAGCCCTTGACTAGGTTCAAATTTATCCTTAACTCTTTGTCTAAAAATATTTCATTCAATGTCATATGTCAACGCATTTCTAGTCAACATGTGGATGTTTGCTTACCAAAATAAAGAGTTAAAAAATCGTTGTATTTGCTGATTGAAAATGAATAAATATTAAAATAAAGAATAGAGTGTAAAGCCAGCTGATAGAAGACTGTAATGTTTTTAAAATGTTTATATTTCTGCATTTGTACATACTTGTACAAGACACCACACAGCACTGTCACCAGCACTAACTTCTCTGTTCTGATGTTTGAGGTTATAAAAATGTTTGGCTGAAAGTCTCACCAGTGATTGGTAATATTTGAATCATATTCAAAATTGACCAATGGCAAGGCTGCATTATTTGACGTGATCAGTTGTATACAAAATGCCACCATAGTCTCAAACCTGGCATCATTATTCAGTCCCATGAAGGTTAGAAATGGGGAGGGGTCAAAGCATGAAATAAAAGAGAATTCTAGGGGCTGACATCATGATATTTATGACCTTTGACCTCTTTAACATCAGAACATTTTTCAGTCTGATCATTATGACTAGTATACTATCACTTTGCTTGACCTTTTGTTTGTTTGATATACTAGTATATGTTGTATTGATGTTTGTTTGATATACTAGTAAATGTTGTATTGATGTTGTTTTTATTTTTTGTTTCCGCATGCAGATGTTAGCACAACTGGGTCCAAAACTATTCCCTTTGTACAAAGGTGTAATGGACAACAGAACTCATTGGCAGGAGTTGGATGATCTTTATAAATCAGGTCACTTTATATTCCTTCATATCATAGCTTTGTATCGCTTTAGGTGTAATTGTTACGTGTTTAGTGTTTTGAGGCAAAAGCGAAGTTACTGGTTCCTTCCCGTCTCTTTTGCCTAACCCTTAATAGAACATAATATAATACATAAGATTGAATTGTGGCACAAGAAAACACTTTGTGGTCTTTGCAAGGTCATTGTCACACATATTCTTAAAGACGTAAAAGCAAATTTAGGATTAGTTCAAAGTTCCATTGAATGCTCTGGAATAAAATGCTTTATGTTCTGTATACAATGCAACCTCTCCAAAGCAAAACCCTGTGGAAGTAGCAAATGATTAGGTTGTTGCTCTAGAGAGGTTAATTAATAGTTAAATTGTGCAATGCAAAACAGTCATGCTGTTGTTGAAGGGGGGTTGTTGCTCAAGAGAGGACCACTCTGGAGAGGTTGAACTATATACAGTACAACCTCTTCAGAGCGGCCCTCTGTTGAGCAACAACCTCTCAATAGCAACACCTTCAAATTTTCCCTAAGCTGATATGTGCTGTAAAATTAACCTCTGTAGAGCAACAACCTCTAAACAATGGTCAATATGTGTAGCTCCAAAGGGTGTTGCTCTACAGAGGTTGTACTATATACATTAGTGATTTATAAACTCTAGGATATTAGTCTGGGTAATGCATGTTTCTCACGGTTATATCCTGTGTATAAACATCCATGTAATTTATTGCTAAGAATATAATGATTACTGCGTATTTCAATTTTTACATTTATCTTTCTGTCATGTTTTCAAATTGGAGCCTATCTTGTCACATTTGTTTACAAATAAAGTCAATATGAATGATTCAATATATAAATATATTAGGTAGTTCTGTAGGAACAAGTTTCTTTGAATAAATGATCAAAATTCTTCTATATGTTTAATTCAAGAAAAAAAACAGGACATTCTGTGTATCTCATTCTGATAGTATTAAACTGGCTGTAAAATACAAATACGAACATGAATTAATACAGTGTGACATATGTGCCAAGATAAAGAACAATAAGGTGTGCCTTTGAGTCAACCCCTGACATCTTCTATTATACAGGACTGGTATAATTTCTGTTTATTTTCCTCATTTAGGTAAAACTGAGGAATTACAACAAATATTAAATGCTGATGGTGTCAATATTGAAGAGAAAAACAACAACAAATTAGAACTGAGTGTAAAACAACAGAAAAATGTAAGTATTGTATAATTTGATTAAATATGGACACTAAATATGCAATCATGGGCAGTTTTTCTTGGAACTGTACCTGTCTCTTTCAGTGGGGTGTAGGATCTTATTTCACTGGTTTAAATCATACGGCTTTGTATCAATATCTATGCCTATATTCATACAACTTGAGTTTAGATACAGGTATGTTTGTTTCTGGTTTCCAGACTTACCTAACTTCTTCCCACTACTATGTATGGACTTTTAATCAGGCCCAAGGAAAAGTGCACCCACATTCTCACATTTTTTTCCTTTCCACATACTTTCAAGGGCAAAAAAGACTCAGCCTACATGTACCTAGCTGCCTTATTTTTAAGGAACATGCAGGAACAAGCTATTTTCTAGGCCTTATATAATATTGTTGTTGATAATTTTTACAGAAAAGTAAGGACTTATATACATACATGCATTCGCAACTGCTGAAAATAGCTCAAACGTTATCGAGAGACGATCCCACAATGCATTGCTATATACATTGTATATACTTGGCAATGTCCAACAGCTGTAAATCGGGTGTTTACGAACTTGATTATACTAAAAAAACTCTGGCAATTGGGCACGGGAAATTGGTTAAGGATGCAACATCAATTATTATCATTTCGTCTCCGAGATTAAACATTTGGAATACCACAGATATTTTTGCTGTTGTTAACATTCCGATCATCATGGATATTTCTATTGTAACAAGAGCATGTAATACCGTTGATTCACGTGTCATTTATATGGGATTTGATTACTTTTAACTGTTAATACGGAAGTTGCGAATCCATGTATGTATACAAGTCCCTGAGAAAAGGTAGTTGTATAATAAATGTACTAAAAAAGAAACATGAGTAATTTTTCTGTTCCCATTTTTTCAGGCATCTAATGAAGGCAGAAAGCATTGTAGTCCAAAAAAGAATTCTGTTGAAAAAACTAGCGTGTGTGCTCTGTTATGATGTAAAATTATTCAACATGATACATAAACAACATTCAGCTAGATCTTAGTTGTAGTCAGATTTATGCAAACAGATTATTATAAAAAAAATCTTCACTGACTGAAATGTGTGTTAATGATTTCAAATTTCCATAAATTTGGCATGTTTTGGACAATGGACAAAGCTTATACAGTCAAGGTAGGAAAGTTGTTAAAACTGTGTTAAATGAGAATATTGATTATATAGAAGAAACAAAGGTTAATCTAGCCCATGAAAACATGGAAGAGAAGAATAAGACAAATATAAAATGATGATTGAAGAAGAAGAAAGATTCTTCAAAGGATGAAAGAAGAATGGATAATTTCAGAAATAATGGAAGAAAATCATAATGAATAATGAGAGATATGAAGAAGAGAAGAATGAAGAATTAATGACTTCAGAATTAATGACTTCAAAATTAATGACTTCAAAATTAATGACTTCAGAATTAATGACTTCAAAATTAATGACTTCAGAATTAATGGTAAAAAGACCGGTCTGAAGAATGAAAGATGTAAGAAGAAGTTTGGAAATTTTATAATGAAGAATAAAGAGCACATTGACACATAACTCATTTGACTATGATAGAGTTACGCATAAACTACAGTGTAACCACTCGAGAGGAACACCATTTGGGAGAAGCAAAATTATGTTGCATTTAAGAGGTTGTTAGTCTAGAGAAGTTAAATTGATAGTTAAATTGTACTGTAGGAATAATCATGTTGTTGTTGAAGGGAGGTTGTAGCTTAAGAGAGGTTGAAATCTTGTATGAACTTTAAATTCAGACAACCATGATTGTTTTGCTTGTACTGAAGTCTTGTCAGAGAATTTTTTATTCAAGGAAAATGTTCCATCTGCTTTTAATTAGTACTAATATAGGAGTCATCTGAGAATGTTTGACTGATTCCCGGATACCCTGGTTTTCATCCCTAATAAATTGCATGATTAATTATTTAATCTTCCCCTCATTTCTCTAATTTTCTCATAATATTGGAATAATAATTAATTTATTGAATAAAATTTTTGGCTGGAATCATGTAGGGATGTAATTATAGGGCAAAATTGAATCTTCTTTGGCTAAAAAATGGATAAGATGCAAAATTGCAGAAATCATTCATTTCTTGCTGTTGTTTTTTAACCTTAAAAAGGCTGTAAATGTGAGTTGTGTGTTTTCATTCCACAGATAATCTGTATTTTCCAGAAAGTCTGACAATCTTAATTTCATTATCTCAAGGATAAAATAATTATATTGCGTAATTAGCATAGTGTCGACAGTTTGGAAGTTGGATTATTCGTTCCGAGGACATTTCATTGGATATTTTATTGGACACTTGTGACCTCGTAGTTGTGTATGACATGCATTGTGTTAATAAGCCTGCTATGACAAAATTTATTAGGCATAAAAACAAATTCTTGTTTCTGAGAAATGTTTCAATATTCTGGGACCTATAGCTACCACATTGTTAAGCTCATGGGCATCCTTCAAGAGAAACATTTTGACTAGGGTTGTATGTTATCTAAAACATAAGATATTCATAAGAATATGATGTGTTGCATGTTGTGCACCATTTTTTTGTCCGGATCAAAAACTTAAGTTTATTTTATGGCGCATTGACAACAAATGGTATGTGATATAGCGCGCATAAAAAAATAAAAAATGAACTCAATAGGTACAAGTCATGTAATAGAATAATGTAAGCTTCATGGTATTTTTTTTTAATGATTTCTGATAGTTTGTTGTCTGGTTTTTATTTATGAAATTAATTCAAATAAATGTGAGTACCATGATCAGAACTTGACCTTGACCGTGATATATTAGTATGTGAGCTGCGGCTTGATAGGTGATTCATGACAGTATTGTAACTTAGTCAGCATTTTATTTGTATGAAATTCCTCAGATTTATGTTAGAACTTTCAGTGATATTATGATGTTGTGTACTATTGTATATACATGAATGTTTATGTACGGTTACCATAAAGATTTATATATATGTATAACCAATCTCTCACTAAGTGAGACTCGAGATGCAGTCTATGTTGTAATGTCTTGTAAAATTGTTATTAATTATATGATATCTTCATTCGGTGTAAATAGTTCCAAAATAGTAGTTCTTCAGTAGTTACATAAAGTAACTATTGTACGATAACATTTTGAGTTAGAATGGTATTATGACTAACTCTTATGTTAAATGTTGATGTGTATTTTTCATAGTAAGATATCAGGTGTGGGTGATCTGTTATGTTTATGTTGCTTAAAGATATGAAACAATTTTATTGTACATTCATTCAAATGGTTTTACTTAACCAAATTAAACTGCTTTAATATTTTTTTTTTGGTGTATAGATTATGTATAATGATATTACACTGATATTATAGTTTGTATAGTGTACTGATGTTTTTTTGTGTGGTGTGGTTATATGCTTTTTATTTTACAATAAAATAGTCTTGGAAATCAAACGAAAAATAAATGATACCGCGGGTATTCTAATTATTTCCAAGTTATTTATATCTTATGCTTAAATTATTTTGTGATTTCAATA